>OZ007584.1:29035343-29505343 GCA_963931925.1 Onchidella celtica
GAAAACCAAAACAACAAACATGGATCAATAATTGTAGGATTGGGCGGAGCTTGGGTAACCTCAGTCCTGCGCGAGGAGAGAGGCACGTGAGGGAAATTGATTGTTCTTCACTTTTACAACCCTTGTCATGTGATAGGGCACTTTATCAGCTTAGTAATACAGCGTCTCACAATTTCTTAACTTGGTTGGTCCCACTGATCGTTTTCTAACGCTGTTTTCATTTGTTTAGTTATCCTGTCACCCCTACCGTCTTTAACAAAATGGTATCGCCCGATTACACTTATCATAATGAAGTAAAAAAATATGGTAATCTTCGTCATATCCATGTAATAGTGCTGACAGTCAGAGGTTTGAGGATGGGAAAAGCTAAGTGAAACTTTCACTGGTCGTCATTTACACGGGAAATGATACGAAGGAGTTGTGAGGTGGGGTGTTGGGGTCTTAGTTGATAATCCGCTCTGTGCATTCTGATTAATCCCGATGTAATACTAGGGGAAATGCTGCATGCATGTAAGGGTTTTAGTCGGTCGTTTATTCATCGATGAAAGCTGGGAGAAAATTAACGGCTTTGTTATAAGTCTTTGTTTTTAATTAATTGGAGAGATATTCTGTTACTTTGGTTGAATCTCTTGAAGTTACACAACGAGGTGGAAATCAAATCTCCTGCCAAAGTCACTAAGGAGATTGTGCTACGAAAACAAAAATAATCAAAGCCTTCAAAACGGTGGAGGTTGCCTGGAATTTCATGACACATGTAGTTAAGCTAGAAGGTGGCACGTGTTGATTACCAATACCACTGTATGATAGATGACGAGATAGTCACATTGAATGTTAACCTGATCTTTAATTGCAGATTCAATGGGCATGCGCCATTCTTCTTTCAAGGGAACTTCATAATGATTTCAACCTTTTTCCCTTTTCTACTTCCCTTGTGAAACATTCAGACTTATTGAAAATAAGTGCTAGCTGCTACATTTACTCCCTTCACTTGGGCCCATGTGTTGTTGTAATTGCCCCATGTCATGCCAGCCTACCTTTTCACCATAGTCTGCGATTCTGACAACACCAAAGTTTGTCAATTACACTCATGTTGCCGATTCATGAATTTTATCTAGCTCTACCTACTCCCGAGTGAGGATATGGGGAAGGTCGCTCAAGCACTGATCAAATAATAAATAAAAGCATAGAACAGAAGTTGTCAAGAGCAGGTTAAGTTTATAAATGCCGTGCTAGGCCACGGGTTGAATTCAGAGTTTTAAAAAAAAAAATCTAGTGAAGTGTCCTTGAGCTGTTCTCGTGAGCAACAAGTTTTGAGTGTTTTTTTTTGACATAAAAACTGTAGATGGTTAAAAAGGAATATGTGTAGGTAAACCAGGGATGGCAGAGCAGCTCCAGTTCGTGATTTAATAGCATTGTTAGAGGGTGTGAGGTGGTTGTAATTAACTGTTGACATTCAGTGGTTCGTGAAAGCACGAATTGTGCTGAGTCAAGTTAATAAGATTTTTGGATTTAATTGTTATTAACCTATTTAGAAGACGACCTTGTCTGTCTTGGTGCAAGACCGTAACCGACTTACACAATAGAATAAATTAATACTGCGAGCTCAGCTCGCATGACTGCACCAATCAAATCTAGGGATTTGGACGGTAGTTGCAGGTGGCTAGACATTACAAAAGTCAGCCCATACCTATGTCCATCATCACATGCAGAAAAGTATCCACTGCGGAGTGGTCGGCTAATTTCGAGCCAGATCGAAACAGAGACGCAGTAGAGCAGTCCATCTATATGAGGACCCTAGAAATGACGAGCTCCAGCTAATAGCTACCCGGGTGTCCTCTCCAGTGTCGCGAATGTGGTTTATAGCAAACGACTGTAATTCCAGTAGGAAAGTTTAGTGTGTTCGTCGAGTGTGTGTTTTCCTCTTGAATTGCAGTCGTTTGCTATAAACCACATTCGCGACAGAAGTTGTAACATAAACACTTTCGTATAGGCATCCAATGCAAAATCATAACCTAAGTCGTCTTCATAGTTACGCAGTTGACAGCTCGGCCTCTGAAAACAAGAGGGTGGCAATAACATAATATCTCCTTAAACTTCGACAGACCACAGGGAAAGACGAAATTACTGAGGAAAAATCAATATTATCATTGAATACATGATCACACTTTCAGCTCGGCGTGGTGTCAAGGTACCTGACAGCAGTACCTAGTACAGTGTACAAGATTTATTATCAGTGAGAGCTAGGTGAGTAAAACAAGAGGGGAAGGGGGAGGATTGGTCTTGCTGAATTACTTTCCACAGATGTCTTCGTGAGGAAATCAAAAAAATAGCCGCTATCAAACCAACAATACTCTACGGCCATATTATGCTCCGAGTTAACCAGTTGTTAGTCATGAGGTCTTTAATTTTGAGTGTACTTGCTGTCCGATACCAGGTATCGACTGATATATTGAAATATAATTTGTCATAATAATAGTATGGCAGGTAAATAATGGTACTCGAATTGGTTAACATAAAGGTGGAACCTGCACTAGGTGTTAAACAATTAAATTGTCCCTCCAATTAACCTGTCATGAAAACATACCTATTACATGATTTACGGCAACATTACATTTGTTGTTGTCACCACTATCCTACTATGAAGGCACAAATCTACCAAGAAAGTCGATGTCGGACATGACTCTCCACTGTTTGGTGTCCGATAAAGTTAATGTGCCCTGACATTTCATTGATTTTCTTTGAACGCTCTTGTTACCTTGCCTGACAATTTAGCCTGCAGACCTGTGATGTTTATCATTTTCGATTTTTTCCCCCTCGCTTATTTAAAAACCCTCCTCTTTGATCACTCCTTAATAAGGTTTTGTGCGACTTCACTGTATTTCGTAATTCCTTTATCGGGCTTAAGTTTATCGATCATACATTCTTATCAAACTAACAGCTGCGCTTGGGAAATCCATTGCAATGTTTGTTATTTTAAAACGTCCATACTACAGGCCGTGTATACATATAGACTTATACTACACTTTAACTGGAAACCACGTAGTTTCTACATCACCAAAAAATCACATAGGGGTACTGTGAATACTCATTTCTTCTTTATCATATGATTAAAACGAATCATCCCCCAAACCCAGCAAATTTTGTGAATTTAAATAATTGCTTTGATCACAAAATTATAAATAGCGTGAAAGCAAATCCAAAGTCACGTTAAAACATTACTTGATGATAATAAAAGCGGGTTCAGGAGAAATCAGTGATCTGTGCTGGCACGTTCATTAACTTTTACAGGCTGTTTACGTCATGTCCACTATTTTTCTAATCAGAACCTCACGCTTCCAGAAGATGCTGTGAGGTTTATAATATTCTTTTCAGATAATCGGTCTTATATAATACTATTGAACAGCACAGTATGTCGAAAGTTTCAGTTAACACATATAATTATATATGCACATTGTACATGTAGTCTAGGCAAGATAGGATTTGACCTAGATATAATTGCAACATAATTGTTTTTAGCACAGTTGGATTCAGAAAATGTTCCTGAATAACATATTAAATGTCCCCCTTCATCAAAGCGTTGTAACACCTTCAAAAAAATTATTGAAAATATGAAATTTTCATAATGTTCTGCTATGCCCAACTGGCTTTCCATACTTTCGTCTTCTTGTTGGATTTTGTCGCTGGAGAACTGTGTGACCCCGAGGATAACCCCTAATTAGAAAATTTACGACCCGTATCTTGTCAGGATGCTGTGATCGTGCGTCAGTAACAACAAAAGCCTATTCATCGGCGGGGACCTCCGGCATCGAATTACCGCTATGTACCGCTACTTTATTGTCTCAGATTGCAACTACATTTCCCACCCACCTCTTCCCCTCATTTCTGCAGGGCAGACCATATCTAGCCGTAGAAAAATATCAAAGTTCGGTCAGTCGTTTTCCTCATTTTAGAGATTGGGCAATTTGTGCTGAATATTAGTAAATTGTTTCGTGCTTCATATTCAAAGACCGGATAATTCTTGCCAAAAATATTTTCCTTTTTCAAAATGGTTCAGTTTTAATAGCACTCATTGTTACTTATAGTCCTTGAAACAATAAATACATAGAGCTACCAACATTTTAAAAAATGCAGTCAAAACCCCCATACACTGTTCTGCAGTAGAACTTAACCCTAGTTGCATCCTTTTATCAAATTACACTCCAAGCAGTTTCCTCGGCCGAAAGGAAAAAGTATGGAACACCGTGTCCCCATTGAAACGGAAGCAAAGTAGTTTTCGCTTCGTTTCTCATATACAATGGTTAGGTTCTACGGTACCGATATTTCTTTTTTAACTCAAACCGAAATAGTTAAAGGTAATGCATTCGATTTTTGCATCACGTTTGGTTCAATTATCATGGACACTTGTGCCATTTGTGGCGAGCTCGCTGTCGATGAGGATGTCTCCATTACTAATATTGGTGCAAAGGGGTTTAAGGCATCAAAAGAACTAGCCAAAAGAGCGGTGACCAAATTAGAATTAAAGCAGGCCAGAAAGTTCACATTGCTTGTGGCCGAAAATATACACATCCAAGAGCCATAGAGTTTGCTGTCAGAGGAAATGATGTTGGCAGTGGAACACCAGTATCTCGCATATGCACCCAGAGTCTTCATTTGACCTCAGAAAGGACTGACTGCTGTGTGGCAACCCAGCTGAAACAAAAGGATGCTGCCGCAGTTCTTTTAAAAATTCACAAGAGGCCCGCAAGCTCAAGACTCATTATAGCACCAGCAGTGTAGTGTAAACTTCGGCACCGGAAAAACCATTCCTTTGGTGGTTGAGGATGAGCCATTTACGGAGAAAGCGAAAGCAGAGAAATCGCAGGACGACACAAAAGCTGCTGCTTCCACACAAGGATTATTTGGCAGAATGCACCACTGAGCCACACTCAGTGAAAACATGAAAAGAAGATTAATAGAACGCTATGGTGATCAAGTCTTTAGTTCAGGGATTGACGGAAAGAGTGAGGTTGTTACCCTAAGAAAGACAGTGTCGTCATTCTGTTTGAATTTCACGTCCAGCAAGTAAAAACAGACTCAGACACAGAGAAACTTGGTGGAATAAATACTGCAGCACAGCTCGTTAAAGCAGACATTAAAGTTCTGCCCCCAAACAAACCTGACTTTCCGTCATCTTGTCCAATTTTTTTTTTAAAACCGCTGCATTTGTGTCAGAATCTCTATCATTGTTCCTCAGAGAATTGTTGGTGGATAATGAAAGTGAGATCAAGCTTCCAGAAATGCAATGGCGCAAGCACTAATGCACGCCACGCCACCAGGAGCACTTCTGTACCCACTACAGTTGGGGCTGGGCATCCAGATGCACCATCATATCGGCACTCGATTCCTAATTGACACCGTAAATAAATTAAGTTTTTATCATCCCATTCAGAAGTCAAGCGCTCTGAGAGCTGTGCTGCTGTTGTTGCACGAGGGACTGAGGTACCACAATCATGCCAAGAAACCTGGAATTTGTAAAAGACAATGTTGACTACAATATTCTAACGTGTGGTGGCTGTGGGACCTTCCATGGCATGGGCATTATTGATGCAACAACATCCGTCTTTCCATTCAGTCAGATAATTGCAAGGAAGCAGGACGTGTCTGCAAAGGAAGTTGCTGCCATTGGTAGTCTTCACATTAGATTCTGCAAGCCAGAGGAATGGAAAGACCACCCAGACCACCCAGTGCAAAGTCCTTCCTACACAAGACGACCCAACATCTGCCATTGCGACCGTATGGAAGACTAATGGGTCTTAAGAAATCTAGGCCATACTGGCCTGGATTCATGCAGGCCACCCATACTGAAGGGGAACATGCAGGGGTATCTTCTATATATTAACTACGCCTCATCGACATTGATCCCAATGATTTAACCTGCATTAATTCCACGCTCCTTTTCGGTGCCGGGCAGAGCAAAGCCAGGCCAGTCTTTCCAGTTGTAGCATTTGATCAATCACCTTCCAGAGAGCAAAACTTATTACAACATCGGAGCCCGGTATTAATGAAGCTAAATCTATTGTAACCAGGCTTGGGCGAGGGGGAGGGCGTGCCACTCGCAAGGTGAGTTTTGCAAATTTGTCCAGGTTCTCATGAATAGTTTTCGTACATTTACTAGGCTAGATAGTAGATCTGGTCGATGAAGTCGTGGTTAAATAAAACAATAGTATTCCGTGATCGCATCGTCCCTCGTGCCCAGATGGACAAAGACTTCATCTTGCTCTCCCACCCCCTCTCGCCCCGTGTGTATGTGTGTGTGTGCGCGCGTGCATGCGTGCAAACAAGTGCACATGTTTGTGATGTATCTTACACTGTAATATGCTCGGCCAACGACGATGGCTGTGGTGCTGCTATCTCATCATAAAATGTTTCGCAACTTCTCTTCGTAAACCTGGGATTCCAGCATTAATGTATGGTTACTTGTATGTTGGTTTGTGTGTTCGAGTATACATATCATTCATTTGTCACTTTAAAAAAAGTAGTTTACATAATTATTACCAACTTAAACAAGACCTGTATGTCCATTTGCGGCTGTTTTCCCGAACCATTTTATATTTCTTACTTAATTCTTTGTATTATCAATAATTAATTATGAAATATGATACTAAAATGTATGGTTATCTGTGTGTTTGGCAGTGTGTTCTGTCATAGATATTAGTCATGCGTCACCGTAAAAAGAATTTACTTGTTAGAAATGAGAGAACATGATCTTTTGCCGCATTTATAGCTGTTTTCAGAGTTAACTTAGTATTTTCCTATATAATAAATAATAATAATAGTTCGTCCATCAGGTATGATGATGACCTTAACAACACCAGAGGAATAAAGAACAGAAATTGTTGAGAATTTCAACACATGGACAATAAAGAGAACTAAAGGACACAGAGGACAGAATGGAAAGACTCATGACTTATGGCTTCTCATGTGACTGATTAGTCCTATTTTTGCCCTGCAGACCCTTCCGCATAAATGACAAGAGTGCTCCGTTGGTTCAGTACCACTGGGCCTTTTCTTGCGCCGTTCTCTTTTTTTGATAGCCTGCTGGACTCTGTCAGCTTCCCATGCTTTGCTGCCTCTGGTAAGGGCCGCCCTCCAATTTGCACGATCAAGCGAGAGCTTTTCCCACTCACTCACATCAATGGCAAAGGCCTTCAGTGATTGCTTGAGAGTGTCTTTGTAACGTCTCTTTGGGGCCCCAACATTCCTCGTTCCATTGGAGAGCTCAGAGAAGAAGATTTGCTTAGGGAGTCTGGAGTCGGGCATTCTGACAACATGTCCTGCCCAACGTAGCTGAATTTTTTTCAGGTGGCAGAAGATGCTCAATTCCTTGGCACGATTGAGGACCTCAGTGTCTGGAGTTTTATCCTGCCATTTGATCCTTAGGATCTTTCTAAGGCAGGCCAGATGAAAGTGATTTAGCTTTCTGGCATGCGATTTTCCTATATAATCCTTAGTAATTATGGTAATTATGAAATAAGATGCTTAAAATTGGTCAAGGGACACTCGGACCTCGGGGGACTTTTGATATGTTTTATAGGAGACTTAACCCTGCACGAATCTGTATTCAGACCTTATGTTGCAATTTTGTCTAGGTTGACATTAAAATTTTTCGTAGATTTACTAGCCTAATGGGGCAATCCTCTTTTTTAACTCATTGCCATAGGCCGCTCTGAGCGGTTCATCCGAGAAATATCCATTTCAAACAGTAAATTCTTGTTAAAATACCCATCATCTAGAATTAAAATCATGTGCTCTTAAAAGTCCTACACACTGGCACCACTGGTATCCATATCACTGACCATCGTTTTTCAAAGAAGGCAATAATGAGAACTCTGTTATGTGAAAGAAACTAGTTAGGAGCTACTCAGTGGAAACTAAATGCATTACAAGTTCGTTCTAAAACGGGAGCAGTCAAAATACTACCACTACCAGCACGTGTTGACGGATCCATGAACTAAAACATTGTGGAAATCTGTCCCCCCCCCCCCCCACACCAGGCATCCCCCCTCCCCCCCACCCCCCCCCCCGGCGCCAGTTGTTGTTTGCTTTTAAATTGAAATAATAATAATAATAATGTCATTAAAGGGATATAACTCCTGAAAAGGAACGGCAGCTTGAGAAAGAATCAGTTATTGTTCTTGATAACATTCTTCTTGGTTTTCCTCTTGATCTCCTTCACCTCACCATCTAAACTCTTCCCTTCTTTGGGGCCCACCAAAAACCAACATCAGCTGGACAAGACGGAAGAGGCTTGGAAGGCAGAGAAGAAACAAACACAAGAATTAAAAACAAGATCAAGAATCAAGATCAGATTCAGAGGATCAATAAAGTTAGGCTGAGCCTTCATAAAATGTAAGATTAGAGGGTCAATAAACTTAGGCTGAAGCCCACAAGAAACAAAGATCTTTCTTCCAAACTGTGGAACATTTTCAACACCGCTAGAACAAAAACAACACATAAGAGGTAGAGCAGGTCTATGGAATAGAATAAAAATGTGAAAACAATATACAAATGTTTTGTAATAATTTATGTAAATAAAATTATCTTTTCCAAGATTGTGAATCCTGATGGTTCACATTAGACCAGGCTTACTGGCCCAGGAAACATGCATTAAAAAAAAAAAATGCAGAAAGACATCGTGATCTTAGTTTATTTTTGTTGTTTTTTTATCTCCATATTGGACAAAAATTGGAGACCATTTAGAATATAGAAGAACAAATACACACTTTGGCACTTGTTTAAAATGTGTAGTGGCACTTATCAAGCTGTTTCACAGTTCCCATTTATCCTAACTCCTTATCATAATGCTAAGTGGCAAACATTCAACGTCGAATTTGTCAGATGTGCAAAAAGCGGAGTTGGAACGAACAAGAACTAAGGTCGGGACATCCCATGTGGGATAACTTTAACAATTTTAAGAAGAAAAAAAACACACCTTTAACTGGAATTTCGTGTTTTCGGGGTATGGGCGTTTTTCGTTTAATATCAATAGTATTTGACTATATCATTATAATAAAATTATGAAGTTGTAATAACTTTATAACGGTGAGGCTGTGGGTTTTATTATGAATTTCAAAGGCCAGTTCAAGCTTCAGTTGCTTTGATGATTTTTGACGAAACATCTTTGCGTGGCATTGATAGAGCTAACTAGTGAAGTTTTTATTTTTTCATGACAAAAAAACTTTCTTTAAATTGATTTCAGTTTTGAGCACAATTTTTCTGAACCATGAATGACAGTAACATTATTTATTTTTTTGAAACACAAAATAATACGTAAATGGTGAAGGAAAGGTAGCAAATGCACACGACTTCTCTTGTCACTCGGTGAAGACAACGATGCAATCGCTGATGTTTTAATTCCAGACCCCAATGTATTTTAACTGTCATGTTTATTGTAGAAAGTACAGTCAGAGCCATATCTAAAGTAATAGGCCTACCTTCAGGCAACACTCACAGACCGCCTGCACATTGACTCTGAAATTTAGAAGATAGCCATTAAGATTTTTCTATTCTTATTCATATTTACTATCGGGTGAGAGCCAGATAAATCTTGCAAATTCTCTGTAACAAGCCCAACAGTGTTCCTATATCAAGATATTGGTCAAATTAATGACGGCATTTACATTCGATGTAAAGGTTTGCTATACGATCATTCCTCGCGGGATACAAGACGTGATAAAATTGTTTCTCCACCTGCAATGTGTTTAGAGAGGTGATGAACAAAATTTTTGATCACACCTGTCGTCTTTTCTCCATGAAAATGCATCTCTTTATCATATATATAATATTAGAGACTGAATTTGGTCCGAAATGGATGTGTCCAGAAAACAAAATGAGGGCGTATACAAAGTTTCAAAAAATTTTGGACATCCAACCATGACAGTTTAGATGCTTACATGTTTACCCTTTAGTTCCATTACAGTATGATCTATTTTGAAGGCTTCCTAAATTATCTTTCGGGCACTCCGTTAATGAAACCTCAGAACGTCTCGGTCTCAGTAAGCGCCATAGCTCACGGAGTCTGTTCTGTTTTGCCTCGGGTTTCAGTGTGAGATATGAACTGTGGAGATAAACATGACCCCACGCACTAGAGCAACTGAGACAATTCTGTCTCGCTAGTGGATTCATGTGAAGGTCAAGTCTGAACTCCCTTGACTCAGAGTCCCGTGGGCCTCAATTTTACAGTTTTAACTAAATACTCTCAGATGATGTGATTCCTTTCCTTGTGATAATGTCTGAAGGCACGTTAGCACTGGTAGATTTGAGGAATAGAAATAAGGAAAGGGAATTTAGTTTAGCGGTAGGCGTATTACGTTTACGCTGTTTCGATATCACTTATCAGGATACTTTCCTTTTGCGTTTCCCACCCCCCCCCGCCCCTTCCCCGAAAATTTAAATAGTACCATTATTCTCATTCCGATTAAATTCGGAAAGGTTATGCGACACGAGACCTCCTCTCTGTGAAATGGCGTTAGGTTGAACTATGGATGCAACTTTCACGCACACACACATACACACACATAATGTGTTTGAAAGCTAGAAATGTTTATGGAATCTTAAATCACCCACATACCATAACAAGCAATCGCCAACCAAAGACAATGAAATTTTAACGTGTGATATTATCTAGAAGGGTCAGTATTATTTATTGGCCTGTTAATGCATCACCACAACTAAATAACATCGCATTTAACTTCTCCCTTTTTGAAAAAAAAAAAAAAAAATGTTTCTTGTCTCTTTTTCGACTGCAACAAAATTTTACTCTGGGTAGTCATGAGCTGTGAAATCTTTACAAATTACTTTCCTCCGTGTGAAGTTTAAGATTAAGGCTCAACATGCACTGTCCGATTTTGGTCAGCTGACTATCTGACTGGTGACGTCACGACAATGAGTTTTAATGAGACCTTCCACACCAGCCAACTAGTTGCATCTCATAGAAACACAATGTGATGACTTCATCAACCAACCAGTCCGCTGGTCAAAATCGGCTGGTTCGGGGGAGGGGGTGGGGGTGGGGGCCAATAGAACCCATGGACAAGTGACGAAAATTAATGTGGTAACAAAAAGTAAACATGCGTTGGTGTTTCTTTAACAGTAAGCGAGTTTGAGTTAGATTTTGTAGAAAGTACATCAACACGATGCCGGTCACATTCTGCTAGGAAAAAGTAAGACAGTAGACAATATAAAGGAACGTTAGAACAGTAGGAAACCCAACAGAAGCGTCCAGCAATCACCCACAATATCAAGCCAGTTGTCCCTTTTCGTTTCTTTCTTTATTGCTCGTCTGTTCTTTCCTGCAATCATTAATAAACAGGTTCCTGGACAATTGTGAACTTGGTTTGATCTGTTTCAATGAAGCTTGACGGCAGAACAACAACAACAAAACGTTTATATTCTGCGCGCTTTAGAGGCGATGGATTCTGTATAGCAAATAGTGCACTGAGTCAAGTGTGTCTTGCATTAGTTTTGACTCAGATTTAAACTTCCTCTGATTCAACCAGCGAGACAGACGTGTTTCAGACTCATTAGTGCACGAGGTCCCATACAATCCCATAATCCACATATCTCACTAAAACCTAGGCGAGACTTGACTCAGTGCGTCATTGGCCATAGCAAAGAACAGTGATTCTTTCTAGTCCTGGTGTCACACTTTTTGTATTGTTTCGACTCTCTTGAAGCACGCATTCAAGACGTGCTGTACTATGGATGTGGATGTGTGTGGATGTCCAAATGACTGGTTTTCTTCACAAGAAGTATTTTGCAGTGTGTAGAAAGAGAACGCATTTTGCTAGGATAGATAAAATTAATTGTTCACAATTTCCAGTTTTCGTGATCAAATCAAACCGCTGGTCGTAAATGGTTATAAGCCAGATAGATATTCTGAGTACATATTTTTCTGTGACAATGGTTCTCAACCTTTTTTAGGCACTCGGCCTCTTAGGCTCTAAATTTTCTTTCACCCCCCCCCCCCCTATCAAAATCCCCAATAAAACCCAACAGATATATCTCACAAGAAGACAGACTGCACACAAATTATGATGTTAAGATTTTATTCATATGACACCTACATTTTATAGTGAATAATAAAATATTAAATAAATACATACTCAAGAACCATTATTCAAAACATTCATTCACTAATACCCACATTCTACAATATATAATTGAATAACTAACCATAATTCAGAGCAAGTATTTATGAATAACTGCACTCTATTAGTATTATACAATGTACCATAAATTCAATAAAGCATTAAAACGGAAATTACAAAACGTTTTCACTTTCCACAATTTTACAAGTTGTCACAAAGGTGTAACCCTCTGGAACATGAAGTGTCATATATAGAGAGGTTTACAATAAATCTGAGTTAGGACAGAGTAATATCTACAGGTCTAGAAAATATCAACTACAATTAAATATTGTGACATCAAAATTATAAACGAAAAATTTTACAACACGGCAGTATGCCTTCAATTTGTTACTCCTTATTTTAAAAGCAAATATATAGCCTCCCCATTTTATACTACTTCCTATGGATGCTCAGGCTAACAGAGGTCCAAACTTCATCTCCAATAGACATTTATTATGTTGAAAACCGATATGAAATCAATACAAAAATGAACCAACAGAGGAACTTGAATTAAAAAGTAAAAGACAACACAGTGTAACGCTACTGTTTATGATCTATCTGTATTAAGTTGGTTAGAAAGACAGATTTGCTGATATTCAACTCATTTAGAAACTGACTTCATAAAAAAACAAAAAAACATTTTGTACACACATGGAGGACATAAAAGGAATTAAAACCAACAAAAGTTTTAGTTTCGCCCAAAATCACCCTTGGGCAATAAAAATGCCGCTTTCTCCACTCAACCCCTCTATCACCAATTGCAGAACTCAGTCATATTTCCTGAATTTTTTCCCCCCAATATCGCAGAATCTTGCAAGACTGTTGGATTAGCTCCCCCGCACTTTATATTCAATACCTGTACATCTTTTATTAGGCGACCGTAGATTTTACATAGTGAGCTTTAGCTCGGTGGTTCTCAACCATTTTCAGGCAAGTGCCACAGTAGGCTCCAAGTTTTCTTTCATCATTCCCCCCCCCCCTCCCCATTCCCCAACCGGCTCCCCTTCCAAAAAATGTATCTACTCAACCCAACGGATACATTTCACAAGGAAACAGACTACACACAACATATGATGTTAAGTTTAGAAAAGCCAAATAATTTTCAGTAGAAATGTTGATTAATATGTCTGTTCTGTTCATAAAACCTATCTTCAAATGCTGTTGAACATATCATTGGTTTCCCCCTACATTTGAACACAGTTTATCCTCCATTCAAGACTGTTTTCACCCCCATTACCATTATTGTCCCTTGTAGCGTTTTCGCCTACTAGTTTGCCTCACATTGAGAACCACTGTTATAACTAAACAGTAAACAGATCCAAGACTCTGTTCACTTTTGTAATTCCCCTAGGGTCCCCCTAACAATAACCCGTGTCTGTAAAGTTCCAAAAATTGCAATCTGCATTTATTTCACAGATCCATACTGGAGGCTGGACAAAATCTACCAATATGCCAAATTCCATTTAATAACTGGATTGTTTTTTGTCTTTTTTTTTCTTTTCTGTCTTGTTTTGTTGGTCTCAGAAACCCAGCAGGACGATTGAATAATTATTCCAAAAACTCAAGTATCTGACAATAATCCTGTGTCTTTTGTGGCTGCAAAAGTTTAGTGTTGTATTAAAAATTTATGTAAACTTTTCAGCCTATGAGGAAACAAGAAAACTTGGTTCTGTCTGAGAATCGTGCTTTACTGTAGTCAAAAAATGAACGGACACAGCATGTCTCCCCTGCCTCCATGTCTGTGACAACAATGGTAAAGTCCCCTGTTACGGGTCTGGTCTTGGGTGCTAGTGTTACAGAGTGGGTGTTATGAGTTATTGGTTTTTATGACTGCATTTTAAAATCGAGAGGTATTTATGAATTACTCTTTCGTACCATGCCACACTCTAAGAACAACCTGAATAAGTTTTTATCAACAGACCTGCAGGGCCACAAATTTAATTACCTTAAAATTCCTAACAATTTTGTCTAGATCTCTTACATACTAAAAAGACAACATCAGCAGCATCAAATGAAAATTCAATAATATGTCACTAGAAGTCTCCTCCAGATACCTATAAGATTAAGATCATTCTGACTCACTCACAATTTAAGTATTAATTATCTATCTCTCAGATATAGTCTGCCTACTATCTATCAAGCAATATACTCATGTCTCTGGCGACAATGTCATCTCAGCTATTTGTGCCTACCGCTTATAATGGATCAAGCTCGTCAATATAAACTGACGTAGTTAAGTTAGATCTACTCTAGGATGGGCTGGCAATCCCCAGCCTCATCCAGACAAATCAATTCCAATTCACAGATGTGTATGCCAAACATTCATACTACCTCTAGTTGCAAGTTAATATACATCTTTGTCTTGCATTCGTGGGTAGCACTCCTAGCATATGTGGCAATCCTGTCCTACTGGAAAAATTACTTTCAGCTCCTCGTCCATTGCTGAATCATCAACAGACAAACACTTACACTTGGTCCCTGGTAAGGAACCAGGGAGCAGCAAACAACAGCAGTGGGTATATCATAATCGAGCACATGGCTTCATTTCAATGCCTATAATGGACATAGACATAAAAACAACAGTCTTCTGATTCTTCTGGCAGAATCACGCCGACGCCTGCACAGATGGAATTTTCTGTATGGAGTAATGAACATAGGTATGGCTACGCTTTTATACTGCGCAGCCACCTGCAAATTACCGTCCAAATGCCTAGATTTGATTGGTGCATCCATGCGAGCTCAGCTCGCAGTATTAATAGATTCTGCATGGAAGTTGGTCACGGCCTTGTACTAGAAACAGACAAGGTCAAATCAAAATGTCAAAACCATTACTAAAATCTCTAAACCCTCGTGCTTTCTACGTTTTATGTACGAATTTCTGAACGCGACTAAGCGTCTTAACTATCTATCCTTATTCACCCCTTCTCTTCCCTTGTAAGAGTTCATCAAAATCACGGGGTCGAGAATTGCACTGTCACTCCTAACTTATCCATTTATTCTACCTTGCCCCACTTTCTTTCCATCTCTAAGAAAAAGTGTTACAAAAACAAACTGTTCACGAGAACAGTTCAAGGACATTTACGCTGGTTATAATCAACGAAACCGTGAAAAAAAACAAGTCTTTTCAAGTCGTGACCCAGCACGACAATTATAGTATTAACCTTGACATCCCCGCTATGAGGATTTGTTGTTACACGCGATAAAATTTCAAAACCAGGATTTTTTTTCGTTTTTATTAAACTCAAACTTGCTTGTCCAACTTCACTGAGCTGCCACAACCTGAGACAGACTACGAATGTTCCCTTGATGGGAGCTGTGAAAATGCCTGTGTCTTTGCAAAAACCCTGGCCATGATTGCAGGTTACCTTCTCATATGGACAAACAATGCCACCGCCTATAGGTGTATAGCCATTAGCCACAACTGCAGTAAATCCAACAACAGGTTGTCTGGCACATTGCTTTCCTGGATAAGGAATAAAATAAAATGCATTCCATTATGTGTGCCCACACAACAATTTACAATCTCAATTTTAGCGAATAAACAACACAGAAATGTGACACAGGTTCTTTAATTGGTAATTAAGCCACAGGGAATCAGCAGACAAGACATTACTCGGCTAGAAAGATTTTTGGGTTTTAGTTGATTATAATTCCAAAGTGAACTGTCCTTGTTCTTTTATGATAAAATGAATAATGGCAGGCAAATCTGATGACATGATTATGCTGATGATGATGATGATGATGATGATGATGATAATAATGATAATGTAATAATTATAAAATATTAATAACGAAGTAATAATAACAATAATAACAATAATAATCTGCTTGTGCTCGCTTACCCAAAGTTTGTATTTCAGATTTCAAGTCAGACATTTCCTTTGGGATCCCCTTCAGCTGTACATGAAAAATGAAAACATGCCAGTAACTTTACAAAACTGCCATGTGATCTGGGAACCTAAATAACTGTAATCTCTATGACAGTTTGTTATCTAAGTTTTGAAACATGAAATTCATCAAAGATGAAGATGAAAAGAGAGTCTAAGAAATAAGCATGCAGGCAACAGATAAGTGGGCACTAATCTCAATACCAGTGTTCATAATTTTGAGAGAAGCAACTATTTATCAAGTTATTATATATATATATTTTTTTACGTTGATTTTGTTTATTTTGTTTAATATTGCAGGTAGAAATTGTCATTGTTGGGCTTGATCTCAGGATGAACTATGAAAGATGAAGCTATTTATTGGCCTAACTTTGACTTAAGCCATTATGTTACAATGGTAACAGTAGTATATCTTAACATAGAAACGTCACTGGAGATAGTTGTTTCTCCATGGTACAACAGTCACTTACTGACAACATAATTTGGCTAATCAAGGGATCAAACTCCTGAAACAGAATGTGAACAAAGGGGAAGAAATTACTTCCCCTTGAATATGCCGATTGTCCCAACATTCATTTGCTAAGTATAGCGTCTGTCTGCCTCTCATTGACGCCTGCCACAGGTGGACTAGATGTGCAGGGGTGACAGTAAGAAAGAATAAACAAACCAGAAAGGAAAATAAACAGACCAAGAATCAAGAACAGAAGACCAACAGCATTAGCCATTTGGGGTGTGGACACGGCCATGCAGTATATCAAAACATAAATTTGAGACATCAAAGAATATAAATGTCTCTAAATGAAGATTCCAAAACACGTCGCATAAGAAAATTATTAGAAGAAGCAGAAAAATTCAATCATTCAAATTTAGAATAGATCATGGAGTTTAAAGTACCTACTCACCCCTGTAATTGTGTGTTCTTTTCTTTCACCTTTGTATTCAGGATATGCCGAAGTTGAATGAGAGGTTTGAGTTTGTTGTCCATCATTTGACACAGGACAGAATGCTGGAAATCAAAAGGGTAAATGAAAGTTTCTCCACATTACTTATGTGGTATGAGTTTTTGTTTGTCTTACAGTTGCTATTTCTCACTTAACATAAGCAAACGTGTCTCTGACCTCAGTTTATATCCCTTCTGCAGGCACAGGCAAAAGAATAGTGATTTCTCTTAAAAACCTTCCAATTATAATATATTTACCAAAACAGTAAAAAAAGAAACAATAAAACAAAAAAAAACAACAACAGAATAATAATTCCTGTACATTTTCTTCTCTTCATACAAATAATTATTCTTTAATTATTTATTCAAATGTCTTCAAACCTGCTGAATGTGCTGTTTTTTGGTATTATTATTATTGATTTTGGTATGATACCATTTTATTTTCCCAGTGTAATGTTGGGTAGCATAAAAACAGCGCTGCAAGTTCTCATTTACTGCCATAATCCTGTCTGTCTGTCACCTACGTAAATGTTTACTTTTGTTTCCAGCCTTGTTGTCTATTTCTCTCATCTCTTTATATTTCTGTTAAAATTACAATCCTCCATACCCACCGATCTACTAAGTTACTTCGATATGTACCTACCAAACAACTACCACCATATTGTAGACTTGGTTTGTTAATGGTATTTGTTAAATATGGTAAAAGTACTGCTTTCCTTCAGCATAATATATAATCAACTTCTCACATTGGTTTTCAATTCCTCGAAGTCTGTTTTCTGTCCCCCAAAATCTGTTTTCAATTCATCAATGTGTTCGTTCACTTTCTCCATTTCTTGTTGTCCATGTTTTTCTATTGTCATCAGTCGACCATCAAGTTTGTTCACTGTCTGTGAAGTATTATCACATTCTTGTTTAATTTTCTCCAAGGCTGTATTCAGAGAATCAGTCTTCTTGGTTAAATCATCCATGGTTTTCTTGGCTACTTTGATCTCTTGTTTCATTGACTCTACGTTTTCCACATGTTCTTTCTCATTTTTCTCAAGTTCTTCAACATTATTATTTATGTCGTATGCCCTTTCTTCCAAGTGGTCCAAGCGAGCATCTAACTGTGTAAGTTTCTGGCTGTGTGCTGATCATTTCTTGACATTCTGTCCTCATGGAAGTTTGTTCTTGAGCAATTTGCTCCACATTTCCCTTGAGAGAACAAACGGCCTCTTCAAGCACCCCAAACCTTGCCAGGAGTTGACGGGTCATCCTCATGTCCGCTTCTTGAAAGGAAAAAAAAAAGAAGAGGTTTAAATGTTAGTTTAGCTAAGAAACTACTAGGTACAGGGCCAGTCTTATAAGCTTCAGGGCCCAATTGACAACTTCTTTGCAGAGTCCCAGGTTGGCATTTAAAGTCTGTAGGTTCTTAGCAAAAAAGAATAGTGCTTGTCATAGAATTAACATCTTCACGCTGTGTGTGTGTTTCAAAATTGCATGTGAGCTAATTAACCAAATGGATGTAAGCACATTTTAAACAGCACTGACTTTTTAAGAATTTAGAAAAAATCTAAAATCATTGCTGCTCTCTGTAAAACCTGCAATGTGGTATTAGGTATAATAGCTGCAATGTGTTGTGTGTATCTGACAAGGCTAGGTTTCCCTAGGGCGGGCCACAACTGCACACAAGTGTCCAATCAGTTCATGGTTTGCCCTGACTGGGTAACATATTTCTGAATGAATCACTGTAAAATGACATCTGTTGTCCTAAACTACATTACCTGTGAATAACTGTTTTTTCATCTTATATCTTTCCATATATATGGCCTTTAGCGTCTTTACAGACGGTCCTAGCAGCTAGAATATTCACTTTCATTTTGACTGACAGCTTCTCTCGTGGCTTATTCTACCAATGTTTGACCCGAGAGTGCGATGGCAGTGATTGCAGGTCAGTCTTTTGGGTTCACTTTGGCGAGTGTTTTCATTCCGCCTCTGTCGTTTTGTCAGGTATGTTTCTTTTGCCTTGAAGTCTATTGCGAGCGTGCCACTGCGCAATTTTTGTCTCCATCTGCTTCGATCATTTGCAAGGTTCTCCCATTCATTGGGGTAGATGTTGAATGCTTTCATCGTGACCTTGCAAGTGTCTTTGAATCGCAGATGTGGCCTACCTCTGGGTCGGTTGCCAGTAGCAAGTTCCCCGTAGAGAATTTGTCTGGGGATGCGATCATTTTCCATACGGTGGAGATGTCCAAGCCACCGCAGTCTTTTTTTGCCTAGGAGAGCCTGAGTTGATGGAATGTTGGCTCGGCTCAGAACTTCGATATTTGAGATCCTGTCTTGCCACTTGATCTTGAGAATTTTGCGTAGGCAGCGCAGGTGGAAGGAGTTGAGGGATCTTTCATGTTTGGAGTAGGTGGTCCATGTCTCTGAGCCATACAGCAGGGTGCTTAGGACGCAAGTTTGGTACACGAGTACCTTTGTTTTGATGGTCAGCTTGCTATTGTTCCACACCCTTTTTGAGAGTTTGCCAAAAGCTGTGGCCGCCTTTCCTATTCTGGCATTTATTTCAGTTGTTATGTCTGTGCTACCACTGATGGTTGAGCCTAGGTAGCAGAATTTTCCCACTTGCTCCAGAGGAGAGCCATTCAGCATGATTGGGTTGGGGTTTCTCAAGCCTTGTGTCAAAACTACAGTTTTTGAGACACTGATCTTTAGCATGAATTTGTCACAGGCTTTGGCAAGGCTATTGATGAGAGCCTGGAGCGTGGTTTCATCGTGGGCCACGATTGCAGCATCATCTGTGAAGAGGAGCTCTTGTAACATAATATGCTCTGTACGAGATTTTGCTTTTAGTCTGGCAACATTAAAAATGGAGCCGTCCACTCTGGTGTTAATAAGTACTCCACCTGAACATTGACCAAAGGCATTCTTGAGTAGGGCTGCAAAATATATACCAAATAAGGTAGGAGCAAGAACACATCCCTGTTTCACACCGCTGTTTACAGCAAATGAATTGGATGTGCAGCCCTCAAAGTTGACACATGCCCTCATGTCAGTGTGGAAGGATGCAATAAGTTTTAGCAATGTTGGTGGACAGCCTATGGATTTAAGGACTGCATACAGGCCAGATCGGCTTACGGTGTCGAAAGCCTTTGTTAGGTCCACAAAGCATGTTATAAGCGGCCTGTTTTGTTCTTTACATTTTTCTTGGATTTGCCGAAGTGCAAATATCATGTCAATAGTTGATCGTTTGCTTCGAAAGCCACATTGTGTTTCTGGTAAGACTTTTTCCGCCAGTTGTTGAAGGCGGCAGAGGATGACGCGAGCAAAAGCCTTTCCAGTAATGCTGAGGAGGGATATGCCTCGATAGTTGTTGCAGTCGCCTTTGTCTCCTTTGTTCTTGTAAAGTGTGACAATTTTGGCGTCTCTCATATCATGTGGTATCACGCCTTCTTTCCAACACTGCAGTAACAGATTATACAGGTGTGGTAATAGTGGGCCTTTTAGGTCTTTTAATACCTCTGCAGGAATGTTGTCACTTCCTGTGGCTTTTCCAGCAGACAGGTGGTCGATTGCATTGGAAAGCTCGACTAAGGAAGGTTCAGCGTCAAGTTCGGCCATTATTGGCAGTTTTTGGAGGTGTTCCTCAAAATCTGGTGGAATATTTTTCTCAGTTGAATACAACAGAGAGTAATGCTCTACCCACCTATTCAGTTGTTCATTTTTATCTGTGATGGGTTCACCATTTACAGACTTAAGTGGGGCGCTTTTGGTGATGATTGGCCCAAGAGCTACTTTCATCTGACTAAAGGCGGTTTTCATATCTCCCTTTTCATTTGCCTCTTGTATGCTGTTACACAAGTCTGTCCAGTATTTGTTGGCGCAACGTCTTACCTCCAGCTGAAGTTTAGCTTTTGCATTTTTCAAACAAGTTTTTGTACTCTGATTGCAATTTTTGTTATACTCATTGAAAGCAGATTTCTTTTGCTCAATGAGAGGTAGGAGAATTTCGCTGTTCTGGGCTACCCAGTCGTTGTTTGAAACTTTATGCTGTCCAAAAGACTTGATGGCACAGTCATGAATTTTTGAACTGAGAGTGTTCCATGTTTCATCTACCGAGTCACATTGGGTGACATTATCCATGCTTTCAGCAAATAACTTTTCAAATGACTTTCTATTTGATTCATCTCTGATTGCTGTTACATTGATCTTAGGGATTGAAGGGGCTTTTGATCTGTATATTTTCTTGGCCGAAATTTTGATTTTGCTGACTACCAGTGCATGGTCGGTGTCACAGTCAGCACTGTGGAGGGAACGAGTTATTTTTATACAGCCCAAACTCTTCCTCCTTGAGAGAATAAGATCTAATTGATGCCAATGGCCAGACCTGGGATGGCGCCATGATGTTCTTTGGCATCTCTTAAGGTCAAAGTACGTGTTTGTAACACATAATGAGTTTACGGAGCATAGCTCCAGAAGGCGCTGCCCGTTTTCGTTGATGTTGCCAATGCCGAAGTGCCCAATGCACTTTGGCCATGCGGAGTGATCTGCTCCCACTCGAGCGTTAAAGTCACCCAGAATTAGCAGGCCTTCGGTGAGAGGGATGTTGTGGAGAGTCCTCTGCAATGCCTCGTAGAAAATGTCTTTGGTTTCGTCAGAGGAGGTAAGTGTTGGGGCATAGACACAGATAATGTTGGTAAAACCAGACCGGGTGTTCAGTCTGAGTGTCATGATGCGTTCTGACACTCCAATTGGAGTTGCGATCGAATTGATAAGGGAGTTTTTTATGGCGAAGCCCACGCCGTGGATTCTCGGCTGTTCGCTGCTAAGGCCCTGCCAGAAGAAGGTGTAGTTTTCTTCTTTGACTGACCCGGAGTCGGGAAGTCGAGTTTCTTGAAGGGCAGCGATGTCGATGTTTAGTAGTTGAAGTTCTCGATCAATAATTTGGGATTTCCTGATGGAGTCAATATCAGTGAGATCTTGCTGTTGCAAGCCTGGGCGCATTGTTCTGACGTTCCAGGTACCAAGTTTTAGTATTTTTCTGTTTTTGCCAGGTGCACACTTTACGTCAGCTTTTCGACTTTTGGTCTAGCTCCAACCACCTTATGAAGCAGGCTGACGTGGCGGAACAACACCCAACTGCCTGGGGGCTGCCCAGGTTACGGCGGGCGGTAGTTGATCAATGCAGCTGAAAAGCCGCTCCCACCGACAGAGGGGACCCCTGGCGCTCATCCGTACGCCAAATGGATTGAGCTTATCACCGGTTATCATCTTTCCATACAACCATAATTAAACTCAAGCTTTACTCGGGACAACCTGATTCCATCTTCTCTCTTTCTCCTTGGTCACACTGCCCCCTGCCCCCTTCTCAGCATCCCCCCCCTTCCTCCCTCTATCACTTGTTCCTGCTCCTTCTGGGAAATCGTACAAAACTCTGTGTATCTAATACAGTCTGCCATGCAGAGACTAACCATTTGCAATCAAAGTCCATCTAAACAGAAATTGGTTGGGTGAAACTTGGATGACTAAATCTGATGTGTTTTGATTCCATGGCTAGGGAAATTATCATCCATTAATAAGAAAGAATGCAAGAACGAAAGAAAGAAAGTAAGAAAGAAAGACAGAAAAAAGAAAGAAAGAAATGTTGTAACCAAGCATGGAAAAGCAACAAAGGAATTATTTCCTGCACCTTTGGGTGTTTTACGCATCGTCTCTTGTGACAGCAATTAAGGGACATAATCAGTTGACTATTCAGCCTTTACCTGTGTTTAGTGATTGTCTCTATTATATATTTCAGTAACTTGCAACCTTTGGCATGACTAACTGACCAAACTGTACACTCTTCAGGCCTTAAATTTGGCAGGAAGGTGGCAATTGAGATAAGGAAGATGATGGCTATAATTAAAAGTTGTTTACTTCAAGCATGTATTTTAAAAAAATAACAATGTTTTTGCTATGTAGCATCTGTATTTTTGCATGTTTGTTTCGTAATATATAGTACTGTGCATGTCATAAAAAGTAACCGTATGAATCGTTCAGTTTGGTGCGTAATGTTGTGGTGCGCATTTGTTCTGAAGCAAGACTGTGGTTTATTACTTTTATTATACTAGGGGGGGGGGGGTGAGAATCACATGATTGTTTATTCTGGGCAATGCCCGGTAGCTCATCTAGTTATTTAATATTGAAAATGGACAACCCATCATTATTAATTTACTTCACTGCTCACAATTACGATAATATACTTCTATGTATATTATTATAACTGTGCAATTTTAGTAAGATCGTTTTCAACAAATCAATGTCACAATTCAGTTTTGATCATCCTTTTAGTCGTGTAAATATGTACTGAATAAAGGATATGAATGTTTAAATGCAATAGAGAAGAAGATCACTTTGTTAAGTTGATTGGAACTTTAATTCAGTAAAAAATGACCAGGCCAGACAGTAGTGCTGTTCAGTGGACAGAAACTTGCTTTTGAGTGATCTCCAATTTTTGGATCATCCACTTCAAAACATTTAGATATGCAGATAATGATCCAAATTCTCTCTTTCTCTCTCTCTCTCTCTCTCTCTCTCTCGCTCTTTCTCCCTGTCTCTCTCTCTCTCTCTCTCTCTCTCTCTTTCTCCCTCTCTGTCTCTCTCTCCTCTCTCTCTCTCTCTCTCTCTCTCTCCCTCTCTCTCTCTCACTCTCTCTCTCTCTCTCTCTTTCTCTCTCAGACACTTATCTATTGCATACATTCTTACCCTAGACAAACATACACAACACAGGCACATGGGAATAAAGAAAACAGAAATTTCAACAAAGAAAAGAGCAACATACACGCAAATAAATTATACAGACACGGTAATTGAAACCAATGTATGTTCTAAATTTATTTTGCACACTAATTATATTAAAACGAAAATACTTAATGAACAGTTAGAGATCGTGCTTACATTTTCAAACCTTGCCTGGGACTAATCGCAGTTTTGTGCGGGACTGGAAATGGCAGCAATAAGCGTATCTAATTTTAATCCAGTGGGTGAGTTACGTGTCTGTCTGTGCAGGTTAACGAGAGCATTGTAGTTATTTTGTTTAAACAATGCATCTTTCTTTACAAGCCTTACATCAGCTTCTTCAGTTGGCACCTTAGTTCTTGTTTCTTCCAACTCCACGTTTTCCACAACTGAGAAATTCGTCGTTAAACATTTTCTGCTTCTGTACTATGATGAGGAATTAGAATACATTGGAACTGTGAAACAGCTTGAAAAGTGCAACATCGCATATTAAACAAGTGCCAAAGTGTGCACTTGTATGTTTCTTCTACATATTACAAGATCTCCAGTTTATCAGAAAATGGACACAGAACAAACAAGAACAAAGGTTGCAAAAAGACAGCAATAAACTAATCTCATTTCCGTCCAGTGTATGAGTTCTTACATGTATCTGTTCATTCACAGAAACTGTGCAGGTCAACAAGAGAAATGCATTTGTTCAAACAAAATTCTATTTAACAAACAAAAAATAAAAAAAATTGTGGGTCACAGAAACGCTTCAGAATCCAAAGGACTCACATACGTTAAGTATCCGCATTTGTTAAATGTTCTAAAAAAATTTTAATTACTTAATTTTCCTTTTTATTTTCTATCGTGTTCCATTTTTTATTCCTGAAGAAGGTAAATATACCGAAAGCTTGAATTGTCTTTCCTCTTCCTTTGCATTGTATCGTTTCTGTACAACTTTTTCTCTTTACCGTATTTTGAATTCGTTTAATAAATGCCAAATTCCTCATAAATCGTTCATCAGTGTATCGTTTATGCATTATTTTTTACTTACTCTAAATTCTGACAATGGGTGGGTTTTGCACACATCTTATATTGGCTGATTTTTTAATTTTTTTTTTGTTCCATATCTTCAGAATGCAATACATGTGTCATTAACTCAAAGTTTCTCTATTACTGGCGAACATTCATAATCAAGTACTGTTTACAATGTATACTAAATAATATAACATCAACAACCAATGTTTCATTAATAAATATTAATATTTTATCTAAAAATGCACACACGATCATAGTAGACATTGTGAGGAATCAAACTCAACCAAAACCTCAGTTGCCAGCAAACTAACCCTTGGCCAATAAAAGTGCCAACATTCCAACCCAATCCCTGAGATTTTATTACCAATTTGAGAAACCAGATTGCAATTAATGACAAACTGCTGACTCTACAATGCATCAATTTATATAGGAGTAGATTGCAACATGTATGAAAACGCCAAGAAAACCACTTACTCTAGACACATGTGGTTTCCATCTAATTTCATGTTTTTGAAAGAAATGTAATTTGCGATGGATGAATAAAATTTGTAAGTACATGTACATAGATTTAAAATACATGTATTTATATTATAACTGTCATATGGGTGTATTATTCGTGGGCATTTTTATGCAGATTTTGATTTTTAAGCTAATTTAACGATACGCCGATTTTGCACAACCCCTCAAACTTTCAATTACCATTTTCTCGAAGACGCAAAACTGCACATACAACAATATGGAAAATACCCTCAGAAATATTCATAAACACCTACATTCTACGGTGAGTAATATTAAATAAATTCAGATCCGAGAACCATTTTTCAGAACAATGATTCAGTGAGACCCACAATCTACATTGTATAATATAAAATCAGTGACCATAATTCAGGACAAAGACTCATAAACACCTACATTCCATAGTGAATAATATTAAACAAAATTTAATATAGATTCAGAACCATTGTTCAGAACAACGATTCATTAACATTTACATTCAGCAATGTATGATATTAAATCAATAACTATAATTCAGAACAAACATTAATTATCAACACCTATACTCTGTTATAAAATGTATCATAAATGAATAAAGCATTAAAATGGAAAGTACAAAAAGTTTTTACTTTCCACAATTGTACAAGCTGTCGCAAAATATTAACCGTCTGAAACCTGAAGGGTCATTGATCCAAAAATGTGTTACAATATAAATCTGATTTAGCACAGATTAATGTCTACGGGTCTATAAAACATCAAATACCATTAGCTATCTTGACATCCATAATCTACATTTTTAAAAGAAAAGTCATACAACATTATAGTATGCCTTCCCTTACGCCTCGATCAAAAGCAAGTTAATGAATCATCTTCAGATTTCATTATTTTTGTGTATATTCTTCCATTGGATGCTCAGTCCAAACTTCATCTCCAGTACAGCCTCATTATGTTGAAAATGGACATGAAAACAATACAAAAATAAAACAATAGAGCAATTTGAAGTAAAAGTGAAATACAGAGACAACAAGGTGTAACGTTACTGTTTATGATCCATTTGTATTAACTTGGTAACAAAGTCGGATTTGCTCATTTGAATTCATATTTAACTCATTTAGACATTTGATGCATGAAAAAAAACATTCTGTATACACAAGGAGGACATACAAGGGATTACCAACAAAACTTTAGTTTCGACCAAACAACCTTTATCCAATAAAAATGCTACTTTCTCCATTCAGCCCCTCTATACCTGCTTGCAGAACTCAGACACATTTCTTTAATTTTTCCCCTTAGCCGTGGAATCATGCAAGACTATGGGATTAGCTCCCTCGCACTTTATATTCAACTAGCTGAGGCGACCGGCCCTGCCCGGGATAAATGGGTTTGAATATTCGTTTCAGTTCTGGGTGGTTATTGTGGACCTGCTTCATCTTGCCTGTTCCTATTTGTTTATTTTATTTTTGTTTGTTTGTTTTTAAATATGTCTTACTGCACTGCCTTTGTGAGTTGACACTCTGCGCATCCCGTACAACAGCATGATTTGCGCACGGGTTAGTGTGTTTAATAGTGAACACATCGCAGGAAGTGATAACGAAACCTTAAAATGGCGAACTTTGACTCGAAATAGATCTAAAATATGGGAAACAATAGATTTCCAATTTAAAAAAACTACACCGACTTGAGACTTCTATTAAAAACTGTGCACCCTTACATCCATTCTGATGCACCATATAAAATTTGAAATCTAAATGTTAAGTGGTTCAGAAGCCTTTTGCAACGAAAAATCTCAAGTCCACAAATATATATAGTATAGATACTGGTGCACTTGTTGCTTGGGGGCCGTTGTATTTAAGTAGTAAACTTTAGTTTGGTGGTTGTCAACAATTTTCAGGTAATCGCCCCCATAGGCTCCAAATTTCAAATTTTCTTTCACCACACCCCCTTCCTCCCGCTACCCCCTTCCAAAAAAGTCCCTACTCAAACCCAACTGATACATTTCACAAGACGAAATATTTTACAAACCACTTCGAGCTTTTATACATTGGCAGACGTGTTTTTGTGCTGCTAACCAAGCAAGAACTCGCAGTTAACTACACATATTCTGTTTCGATTCTATATAATTATTTCCTATTGAAATCTTTTATTGTTCCATTGTTTTATGTGTTCCATTTTTCTTTTTTTTCTGTTATTCTTTATTCTTTTTTGTTTTCTTCATAAAGGCGATAACCGAATATTGAACATTTTCTGTCTTCTCTTTTAGTTTGCATTGTATCATTTTGGCATTATTTCTTACGCGGGCTTTGCTACATACAACTTTTTCTTTTTGCCCAATTTTGACATTTCAAAAGACGACAGACTGCACACAGATTATGGTGTAAAGTTCTTAAAAGCCTTCTTATTGACAGTAGGCATGTTGATTATTCATTATAAAACAGAAAGGATTCGTTATCAAACTGCACCAAAAAGGTATTTTCTATTCATAGAATCCATCTATGTATGCTGTTGAACAAGTCAGATGATTGACCCCTATATTTGCCGTCAAATCATCTTCCTTCCAAGACTTTCGCACCCTTTTTTTTTCTCCCCTTTCATCGTTTTCGCCAACTAGTTTGTCCCATATTGAGAACCATTGTTATAACTGAACAGTGAACAGATCCCAGTCTCTATTCACTTTTGTAATTCCCCTAGGGTCCCCCTAACAATAACCCGTATCTGTAAAGTTAGGAAAATTTCAATCACAATTTATTTCACGGAGCCATACTGAAGGCTGGACAAAATCTATCAATATGACAAATTCCATTTAATAACTGGGCTGTTGTTGTTGTTGTTGTTTTTCTGTTTTGTTCTGTTGGTCTCAGAAACCCTGCAGGACGATTGAATAATCATTCCAAAACTCAGTCTCTGACAATAACACTGTGTCTATTATGCTGCAAAATGTAAGTGTTGTATTGAAAGTTTATGTAAACTTGTCAGGTGATGAGGAAACACGAAAACTTGGTACCTGTTGAGAATTGTGGTTTCCCGTAGGCAATATATTCACGGACACAGATTGTCTCCCCTGCATCCATGTCTGTGACGACAATGGTGAAGTCCCCGCTAGCAGGACATGTTGTTACAATCGATAAAATTTCAGTGTCATCATTTTTTGTCGTTTTTAATAAACTCAAACTCGCTTGTCCATCATTACTGATATGCCACAACCTGAGACAAGCTACGCATGTTCCCTTGATGGGAGCTGTGAAAATGCCTGTGTCTTTGCAAAAACCCCGGCCATTATTGCAGGTTAAAATCCGATATGGACAAACAATGTCACCGTGTGTAGGTGTGTAGCCATGATTCACGGCTGCAGTAAATCCAACAACAGGTTGTCTGGTACATTGTTTTCCTGGATGAGAAATAAAATAGAATGCATTTCATTATGTGTGCTTCCCACAACAATTTACATTTGCAATTTTAGGTAATACACAATACAGAAATGTGATACAGTTTCTTAAATTGTATTTAAGTCACACGGAATCGACAGACAAGACATCACTTGGCTAGAAAGATTTCTGGGATTTAGTTGATTATGATTCCTTAGTGAACTTTTCTTGTTCTTTTATGATAAAATGAATAATGGCAGGTAAAACTGATGGGATGATGATGATAATAATAATCATAATTATAATCATAATAATTGTAAAATATATCGATAATAATAATAATAATAATGATATAATAATAATAATAATAATAATAAAAACAAGAACAATACTAATCTGCCAGTGCTCGCTTACCTAAAGTTTGTATTTCAGATTTCATGTCAGACAATTCCTTTGGGATCCCCTTCAGCTGTACAAGAAAAACAAAATGTGCCAGTGATTTTATTAAGCTAATATGGGATATGGGAACCAAACAGGACTGTAATCTCTATGATAGTTTGTTATCTACGTTGTCACAAATCCCAGACTGGGAGATGTAATAGTTTATGACAGGACAACAATCACGAACAAACAAGTTTAACACTTAACAGAACAATCCATCAGACTCACACATTTATTAAACATAATTATACAGATAATAGCGCAATTACATACATTATATTATTGGGATTAACTGCCGCACAACGGCCTTATTCTCACACACACTCTCCCTCGGATCCACAACCCGGTAGTTACTCCTAAAGGCACTTCGGCCTCAGCCTCTCCCCTCAGGGTCTTAATAGCACATTAATAATTCACTGGCACCGCAGTCTCTCAATATCACCTTCCTATTGTCATACACCTTAGCACTCCCCTAGCACCTCAGCAGGGCAATAACACATTATCATTTCAATAGCCCCTCAACATGGCAATAGTACATTATTAGTTCCTAGCCCATCAACATGGCAATAGTACATTATCACATTCACGCTCATATCTACGTCCCTGTCCGTGGCCTGACTGCCACGACTTTATGTGCCTCTACTGTCCTGCACTGACAGCCTCACTTCTGGCCTATGTGTGGCCTCCGGCCCTATGCTGGCCTATCACCGTAGGCGGCGCTCTTTGGCCCGACCTCGGCACCTACAAGAATAACATTACATTGATATAATACCCTACCATTTCTATTCACTCCACCTCTCCTTACAACCCATGAAGCGTACACACACTAGTTCACCTTTCACTCACCACACATCTTACGGTAACACACCTCCATCGGAGTACACACTACTCACTCGCGCTACAAATCCATGAACTCACTTTCATCTATCGCTCATGGCGCACATTGCTATATCCAATATCAAGGACTTCCACATTCCTCACATATACTTATTTACATCATGGTAATAGACGAATATAATATAATACATCAATCATAATTATCAATCAACGTTCTACCTACCAGTCATCACTGGAAAAACTCTCTCACTGGTCTCTCGACTGCTCCCCTTATGTCCGCCCGCTGGGCTCTTACTAGCGTCCGTTCAGTAGGACCTTCTAACTTGCAGTGATAGTAATACAGCGCTTTCGCCTCATTCAGACCCCCACCACTCATAACATGCACGCTTTCCTTACTTGTCTTCGTGCGTTAATTTTACTCTCTTCCTTTCACGTCTTTCCCTACCTGTCTGCCGTGAGCCCTTCTTACTCTACACCCGCTCTGTAGCAATCCCCTTAATTGCACTCACTCCACTCGTGACATCATCCCCCACCCCAAAAAAATTAATGCAATTAATTTCAAATCGCATCAAGATGACTGTCAACGAGTGAGCGTGAGCAATACCTACACTAAAAAAATGACCTAGCAGTTCCCCTAGTATATAAAATACCGAAATCAGGGGAAAATATGGGGATCAATATGCCCTGCAATATGCATATATGTATCACATCATCAATAGCTAACTAAACACAATACCTAATACAGAATCAAAAACCAATCAACCTATCAACCATTCTTCATATCATATTTATAATGTCAATATTTTAAAGTCGACTCATTCACACAGATCCTGTCAATGTTCCTGTCCTCCGATGTATAAGCTCCTGAACTCTTCCCCTAGGCTCGACTAAGGTAGTCGGCGATATGATTGCTGGTTCCTGGAATTGGTTGAATAACGAAGGTATACGGCTGCAAAGCCAATGCCCATCTAGACAAGCGTGGGCTGGACGAACGATTCTTCGACAAAAACGTTAGTGGCTTGTGGTCTGTCTGGATACAAAATTCTCGTCCCATGAGATAACGTCCCAATTTCTGGATGGACCACACAATGGCAAGACACTCCCGCTCTATCACAGAATACTTTCTTTCTCTCTGCAATAACTTCCTACTGACATAACATACAGGATGGAGACATTCGTTCTTCTCCTGTAGAAGACAAGCGCCGACACCAGAGTCCGACGCATCCGTTCTGAGGATAAACTTAGATCGAAAATCGGGTAATATCAGAATGGGTGACGATGATAATGCTGTCACCAAATTATCAAATGCCGTCTGACATTCAGACGTCCACTGGACCTTATCGGGTTGTCCCTTCTTAGTAAGGTCAGTAAGAGAAGATGACAAGGAGGAAAAATTTGGAATGAACTTTCTGTAATAATTTAAAATTCCCACTAAGCTTCTGACTTGTTTCTTTGTTTTAGGGATTTGCAACCCTACTAACTTGTCAATTTTTGTTTCTTCAGGTCTCTGAACACCTCTACCCACAATATGTCCTGAGAATACTATCTCTGGACATGCCAAATCCATCTTTGCGGGTTTAGCAGTTAACCCAAAATGACGTAATCGTTTAAAAATTACTGTTAGTGTCTGAATATGATCAGACCATGTCGACGTATGACATGCTATATCGTCAAAGAATGACACGACATTAGGTATGTCCTTTAATACCAGTATGAGAACACAGATACTCTGGTCTCTCATGAAACCTCTGCAGCATATCAACGTGGAAAACCTTTACTGATCCATCAATGTGGATAGCGTAATCTACCTTTGAAACAATTCGCTCAATAACACACACACTCTGGAAAGTTCAAATACACATTAGTACATATTCATAACAGTACATGCATCAATACATATTCATAAATATACATAAATCATACCATCGTGAAATTTCCATTCATCCCACGAACAAAGACAGCACAAATTCCTACCACAAGATAAGTATTACGTGGACAAAAACGAAAGTAACAAATGCCCACTGAAAAATCCCTACTAACTAACTACAACTAAATATTACGAAAATGGACGAGTCACAACGGACGAGCCCCCAATGTCACAAATCCCAGACTGGGAGATGTAATAGTTTATGACAGGACAACAATCACGAACAAACAAGTTTAACACTTAACAGAACAATCCATCAGACTCACACATTTATTAAACATAATTATACAGATAATAGCGCAATTACATACATTATATTATTGGGATTAACTGCCGCACAACGGCCTTATTCTCACACACACTCTCCCTCGGATCCACAACCCGGTAGTTACTCCTAAAGGCACTTCGGCCTCAGCCTCTCCCCTCAGGGTCTTAATAGCACATTAATAATTCACTGGCACCGCAGTCTCTCAATATCACCTTCCTATTGTCATACACCTTAGCACTCCCCTAGCACCTCAGCAGGGCAATAACACATTATCATTTCAATAGCCCCTCAACATGGCAATAGTACATTATTAGTTCCTAGCCCATCAACATGGCAATAGTACATTATCACATTCACGCTCATATCTACGTCCCTGTCCGTGGCCTGACTGCCACGACTTTATGTGCCTCTACTGTCCTGCACTGACAGCCTCACTTCTGGCCTATGTGTGGCCTCCGGCCCTATGCTGGCCTATCACCGTAGGCGGCGCTCTTTGGCCCGACCTCGGCACCTACAAGAATAACATTACATTGGTATAATACCCTACCATTTCTATTCACTCCACCTCTCCTTACAACCCATGAAGCGTACACACACTAGTTCACCTTTCACTCACCACACATCTTACGGTAACACACCTCCATCGGAGTACACACTACTCACTCGCGCTACAAATCCATGAACTCACTTTCATCTATCGCTCATGGCGCACATTGCTATATCCAATATCAAGGACTTCCACATTCCTCACATATACTTATTTACATCATGGTAATAGACGAATATAATATAATACATCAATCATAATTATCAATCAACGTTCTACCTACCAGTCATCACTGGAAAAACTCTCTCACTGGTCTCTCGACTGCTCCCCTTATGTCCGCCCGCTGGGCTCTTACTAGCGTCCGTTCAGTAGGACCTTCTAACTTGCAGTGATAGTAATACAGCGCTTTCGCCTCATTCAGACCCCCACCACTCATAACATGCACGCTTTCCTTACTTGTCTTCGTGCGTTAATTTTACTCTCTTCCTTTCACGTCTTTCCCTACCTGTCTGCCGTGAGCCCTTCTTACTCTACACCCGCTCTGTAGCAATCCCCTTAATTGCACTCACTCCACTCGTGACATACGTTTTGAAACATCATGAAATTCATCAGACATGAAGATAAAATGACAGTCAGAGAAATAACATGCAGGCAACAGATAAGTGGGCATTAATCTCAATACTACCACAGTACTCATCCCAATGTTCATAGTTCTGAGAAAAGCAACTATTTATCAAATATTATTTTTTATTCTTTTTACATTGATATTGTTTATTTAGGTGAATATTGCAGGTAGAAATTGTTATTGTTGGGCTTGACCTCAGGGTGATCTATGAAAGATGAAGCAATTTTTAGGCCTGACTATGACTTGAGCCATTACGTTACCATAGTAACGATAGTGTTTATATCTTGAAAGAGAAACGTCACTGGAGATCTCTGTTTCTCCAAGACACAACAGTCACTAATTGACAGCATAATTTGGGAATCAAGGGATCAAACTCCTGAAACAGAATGTGAACGAAAGGGAAGAAATTAATTCCCTTTAAATACCGCCAGCTGTCCTTCTATTCGTTTGATAAGTACAGGCTATCCTTTTCTGTCTGTCTCTTTTTGGCGCCCACCACAGATGGACTAGATGTGCAGGGGTGACAGCAAGAAAGAATAAATAAACAAAAAAGAACAAGACACGGACTAAGAATCAAGAACAGAAGACCAACAGTATAGCCATTTGGGGTTTGGACACAATCAGTAGTAACCAAAGCATAAATTCAAGCCAATAAAGAATATAAATGTCTCTAAATGCTTATTCCAAAACATGTTGCAAAGAAAATTATGAAAAGAAGCAGAAATTTCAATAATTCAAATTTATTATAGATCATGGAGTTTAAAGTATTTTTATACCGACTCACCTCTAGTAGTTGTGTGTTCTTTTCTTTCACTTTTGTATTCAGGATATGCCGAAGTTGAATGAGAGGTTTGAGTTTGTTGTCCATCATTTGACACAGGACAGAATGCTGGAAATGAAAAGGGTAAATGAAAGTATGTCCACATTAATTAAGTGATGCGAGTTTTTGTTTGTCTTACAGTTGCAGTTTCTCATTTAACACAAGCAAAAGTGTTTCTGACCTCAGACTATATCTCTTCTGCAGGCACAAAGGAAAAGAATAGTGATTTCCCTTAAAAACCTGCTAATTATAATCTATTTACTAAAAAAGTAAAAAGAAAAAAAAAAACAATAGACATTCCCGTACATTTTCTTCTCTTCATACAAATAATCATTCTTTAAGTATTTAATCAAATGTCTTCAAATCTGCTGAATGTGCAGTTTTTTGTATTATTATTATTGTTTTGATATGAGACCATTTTATTTTCCTAGTAACACACCACACAAAACATTAACAACAATAGATTTTTTATCGCCAAGAAGCCAAGTTTGAATACATATTATCCTCTAAAATCTTACGGAGATACTGAAGAGATTGGTCACAAGTCACTGCAGTTGCAAAATACAGTGGCCAAGACATGACTGAGAAAAAAGGACTTTTTCACCTTATCTCTCTTTCCTAGCAACAACTATTGTCAAATTCCTTTGAGAATTCCGTGAACTCAGTCATGATGCAGCCAGCAATCCTACATTGATCTGATCTAGATTTGTATACGATTTCCTAAGGGGTGGTAGGACTATCGTAAGGGCCGATTTCCTAAATCATCATAATGACAATGGCACCCGCCGATCTACATAGGAACCACGATATTCCTGTGAGTTGGATTATTTTTTACAATGAAAGTAACAGTGATGCATCCTGATACAATAGCATGGCAAGATGATTCCTTAACGTTTTGAACTCAAATTATAAAATATACAGGAAAGTCTTTGCCAGTATAAACTGGTCGTCTGAAAAGTGAATTAAAAAGAATTTGCATGCTTTTCATATTATGTTTGAAAACTGTCAAAATATGCTGAAACAGTATTTCTTTGTAATCTTAAGTCATTTCTCCAGCAGAACGCCAGAAAATGTTTTTTACTGATCCGCTAAACATTCCATGCTTGTGTAATGTTGGATATCATGTAAACAGCGCTTCAACTTCTCATTTATAACCATAATCCTGTCTGTTTGTCACCTACATAAATGTTTACTTTTCTTTCCAGCCTTGTTGTCTCTTTCTCTCATCTCCTTATTTTTCTGTTAAAATTACAATCCTCCATACCCACCGATCTACTCACTTACTTCCCTGCCTACCTACCTAAGTAACTGCAACCATATTCTCATACTTTGTTTGATATGGTAGTTGTTAACTAGGGTGAAAGTACTGCTTTCCTTTAGCATAATTTATAATTAACTTCTCACATTGGTTTTCAATTGCTTGAAGACTGTTTTCTGTTCCTCAAAATCTGTTTTCAATTCCTCAATGTGTGCCTTCACTTTCTCCATCTCTTGTTGTCCATATTCTCCTACTGTCATCAGTCGACCATCAAGTTTGTTCACTGTCTGTGAAGTATTATCACATTCTTGTTTATTTTTCTCCATAGCTGTCTCCAGAGAATCAGTCTTCATGGTTAAATCATCAATGGTTTTCTTGGCTACCTTGATCTCCTGTTTCATTGACTCTAGGGTTTTTTACATGTTCTTTCTCATTTTTCTTAAGTTCTTCAACATTGTTACTTATGTCGTATGCCCTTTCTTCCAAGTGGTCCAAGCGAGCATCTGATTGTGTCAGTTTCTGACTGAGTGTGCTGATCATTTCTTGACATTCTGTCCTCATGGACGTGTGTTCTTGAGCCAGTTGCTCTACATTCCCCTTGAGGGAACAAACGGCCCCTTCAAGCACTCCAAACTTTGCCAGGAGTTGACGGGTCATCCTCATGTCTGCTTCTTGAAAGAAAAAAGGGAATATTTCTAAATGTTAGTTTACAGAAGAAACTATTGTTTACAAGGCCAGTCTTATAAGCTTCAGGTCCCAACTGACAACTTCTTTGCTTTGTCCCAGGTTGACAATGAAATTCTGCAAAATCTTAGCAAAAAAAAATAAAAAATACTGTTTATCATAGAATTAATCTCTTCATGGTAGAATGGACAGCAAACAAAAATGTGTGTCTATAAAATGCATGTGAGCTAATGAACCAAGTGAATATGAGTAAATTTTAAACATTACTGACTTGTTAAGAATTAAGAAGAGAAATGAGGTCGTTGCTGTTCTCTGTAGAAGCTGCAATGTGATATTAAGTGTAATGCAGTGAGTTTTGTGTATTTGACAAAATCTATATTTCCCTACTGCTCACAAATGGTACAATCCGTTCAAGACTGACCCTAACTCGGTAAAACATTAGTGAGTAAATCACAGCAAATGCTCATCTATTGTCCTGAACTATTTTACTTGCAAATAAATGCGTTTTCCATTTATTTATTTCGGTGCAAACATAATTAAAATCTTTTTTTGCCCTGGACAAACCTGCTTCCTATCTTCTCTCGCTCTCCCTAGTCATACTGCCCCCTCCACTCCTCCCCCACATACTTCCTTCCTCAATCTTTCACTTGTTCTTGCTCCTTTCAGGAAAAATATAGAAAACTAAATGTATCAAATACAATCTGCCCTGCAGAGATTGGCCATATATTACCCTAACTGGACAAGAGGAAAAATCAGAAATATTAAACAGGCTATTGAAATGCACACTCTACATTTCATCAAATGGTATTTTCACATTTATTCAATATCACACCCAAACAGTGACATTCTTTAGTCTAGAAATAACAAAATATCTGGGAAAAGATCCAACTCAAACATTCATATCACTGTGACTAGGCTTCAAGCCCTGGACCTGCCATATCAACACAATTTAATAACTCTAAAACAAAGATAAATATGTCTGTACATTAGACGGATAGGTTTTTACCTTCTGATCCTCCATCTGTTTTGGTTGAAAACGATTGTAATGTTGCTTGGAAGTTCTGTGATGAATTTTCCCCTCCAATTGTAACTTCAACATTTCCATCTCCAATCTTCTCTTTTATATCTGATGAAAGCAAGACAAGAATGATATCTTTGCAGATAACTAAATAGGTTGATACAATGGTATATAACTGAGGCTAAGTTGGATAGCTTTACATTATTATGTACATTTCTTTTTAAATAAGTGAAAGTCTAGTCTATCTGAATAAAAAAGCAGACTGAGAAACCTAATACCTGAAAACTTGACATTTCTTGAACGTGCAAGCATGAGCAAAGTGAAACGGCATAATGTAGCCAAATTTCTAGTAATCATTGGATAGAGATCTCTCTCAATAGCTAAACCACTGATCAGTGTAATTTACTACTACAGGCTTTTCTTAGAAGAACATAGAGAGGTATGATTTAATGGATTTTCCCTCTTCCGTGCTTTTAACCCAAAATAATCATTGTTTGGGTGTGCAATTAGACAGACAAGCAAGAGTATTGGTTGCACCTTGGCAAAATTTATAATAAGCCGTCACCCATCAGACAAACACACATTGACATCAACAAAGTCTGATTTGTCAGTGGAAAAAAGTTGTACACGGGACACCCACCAATTTGCAAACATGTCATTATCAAACACTTTGCATTTAATTCACATCCTCTCTAGCAAAATGAATTTGCCAATAAAACAAAAGATTAATTAATGGCAGACAAATATGTTTATAAATTATGCTCAAAGTGTTCATTTTTAACAAAGATATTGACTTAAAAACTCACTACTTTAGACAACAAACCCAATATTGTGATGACCAAGATATTCGTAAAACCCACACGTTTAAACTAAATTCGGATGCCAATAAAAATGTCTAGCACATAATAATACTAACTGCCAAATTCCTCATCTTTTCTGTTCAGATACAAAACAACATTGTCTATAAGTTGGCCAGTTTCCTTGACTGTAAGGGTGTAATCTTCCTGTTTTTCTATCCATGCTTTCCCTGTTTTGATTGTCTGGAAATCAATTTAAAAAATGATGTCAATTATGCAGTTTTATCAAATAATAAAATTATATATTAAAAAGGTTATAGCTCCCCACAGCCATCATTCCTACATCAATCCAATGCAGATTAGAATAGATTTCTCTAGGGTTGATATGATTAGCATAAGAGAGAATTTCTGACATAAAATTGACAGTGGCGCGATGTCATCACCATTGGCTCTACACAGGAACAATGTTATTCCTATTAGCAATCTTAAGGACAGTCCTACGAGTTGGGTTGAAGCAGGGTTGATGGCTGGGCCAATACCACATTTAACAATAAACGAGCACAAGGTTCCCCTCATTTAAAATATTTGAAAATGATTATACATCTTTGGGCCTGCTGGGGTTCTTGTGCACTGCAATCACTACCACCACCATGTGACTATGTTTACTCACTAACTGTAGGAATTCAGATTATTAGAAGAAAAACAAACAATTAAAGTATAGCCAAATACAAAAGCTTTGCACTTTGTGGAGATTAAGCATGCATGGGTACATGGTTTTTCAAACTGTAGGCCTACAACTCACTTTCCTCTTAATCACTTAATAAGGTAAGGCATCAACCTATGTAGATCCTATTCGCACAATTACCTCTTCAATAAGCTCGTCTAAACTTTGGTGTAGATAACTCCTTGTCTCCTCCAAAGTTTCAAGTTTCCTACTGATGTACTTTACATTCTTCATCTTGCAAGGGTTCAGTTTCTCTGTAAAATTGAAACTTGAAATGTCACATAGATCTGGTATGCAACAGCCATAAACAACGGGGCCAACTTTTGACTTAATGTAGGCTGTGGTCATTTGTTGTTATTGTTGTTGTTGTTGTTGTTTTTGTTGTTATGTATGTCGTTTGATTTTTCCTTACCGGTTGCATGTGAGTTCTTCGGAAACGTTTCCTGTTTTTCACTTCAAACATAAACGTTTCTTTGCTGGTATAAATTATTCACCGTTAATGATACGATTAAACACTAGAGGAAAACATTCACAAACGCGATACAGTAGAGGGAAATGTCTAAAATAATTATTCTAACAAAACATCTCAACTGCAGGGAATTCGCTTGTCAATTAAAACACGAAACATGAAGATCAGCTCCAACTTCTTTGAATTCGACACTAATAATTATTATTTCGTTTTAGAATAACTTCACACTTTTTGTCTGTGTTGTAGCCTAGTAATAAATATCCTTATTGTTTTAAATAACTTCATTGTTTATACGTCTGTCTAGAACTTTTGTGACAAGTCCAGATGTTCCTTCGCGTATGATGTTTGCTGTATTTTGCTTGCGGCCTTTCTGCGACCATACAGTCATATCCTTCTAGTTCTATTTCGCCTTCTGCACTCGTACAAGCGACAATTAATTGACCGTGAACCTCCTCGTCAATTTATCTATTACATTATGAGAGTTCAGGATATTTTCTTCATTCAATATTGCAATTGTAAGTAGTTAAATTCCCCTTTTTTTCAGTGTTAGCCATTTAAACGGTTATAACCAGAGTTGGCTTCGGTTTAACAAATTGTTTTAAAAAATACGCTTCTCTTTTCTGTAGTGTTATGAGTTTGTAGCTAAACTTTAGGTGATTTATTTTTAATTGACACTGTTTACAGTTGCTTAAATCTAATTTATACTATGTCACCCTTTCAATCTCGTGAACGTGTTAACTGGCCGTACTAAAGCTGCAAATTAAACTTTGTTCTTTCAGCAATAATTTCATCTCCCTGGCACAAACGCGCTCTTTCATTTACAGCTTAAGTTAGCTTTTCTCATATAATTATTAGAATATAATTATTAATTCTTACCCATTGCCTTTGTGACATAGAGTTTCGTCAAATAGTTATTCGCAATACTATTCTAATTACAGTTTAATTTGAGTATGCCTTATGTAATCTCATTGATGTAAGAAAATCGTCATCGTTATTAAAAACGAAAGCCTATTCTGTACATTCCAGATTTCACAAGACAATGACTTTTGCTATACATTTTAAACAAAGAATGAAGAGGCAGTACTTACTATAATTGGCCTTTTGCTTGCTCCTGATACGATATACTGAATCACTCAAGGTCTAAAGTCACTGTGTCGTGTTCGCTACAGAGATCTAGATCTAATATGCCTATGCCTAAAGGAAATGCGTCACTCGTACACCTGATAAGTTCTTGCGTGTGGTTTGTTCAGAGATAACAAACACAGACTCATTATCAACATGGGTGGCGTGGTAGATTTTAAATTATTTGTACGTTTTTCTTGTCTAGTTTTCCTTTTGTTTCTGTAGGTTTGTTGTTTTTTGTTTTTTTTTCCCCACTCTCCTTGATACACACACGCAAATCCTCTCAGATAGTCATAATTTCGTCCCAATTTTTAAATTTTGCATAAGATATCACTTTTATTGTTGTTGTTGGTGGTGTCGCTGTTGATGTCTTATGTGTGTATATGTCTTGTTTTTGTGTCACTTTCGTGATTTTCAATGACAAATATAATTATGTAATTCCTTTGTTTCCCCCCTTTGCCGCCCACCCCCTCCCCCGCAAAAGATCAGTTAGGATTTGAGAATACTGCGAGGAAGCTAACTTTTTTGCTTCATCCATCTCAAAATCGATCAAAGGTAACGAATGATTAGAATTTTACGTTTACAAACAATAGTTGACAGAAAGGTAAAATTGGTTGATTTTGTCGCAAACCTGTACATTAATGTAATGCAACTCGGTGTGCTTTTGCGTTTGAATGAACAGGATATGGGTGGAGGGATTGGGGGGGGGAGGGGTGTCAATGTCAATTAATTATCGTTCTCACGGATCAAGTTAGTGAGAGATAATATACATTACTCATCGATAAAAACGAGATGATCAAGCCCATACTTCACGGTCGTGCTACAAAATTGCAAAATCATTGCGATTAGACAGTTGGAGCATTCTCACTACAAAGATTACGTTATCAGAAGAGACAAATTTCAAAGATGAGCCTAAATATGATGGCGCCCTGAGTCAGGTCTCTCTTGTATCAGCTTTAATTCAGTTTTCGAGGTTTCTCTATCCGCCAGCTGTCCCAGGACAGTTTTAACGCGCCCAAACTGGTACCGGTATAGTAGATAAGTATGAAAGTGTGAACACTTTGAAGGTCGGGACTTAAACGGTTCAGCGATGTAGACCAAACATGTATAATTCAGTGGCTGCATAGCTAAAGTTACAAGTGTACAGATCCAATAAAGAAGAGGAAAGGGGGAACTTTTTCTTTTTCTTTTCTTCTTTGTTTTTTTTTCTTTGAAATTTGCATCCGGATGTGCCCTCATTCCCTCTTGTTTTAGGGCGATTCAGTGCAGTGTATATAGCTGGCAAAGTTTATACATCTAGAGCGGCAAACGCTGTCCCCACAGGCTATGTTTTCACCCATGTTACAGTTTTATTTGGGCTGACAGTTACGCCCATTTTACATGACGCGGTATTCGCCTCCTTTGTAACAAGAAAGTGATAGAGAAAGTGGAACAACCGTGTATATCTCTCATATCGTCTTGTCTCCTGTTTCATTCTTACATTATACTTAATAAGCCCTTACTGGCTAGCGCTATGGGGACAACACGATTCAAATACATGTAGGAGTTATATTTTTTTTTAAGAGTGTGAAGGCAGTTTGTGTTTAAGTTTGAATTTGGGAATTTGGGAAAAGTACATCGACACGACGAAGATCAGTTTTTAAAAATACGCTTCTCTTTTCTGTAGTGTTATGAGTTTGTAGCTAAAAAAAACTCCCAGTAGTGACTTGGAAACTAGTAAGAACATTTGTAATGAACTTCTCAGTGCCTACCAAAAGAACAAAAAGGCTACCATCTGGATAGGAGGAGATTTCAATTTACCTGATATAAACTGGGAAGAAGGAAATGTGAAGAGTTGCCAAAACTTAAGAGAAATAAATGACCTATTTTTAGACAGTACTGCGGATATAGGTGTAATAAAGTAACTCTTGTATACTTTAATTAATGATGTGTAATAACCAGTTATATCCCTGTTATCCTAGACAACTGTTCTTTGACTGTAGAATTATTAATTATGCAGTTATGCCTCTTGCTATAATAATGCATTGAATGTATTTCTGACAATAAAGAGTTCAGTTTGAAAAAGTCATGGCTGCCTGATGTTTGAATCCACGTGCTAGGTTAACAATAACCTCAAAGCCATCACAATTGGCGACGAGAAAGAGCCATCAAACTCAAATAACTTCAACAAGAGCAATTTGGAACTTTGTTAGAGCAGACGGCTAAGTACAACAAGGTTACAATGGCTTTGTATGGTCAAATAAAAGAGTTTAATCAGGCAGAAGAAACAATTCATGACTACTTAGACAGACTCCACTTCTATCTAGAAGCCAATGATGTGACAGCAGATGCTAAAAAACGAGCAGTGCTGCTCACAGTAGTAGGCCCACAACAGTTTCGCCTGCTCAAGGATCTGTCAGCCCCAGCCACCCCTTCGTCAAAGTCGTTTGATGATTTGTGTACCTTATTAAAACAACACCACGCGCCTGCCCCACCCAAATTCCTCCAACGTGCCAAATTTGAAGGTCGAAACAGGCAACCAAATGAAACAGTAGCAGAGTATGTCGCAGCGTTACGTGCATACAGTGAATATTGTGAATTTGGGGACACGTTGAATGACAGATTGCTAGAAAAGTTTGTGACTGGAGTAAACAGTCCAGACATCCAACGTAAGCTTATGATTGAACCAGGGCTTACGCTGGACAAAGCAGTCCAGCTTGCAATGTCAATTCACCAGACAACAGAGGCAGCAAGAGCATTGACAGCTTCGGCATCAACCAATCTAAATGTGGTAGAACACAAAACAAATCCAAGCCAAAAACAAGGCCGTTTCAGCACTCGAACAAATCATCAAACTTCAAACAACAACAACAAATGTCATCGGTGCCTTGGCCCTCATCACCCAAGGCAATGTAAATTTAAATCCTCAACATGTTACAAATGTTCCGGTCGGGGTCACATTTCCAAGGCCTGTTTGTCGAAGACACCAGATTCGCAGAGAAACAATCAACACAAGCGGAACCACAAACAACGACATCATTATGTCAGTGCTGAAGTAGACGAGCAAACAATGTGGAACCAGATTTCAACCTATTTGTAATGAAAGGAAACTCTTCCAACCATACCCCTATCACAGTACCAGTGATACTAAACAACAAAAAGGTTACGTTTCAAATTGACACAGGTGCTGCTCTCACTGTCATCACAAGAAAGGACTTTGACTACAATTCTGGAACTGTGCTTAATTCGTCATCGAAGCGATTACAAACTTATACCGGTGAATCTGTTCCAGTAGTGGGTGAATGCTTAGTAGAGGTTCAATACAATGAGCAACAGTTTACTTTACCACTCTTAGTTGTTCACGAAATATCATAAAAACCACAAACTGTGGGGCTTCGCAACATACAACCTTTTCTTTTTGCCCAATTTTGACACTCTTAGTTGTGGAGGGTGAGGGTCCTCCTTTGCTGGGAAGAAATTGGCTAACCAAGTTTCAGCTTAACTGGAAATCAATTTTTGCATTGACATTAAACCAACCCAAAATTTCATTAGAGAAAGTCCTTAGTGACAATGAAGGTGCCTTTGGGGACAACGGGGTCCTAAATGATAGGAAAGTAAAAATCACAGTAAAGAATAAGCCGAAATATTGCAAGGCAAGAGTGCCGCCGTACGCTTTAAGAGAGAAGATAGAAAATGAGCTCACCAGACTAGAAACCAATGGTATAATCAAAAAAGTTGAATCTTCAGATTGGGCCACACCGATTGTTCCGGTAGCCAAGAAAGATGGTACAGTAAGAATCTGTGGTGACTACAAAATCACTGCCAATAAACAGATAGAACAGGTTAGGTATCCGATTCCCAGCATTGAAGATCTGTCACTCAAATTAGCAGGTGGACAAAAGTTCACTGAACTTGACTTCTCACATGCCTACACACAATTAGAGCTTCACGCTGATTCGAAAGAGTTCACTACCATAAATACCCACAAGGGAATGTATCAGTATGAACGATTGTGTTTCGGTATTTCGTCGAGCGCTAGTGTTTTTCAAGCAGTGATGGACAGCATTTTTCAGGAAGTGCCAAATGTGTGTGTATATTTTGACAACCTGTACATTACAGGTAAAGATGACACTGAGCATCTTCAAACACTTCACAAAGTTTTGAAAATGGTCAGTGATAAAGGAATGAAAATCAACAGAGAAAAATGTCAATTCATGCGAGAAGAAATCGATTTCTTGGGTTATCGATTGAACAGAGGGGGTCTCAGACCTCAAAATGAGAAAACAAAAGCTATCAAAGAAGCTCCCAAACCGGAAAACACACATCAGCTCAGAGCATTTCTTGGCATGATAAATTACTATGGAAAATTTGTAGGAAATTTATCAAACATTATGGCACCCTTGTACAAGCTACTACAGAAAAATGTGCCATGGAACTGGGGTAAAGACCAAGATGAATCTTTTCAAACAGCGAAAGACATTTTGTCCTCTGACACCTTTCTGATTCATTATGACCCAAGAAAAAAATTGATTTTAACCTGTGATGCCTCTCCGGATGGAGTTGGTGCGGTATTAGCTCATCATGATGAAAATGGTGAACGACCCATTGCCTTTGCCAGTAGATCACTGAGTAGGGCAGAAAAGAATTACTCACAAATAGATAGGGAAGGCTTAGCTATCATTTTTGGAGTAAAGAAATTCCACAAATTCTTGTTTGGTAGGGAGTTTACAATTGTCTCAGACCACAAACCTCTTCTTGCTTTGTTTGTGTCACGAGTGGAGTGAGTGCAACTAAGGGGATTGCTACAGAGCGGGTGTAGAGTAAGAAGGGCTCACAGTAGACAGCAAGTTAAGCGTGCTGTTGTGAGTAGTGGGGGGGTCTGAATGAGGCGAAAGCGCGGTATTACTATCACTGCAAGTTAGAAGGTCCTACGGAGCGGACCTGTGAATAAGAGCCCATCGGGCGGACATAAAGGGAGCAGTCGAGAAGACTAGGGAGAGAGTCTTTCCAGTAATGACTGGTATGTAGAACGTTGATTGATTATTATGATTGATGTATTATATTATATTCGTCTATTACCATGATGTGAATAAGTATATGTGAGGAATGTGGAAGTCCTTGATATTGGATATAGCAATGTGCGCCACGAGCGATAGATGAAAGTGAGTCATGGATTTGTAGCGCGAGTGAGTAGTGTGTACTCCGATGGAGGTGTGTGACCGTAAGATGTGTGGTGAGTGAAAGGTGAACTAGTGTGTGTACGCTTCCTGGATTGTAAGGAGAGGTGGAGTGAATAGAAATGGTAGGGTATTATACCAATGTAATGTTATTCTTGTAGGTGTCGAGGACGGGCCGCAGAGCCACCTCGATGAGCACAGGGGATAGGCCAGCATAGGGCCGGAGGCCACACATAGGCCAGAAGTGAGGCTGTCAGTGCAGGACAGTAGAAGCACATAAAGTCGTGGCAGTCAGGCCACGGACAGGGACGTAGATATGAGAGTGAATGAGATACTATATTATTGCCATGATGATGGGCCAGTGAACTGATAAGTTGTATGACAATAGGAAGGTGATATTGAGAGACTGCGGTGCCAGTGAATTACTAATGTGCTATTAAGACCCTGAGGGGAGAGGCTGAGGCCGAAGTGCCTTTAGGAGTAACTACCGGATTGTGGATCCGAGGGAGAGTGTGTGTGAGAATAAGGCCGTTGTACGGCAGTTCATTTCAATAATATAATGTATGTAATTGCGCTATTATATGTATAATTATGTTTAATAAATGTGTGAGTCTGATGGGTTGTTTTGTTAAGTGTTAAACTTGTTTGTTCGTGATTGTCGTCCTGTCATAAACTATTACATCTCCCAGTCTGGGATTTGTGACACTGGGGGCTCGTCCTGTTTGCCTGTGGTCATTTTGACATTGTGTATTCGTTATATCTAGTTGTTTTTCTGTTGTGCTAGGAATTCATGCTGTTGTCTTTGTTCGTGGGATGAATGGAAATTTCACGATGATATGATTTATGTATGTTTGTCATGATTCGGATGTTATTAAAACTCACGCAGAGAGTGAGTTGTTGTTGTTTACCAGGGCCATGAGAAATTGGCTGGTGGCCTTGAATGGTCCTCGCCAGATTATGGTTGGTGAGTAAATAAATGTAAAGTTAAACTGTTAGATTCACGCTTGTGGGTTTTAATGTTCGTGATTAATAAGTAATGGAGTAGGGGTGAAACAAGGTGGGGACAGTTGACATTGTTAAGTATGACTAGACAAGTTTTTGCACGTTAACTGGCTGGTAGAATAGTGCAGACGTATTACTACAATTAAAATGGTGGGAGGTTTCGACCTATGAGATGGCTGAACTAATTGGGCCAGCGGACTAGCACGCTGGGTAGTTAGATAGTATATAACATCGTGTAACGTTCAGATTTGGGGAATACAGACGAGAGAAGCATCGTTTCGTGAAGTATCTCCGGTCGACCAGTACCTGAACTGTGTGCTTTGAAGACAAGAAGTCCTTGCTAACGGACTGACTGAGCTCTAGAAAGAAAGGTCTGAGTGGGCTGACCTTTGAAAGCCCACGCTGCGCTATTTTGATGTTCGCGCCTACCAGTAGGCGTGAGCAATGGTAATATATCTTATTTATTCAAGTATAATAGAGATCGGAGATAGAGAGAGAACTACAGCCTCATAGGAAGACTAAGGAAACCCCAGCTGGCACTCGACCACGAGTGTCCTGTATGATAGATCTATTGCCATAGTATGATTGGAATAATATAGCACATTGTTGATGAATTGAATAGTGATTGTGCATAAAAATATAGTCTTTTGGCAACTGCTTAAATTACCTACAAGCCGAAGAGTGCTTCTGTAGGCTTTGAACGTACTGGGCTCTCCTAACATTTAAGCCCATATGATTTATGGAGAGTTTGCCTGGCGACTGGCCAGTGGCGACTCAACTGTCACTTTAAATTGATATCCAGTTTCGTATAATATACCTATTTGCTATTGATTGCAGTACCTCCATAGTTACATGAATATCATTGGTTAAGTTATTAATTAGAGTTTTTTTGGTTTGAATATATACCTCTATTGTCTTTTGTTTTGTTATTAATATTTATGTAAACTATGGCCTGACCGGCCTGACATATATACGCTCTAGTTATTTAGTACTTTTCTTGTGTGGTTGTGTCCGAGTGTGAGTTAGCTGCCTCTCGTGCAGTCGTAACATCCCCAAGACCCTAACTCTGCTCGTGACAATGTTTATGAATTATAATATGTATTGATGCATGTATTTTGATGAATATGTATTAATGTGTACTTAAATTTCTGCAGAGTGTGTGTGCCAGCCTGAGGAGTCAAGCGGCCAGAGCTCCGATTAAGGGGAGGAGTTAAACTCAAAATTTGAAAGTTAAGTAAAAGTCAAAATTTTTGTGCCCTGGATTGTGGGCTGTTCCTTTAATCTGTCTTTTTCCCTGTTTTTGCTGTTTTTGTTGTCGTTATAGGTTGTACGGGCGGTGGCGCGGGTTTGCTGTGGTGAACTTGGTTTGTCCTCTTCGGGAGGTGGGCTAAATTTGGAACTTCGTTCAGCACAGCGAACAGTTCTGTAGGGACCTGTATTTTTGTTTAGATTGTAGCGTTCTATCTTCCTCGTTGTTTTAGGAAGACGTTTCTCTTGTCCTTCTCCTCCCTATCTGTAGATACGTTCTTTTTTTTCAGACTCTGTTCTTGTTTGTACCGTGTAGTGTAATCGGCGTAGTTAGGTTGCATTCTTTTTTTCCATTATAGTTTTTTTTGTAGAAGCTTTGTCCTAGTCTGGTTCGTTGTCCTTGACGTACTTGTGGTCCTTCTACTGAATTTCCTTATTATTGTCTTTTCTACTCTTTTTTATTATTAATAGGGCAATACATTTTATAAATATAGAATTAGTTAGGAAGTACGTAAATTTCTGAATTGTATTTGAGACAATTGGGTATTGTTATATCTGGTGTGATCTCAGGTCTCTGGTCGTATCGTTAGTGATCATACCGACAGGTTGGCCGTCTTATAATAGATACCATAACCATAAATCTGTGAAATGGCGGAACTCCAACAACTAATGAAGTTGGGTAAGGAACTTGGCCTGGAGGGAGAAGAGCTACGCGGCTGGATTAAAGAACAGCAGGCAGAATTGCGCGATGAGCGTGCTAAGGATAGAGAGCAGGAAAAAGAGGCTCAGGAAAAAATGGCTCAGGAGCAGGAAAGGGAGTTTAAGTTAAAGGAGTTAGAAGATAAGCAGCAGGAGAGAGAGGCGCGAATAAGAATAGCGGAGTTGGAAATCAAAAAGAATACGCCAACAGAAACAGTTGAGCGGCAGGTACACAATAAAGGTGGCGTTAGGATTAAGCTCCCTACGTTCGACGACCGGAAGGACGACATAGACGCCTTCCTTTACAGGTTCGAACTGAACGCACAATTGCAATGGGGGGAAAATAAGGAATTATGGGCCACGTACCTGGCATCGCTATTGCAGGGGCGAGCGTTAACCTACTTTAAAGAGCTACAGCGCGAAGACGTGCAAGATTACGATAAGCTGAAGGCTTTGCTGCTTCGCCGATTTGCGCGTACCGAGGAATACTTCCGGGAGCAGTTTAGGCGAGCACGTGCAGATACCAGGGAGGACTTTGCTGCCTTCGTCGCGAGACTAACGGAGTATTTCGCGAACTGGGTAGACTTGGCGCATGTGGGCGCGGATTTTGCTAAACTGAAAGACTTAATGATCCGTGACCAGCTGTACGCGTCGTGCCACAAAGATCTGGTGGCTTTCCTGAAAGAGAACGAACCCGCGACGGTGCAGGAGGCGTCTAAGTTGGCGGAAGCATACCGTACGGCACATCCGTCCAAACCAGTCGCCAGGGCGTACGTCCAAGATGCTGGGTACGTCGCCGTTGTCGAGGGGTCGCCGGCAGGACTTAGGGACAGGTCGCGTCAGCGTGGTGCCTATAGCGGGCAAGCCCAGGGGCAGCGTAGGGGCTATCACCAATCACCGGCATATGGATCCGGTAAGTTTGACCGAGCAGGAGGGCTAGGTCGCGGTAATGGCCGGGGGCGAATTGTGACCTTTGCCGATGACCGACGGCATAGGGACTCTAGTTCCGGTCGCGATGGGTCACGGGGACCCAGGCCTAGTACAGCACAGGGAGCGGAGTGTTGGACTTGCGGACGCGTGGGTCACTTTTCACGCGAGTGTAGGGCCGCGAAGTGTTGGAACTGCGGAAGAGCAGATCACATCAGCGTGAACTGCCCTGCAGGTAGGATAGCGGCGAACGTGGACAGTAGCTCCAGTCCATGTTCCCCAAATAAATTTCATCATGCGGCTGCGTGTGTTACATCGGACAACGGAGGCGGACAGTATTCTAAGTGTCCCAGTTGTGAGAAGTTATTATCTTCCGGTGTTTTACCTTGTGGGAGAAAGATCCCCGTTATAAATTCATGTCATACAGGAGGTGGTCTTAGGGTTTACCCGGGGTTTGTTGGGGACGAACCGGTCTCGGTTTTACGAGATACAGGATCTACCGTTGTGGGAGTGCATAGAGACTGCATTCGGGATTCACAGCTTACAGGTGAGACTGTCCCGTGCATCCAATTTTCGGGGGCCATTGAGAAATTACCCATGGCAAGAATAGTGATAGATACACCTTTCCTTAGCGGGGAAGTCGAAGCAGTCGTTGGTTGTTTTCCAGGCGCCCAGCTCATCATTGGGAATGTATCACGGGTAGTTTCCCCTTCCGATGAGAACGGGCAAGCATGGTCGCAATCAAAAGGTATTGACTTTTGCGCCGCGGTCGAAACACGTCGACGGGTAGCTGATAAATATAAGATTAGACCTTTGGCTACGCCAGCGGTCAACCTAGATATCACGCCAGAGCGCTTGGCGAGATTACAAAGGGAGGACCCATCATTAAACCCATGTTTTGGGGAAGCGCGAACCGAGAAAACGAGGAGATATAAGAACGGGTCATCTTCTTTTTTTGTCCAGGGGGGCATTCTGTTCCGTATGTACGTCACAGTGGCTTCCGTTCAAAAGCAGGTCGTCGTGCCACGGTCGTTAATTGCTACAGTATTGCGTCGGGCCCATGATGTTCCATTAGCGGGTCATACGGGAAGTGCTAGAACCAAGCAGAGAGTTCTGAAAGATTTTTATTGGCCGTCAGTACACAGAGATGTACGTTTATATTGTAAGACGTGCAGTGCGTGCCAAAAGACGACGCATAAGGGTCGTACACCCCAGGCTCCTCGTCAAAAGATCCCCACGGTTTCGGAACCGTTTAAAAAGGTTTCGATAGACCTTGTTGACTTAAGAGAAAGATTATCTTCAGCGCGCACTATAGCAGAAGAAGCGTCTAGTATCGCTTCAGCAAGAGCAAAGACCTATAAAGATAGAGGTTCCAAACTGAGAATTTTTAAGCCAGGAGACAAGGTTCTGTTGTTGTTACCTACGGACCATAATAAGTTATTGATGACATGGAAAGGCCCTTATGTTATTGAGCGAGTTGTTTCAAAGGTAGATTACGCTATCCACATTGATGGAACGAGTAAGGTTTTCCACGTTAATATGCTACAGAGATTTTATGAGAGACCACAGTATCTGTGTGCACAGACAAGACCAGAGGAGACTGTCTTCTCTACTGCTTGTACGGGGGTCGTAGACCAGTTGGACTGTGACGTAAGCGACACCGAGGCGCAGGAAGAGTTACAAATTCAATTGCCGGAGTTAACTCCGACACAAGGTTACAGGGACGTAAAAATTAACCCTGACCTTACGAGTTCAAGGAGTAGGGAACTTGAGACCCTGTTAGCGTCATTTCCGGATGTTGTTACGGATTTGCCGGGTCGCACTACGGTGATCCAGCACCAAATAAAGTTGACTTCGGATAAGCCAGTATTTCTTAGACCGTATCCGTTGCCTTTTTCTTCGAGAGATAGAGTCATAAAGGAAGTTGAGTCAATGTTGAAGTTAGATGTGATAGAACCATCAACATCGCCGTATTCATCACCCATCGTCCTCGTGAAAAAACTTGATGGATCGGTGCGGTTCTGTATTGATTTTCGAAGATTGAACACTATTACGGTAGGCGATAGGGAGCCTATTCCGTTTCAGGAGGAATTAATAGCTTCATTGGCCGGGTCCACGTGGTTTTCCAAGATAGATTTGACGAAAGGGTATTGGGAAATCCCGCTTACTGAGGAGTCTAAACAATACACGGCGTTCCAAACGCCCATTGGATTATTCCAATTTAAGGTCATGCCATTTGGGTTGGTAAACGCGCCAGCGAGGTTTGCACGATTAATGAGACTAGTGTTGAAGGACATACCTAATGTCGTGTCATTCTTTGACGATATAGCATGCCATACGTCGACATGGTCTGATCATATTCAGACACTAACAGTAATTTTTCAACGATTACGTCATTTTGGGTTAACTGCTAAACCCGCAAAGATGGATTTGGCATGTCCAGAGATAATATTCTTAGGACATATTGTGGGTAGAGGTGTTCAGAGACCTGAAGAAACAAAAATTGACAAGTTAGCAGGGTTGCAAATCCCTAAAACAAAGAAACAAGTCAGAAGCTTAGTGGGAATTTTAAATTATTACAGGAAGTTCATTCCAAATTTTTCCTCCTTGTCATCTTCTCTTACTGACCTTACTAAGAAGGGACAACCCGATAAGGTCCAGTGGACGTCTGAATGTCAGACAGCATTTGATAATTTGGTGACAGCATTATCATCGTCACCCATTCTGATATTACCCGATTTTCGATCTAATTTTATCCTCAGAACGGATGCGTCGGACTCTGGTGTTGGCGCTTGTCTTCTACAGGAGAAGAACGAATGTCTCCATCCTGTATGTTATGTCAGTAGGAAGTTATTGCAGAGAGAAAGAAAGTATTCTGTGATAGAGCGTGAGTGTCTTGCCATTGTGTGGTCCGTCCAGAAATTGGGACGTTATCTCATGGGACGAGAATTTTGTATCCAGACAGACCACAAGCCACTGACATTTTTGTCGAAGAATCGTTCGTCCAGCCCACGCTTGTCTAGATGGGCATTGGCTTTGCAGCCGTATACCTTCGTTATTCAACCAATTCCAGGAACCAGCAATCATATCGCCGACTACCTTAGTCGAGCCTAGGGCAAGATTTCAGGAGCTTATACATCGGAGGACAGGAACATTGACAGGATCTGTGTGAATAAGTCGACTTTAAAATATTGACATTATAAATATGATATGAAGAATGGTTGATAGGTTGATTGGCTTTTGATTCTGTATTAGGTATTGTGTTTAGTTAGCTATTGATGATGTGACACATATATGCATATTGCAGGCCATATTGATCCCCATATTTTCCCCTGATTTCGGTATTTTATATACTAGGGGAACTGCTAGGTCATTTTTTTTTAGTGTAGGTATTGCTCACGCTCACTCGTTGACAGTCATCTTGATGCGATTTGAAATTAATTGCATTAATTTTTTTGGGGTGGGGGATGATGTCACGAGTGGAGTGAGTGCAACTAAGGGGATTGCTACAGAGCGGGTGTAGAGTAAGAAGGGCTCACAGTAGACAGCAAGTTAAGCGTGCTGTTGTGAGTAGTGGGGGGGGGGTCTGAATGAGGCGAAAGCGCGGTATTACTATCACTGCAAGTTAGAAGGTCCTACGGAGCGGACCTGTGAATAAGAGCCCATCGGGCGGACATAAAGGGAGCAGTCGAGAAGACTAGGGAGAGAGTCTTTCCAGTAATGACTGGTATGTAGAACGTTGATTGATTATTATGATTGATGTATTATATTATATTCGTCTATTACCATGATGTGAATAAGTATATGTGAGGAATGTGGAAGTCCTTGATATTGGATATAGCAATGTGCGCCACGAGCGATAGATGAAAGTGAGTCATGGATTTGTAGCGCGAGTGAGTAGTGTGTACTCCGATGGAGGTGTGTTACCGTAAGATGTGTGGTGAGTGAAAGGTGAACTAGTGTGTGTACGCTTCCTGGATTGTAAGGAGAGGTGGAGTGAATAGAAATGGTAGGGTATTATACCAATGTAATGTTATTCTTGTAGGTGTCGAGGACGGGCCGCAGAGCCACCTCGATGAGCACAGGGGATAGGCCAGCATAGGGCCGGAGGCCACACATAGGCCAGAAGTGAGGCTGTCAGTGCAGGACAGTAGAAGCACATAAAGTCGTGGCAGTCAGGCCACGGACAGGGACGTAGATATGAGAGTGAATGAGATACTATATTATTGCCATGATGATGGGCCAGTGAACTGATAAGTTGTATGACAATAGGAAGGTGATATTGAGAGACTGCGGTGCCAGTGAATTACTAATGTGCTATTAAGACCCTGAGGGGAGAGGCTGAGGCCGAAGTGCCTTTAGGAGTAACTACCGGATTGTGGATCCGAGGGAGAGTGTGTGTGAGAATAAGGCCGTTGTACGGCAGTTCATTTCAATAATATAATGTATGTAATTGCGCTATTATATGTATAATTATGTTTAATAAATGTGTGAGTCTGATGGGTTGTTTTGTTAAGTGTTAAACTTGTTTGTTCGTGATTGTCGTCCTGTCATAAACTATTACATCTCCCAGTCTGGGATTTGTGACAGTTTGGTGAACACAGATCTTTACCTGAGCATGCCTCACCTAGAGTACAAAGATGGGCTATTACCCTTGCTGCATATGATTATCAATTGCAGTACAAACCTGGCAGTGAGAATAGTGCAGACGCACTGAGTCGTTTACCTATCAAAGAACAAAACCAAAATGCAAACTATGTACGTGAAGATATTGAAATGTTATTCACTGTCATTGATAATTCATTTGTGAATGCGGATAAGGTAAAACTAGAGACAGCAAAAGATGAATGCTTGAAGAAGGTTTATGAATATTGTTTGAATGGTTGGCCTGAACAAGAAGTGCATGAAAACCTTAAACCTTTCAAAGCTAGAAAGTTAGAGTTGAGCTTAGAAGATGGATGTATCTTGTGGGGATCAAGGGTTGTTATACCAAAATCTTTACAAGATGAAGTTCTGGCAGTGGTGCATGATACACATGTTGGAGCTTCAAGAATGAAAGGTCTTGCTCGATCATGGTTTTGGTGGCCTCATATGGATGCTGACATTGAAAAATTTGTCAAACTATGCACAACTTGTGCAAAACATTCAAAACAACCAGCCACAGCACCCTTACACAATTGGGATTGGCCCACAGAACCATGGTCGCGCATCCATATAGACTTTGCAGGGCCTTTTATGAATAAAATGTTCTTGATTGTGATTGATGCCCATTCCAAATGGATAGAAGTAAAAATCATGACTACAATAACGTCATCAGACACCATCATTGAACTAAAAGAAATATTTGCTAGTCATGGTTTACCAGACCAAATTGTCTCAGACAATGGTCCCAGTTTTACATCTCAAGAGTTCAAATTATTTTGTTCTGCAAATGGCATTGAACACATAACCACTTCACCTTACCATCCAGCTGGTAATGGACTAGCAGAAAAAGCAGTAGGCATTTTCAAAAGTGCTATGATAAAAATGGGCACTAGTAACAAATTCTCTTTAAGGGAAAGAATTAACAGATTTCTTACGAAGTACCGCATTACGCCCCACATCACTACTGGTGTTGCACCTTGTGAATTACTATGCAATAGGAAATTGAAAACACACCTCGATTTACTCCATCCAACAGTACATAAATCAGTGTCACAACACCAAAAAACACAAAGAGTCAATCATGACAAGACAGCTGTTGAAAGAGAGATAAGAGTGAATGACAATGTATATGTAAGAAACTTTGGAAGAGGAGAGAAATGGATGCCTGGAAGTATTGTTCAATGTACAGGTCCTGTGTCCTACAAAATCAGAACAAACGATGGGACACTGGTGCGCAGACATGCAGACCAGATAAAAGTAACGTGTGCAGAAACAGAGCTTGAATCGGTCACTTCTTCTCAAATTGAAAGATTCATGCCAGCTGCGCAGTCTGACCCTGAGTCGAAGGTTGTTGAATCGGATGCTCCGATAGCAGACACAAATGAGTTTGAAGACAATAGAACGAGAACACCTGAACCAAGTTCCAAACATTCTGATAGTACTAAGGATTCGGGAATTTCGGGTCAGCAACCTCTTCGTCGGTCAAGTAGATCGATTAAGCCACCAGATAGACTTGATCTTTAAGTTTAAGTTTTAAATAATTATAACATGTCTTTGAATCTGCATTATATCATGTTTGTTCATTCAAGTTTAAAATTTTGTCTGATTTTGCTGATGTCATCAGTTAGGAACTTATAAACATTATAAGTCATCTTTCGTTTAAATTGTAACTGAACGTTGCCAGTAAATACGTTCATGAAGTAATGTTGTAATTGAATTAAGTTTGAATCAAAGTATTAAAGTCAAACGAGTTCATATCGTGTATCAGCTGGGGATCAAGGGATGTAATAAAGTAACTCTTGTATACTTTAATTAATGATGTGTAATAACCAGTTATATCCCTGTTATCCTAGACAACTGTTCTTTGACTAGAATTATTAATTATGCAGTTATGCCTCTTGCTATAATAATGCATTGAATGTATTTCTGACAATAAAGAGTTCAGTTTGAAAAAGTCATGGCTGCCTGATGTTTGAATCCACGTGCTAGGTTAACAATAACCTCAAAGCCATCACAATAGGCCTAGAGCAAGCAGTAAAAGAAACCACTCGAGGAGATGCACTGTTAGACCTATTTTTTACTAATTTCCCTAACCTTACAAGAGAGATCAAAATTCTTCTTGGACTAGGGGACCATGACATAGTCCAGATTGATTCAGAACTGAAACCCTTTAAGAAAAGACCTATTAGGCGACAGATTTACCTATGGAACCAGACAGACGAAAATAATTTGAAAAGGGAGGCAGCAACTTTTGGCAGTTTTTTCATGAAATACCACTCTTCAAAAACTGACGCAAACAAACTCTGGGAAATTTATCAAGTTATCTGAACATGATCATGGAAAATGTCCCAACAAAAATGTCATCCACAAAAATTCACCAACCCTGGATAAATACTTTAACGAAAAGATTAGTCCTGAAAAAACATAAATGGTTCAAAAAATTGAAACAGTGCAACTCCGAACGAGTGAAAAACAAATATCTAGAAATTAAAAGATTGACCCTGAAAGAATGCCGGAAAGCTCATAATAATTATATCCATGAGATGATAAGTGATACATCTGATAACAGTAAAAAACTTTGGAGATATGTGAAAAGTAAAAATAAAGAAAACTTAGGAGTAGCCGCACTGAACGATGAGAGAGGGCACCCACAGCAAGATGTCCAAAAAAGAGCCAATATCTTAAATACTCAATTTTGTAAGGTCTTTTCCGACCCAGGGGGTGTCTTCTCGGGAGAGCTGAGTGGTGCCAAACTGCCGGATATGGATGAAATATATGTCACAGAAAATGGAATACTGAAACTTTTGGAAAACCTTAACGAAAATAAAGCTACAGGGCCTGATGGAATTCCCGCCAAATTACTGAAACTCTGTGCCAAGGAAATTGCCCCTGTTTACACTTTGTTATTTAGAGCTTCAATTGAACAAGGAAAAATACCGGAAGACTGGAAAAAAGCAAATGTAGTACCCATTTCTAAGAAAGGAAATAGAGCTAGTCCTGAAAATTATAGACCAGTCTCCCTGACATCAATATCCTGTAAACTGTTAGAGCATATCTTGCACACCAGCATCATGAAGCATCTCGAGAAACACTCAGTTTTAACACATATACAGCATGGTTTTAGAAAACACAGGTCGTGTGAGTCCCAGCTGGTCACAACTTGCAATGATTTTGTTAATAACTTGAATAACAACAGGCAGACTGATACCATCTTATTAGATTTCAGTAAAGCCTTCGATAAAGTGCACCATGCTAGTCTCTTGACTAAACTACACCATTATGGAGTTAGAAACAGTACTTTGAAGTGGATTAAGTCTTTCTTAGAAAACAGAACACAGATAGTCGTCGTTGACGGAAAGTCATCTAATCCTGCAGCTGTTCTCTCGGGAGTACCCCAGGGTACTGTAATGGACCCCTTACTATTCCTAGTTTATATTAACGATATGCCAAGTAAGAGCTCTCCAGGCACTAAATTACGACTGTTTGCCGATGGTAGCCTTCTTTATAGAACAATAAACTCAAAAGAAGATACGGAAATTTTACAGAAAGATCTAGACAGTCTACAAAAATGGGAGAGGGACTGGCGTATGGAATTCCACCCCAATAAATGCCAAGTCCTGAGAATTTCAAATAAAAACCACAACATCACCTCAGACTACTTTATACACGACGAAAAATTGAGCGAAACATATGAGGCTAAATATTTGGGTGTAACATTGGACAGAAAACTTACATGGAGCCAACATATTAATATCACATGTAACAAAGCAAACAGTATACTAGCATTTCTGAAAAGGAACATCTCTAACTGCGATAGGAAAGTAAAAGAAAAATGCTATAACACCTTTGTGAGGCCCTCCCTAGAGTATGGCTGCAGTGTCTGGGACCCCCACTGTCGAATAAACATAGACCAACTGGAAAGGGTCCAGAGGAGAGCTGCCCGCTTTGTGACGAATGACTATACTAGAAGTAGTAGTGTAAACAAAATGATGAGAGACCTTCAGTGGACACCATTAGAAGAGAGGAGAGCAAAAAACAAAGTAAAAATATTTTATAAGGGCAGGGAAGGAAATATCCATATCCCACTGAACCACCTCACCATTAATACCAGAGGCAACAGAAGGAAAAATATAAAATATAACATCCCAAGCTCACGGGTTAACAGCCATCTTTATTCTTTTTACCCTAGTGTCATCAGGATGTGGAACAACCTCCCGGCAGAAGTCCAAACAATACTGTCTGCAACGACTTTCGACAATGAATTAAAGAACATAATTATCCGTTGCAGCTACCATTGTAACTAAAGTGCGGGTTATATTTCTGTGCACAATCTGGAAACCAAGAGATATTTATACCAGAGTTATATATACAAAAGAGTTTACATAACTAATATATTTTTAAATGGTCTTAACATCTATGTAAGGTTTTACCCTGCTTTTAGCCTCAGAGGAGCGACGTTGAGTCGCATATAATAGTGCCAGACGGACCAACTATGAAAGAAGAAGAAGAAGATCACATAGTGCTGGGGAAAGATGGTTTGTCTATTTATTTATTATTATTTTTTTAAAATTTATTTATCTATTATTTATTTATTTATCTATTAATTAATCTAGTTGTTTGTTTTGCAGCTGCTGTTATTGTTGTAATAACCATAGTTACAATAATTTCCTTTTTAAAGGATACTCTGTGTTTGGAAAAAAAAACAAAAAAACCTGATTGTATTTTAATCTCATCTGTTCTCTCTGCAGTGACAGTGTGACACTTACATTATTTAGAGCGATGGTCAATCCTGGCAGATTTAACAATCTAAAGTTTCGTGTTTCAATTGTTAAATTTCATTCTCAGTTTAGATATGTCATGGGTAAAGACCTATGATTATACAAGCCTTAAACTTAACTGGGTCATCAACAATTGTCTTTTGTTTTTTTAACAAGCCTTACGACGCAATACATACAGGTAAGACTGGAGACGTGGTTGTGTTTGAGATGTGTTACATTTGGCCGTGAACGTTTATCTTCTGTATACAGAACGTGTTGGTGAAGATGTTTTTAGTGATAACGATAACAGTACAACTTTAAAGCTGTCGACCGAGCAGTGTCCTGGCTTGAAGTCTGAGATAATAAATGGAGCCAGGGCAGAAAAGATTGGCGGCAGAGGAGATAAACTTTAAGTTATTACGGCGAATCATCCTGTATACAGTATAGATAGAAGAATGGAAGGAATAATGAAGATGATATCATGGACGGACGGATGGATGGATGGATGGATGAGTGGGTGGGTGAATGTGTGGGTCAATGAGTGGACGGATGGATGGATAAATGGATAGATGGGTAGGTAGATGGATGGATAGATGGATGGATGGATGGATGGATGACTGGGTGGGTGAGTGAGTGGGTGGGTGAGTGAGTGGGTGGATGAGTGGACGGGTGGATAAATGGATGGATAGATGTATGGGTAGATGGATGGATGGATGGATCGATGGATGGACGGACGGATGGACGGACGGACGGACGGACGGACGGATGGATGGACGGACGGACGGATGGATGGATGGATGGATGGATGGACGGACGGATGGACGGACGGACGGACGGACGGATGGACGGACGGATGGATGGATGGATGGATGGATGGATTGATGGATGGATGGATGGATGGAACAAAACTTCATCAATGAATAAAATGATGATAGTTACTTCTAAGATGGGCGAACTGAGCGACGTAGTGACCTCTGGTTAAAAGAAAACCAATCCTTTCAAGGATTGGATGGAATGGAGTACAGACAAAGAAAATAACACCTGCACTGACAAAAAAAAAACAACAACTACCATATTACCATCATTAAAATTTGACCAGTAACCACAGGTGACCCGAACAGTCACATGAGTGCATCAGGTTAAAGGGGAATAATTTGTCTTCATAAAACACACACACACACACACACACACACACACAATTTAATCACCTGACGCTGATCAGTTCGACCTTCCCAATAAAACCTTCCACGCCAAACTGTTTATCTCAACTAATCAGTAAAAACACTTGAAATCATACGAGATCTGTTTAAAAAAAAAACAAAATGAGACAACCACTTTCCGTTGTGTTATCTGTAGATTGTGAAGGCTAAATAACTCGAGAAGGCTTGATAATGTTTGTATACTCTGCGGATGACCTCAGTCATATTGTCCCACGCCCCACAGTCTCTAAGATAACCACAAAACAGTAAACAGAATAAGTATACGCTTACCGTAACTAATCACATTAGCAAATAAAGACCCATAGTTTCCCAGTGGACCATTATTTCAGGCCTAACTTTGACAAGCTAGGTAATCAGGCAACAACTTGACCTTGTTCATACGGTCACGGGTTTCAATCGTTCTTTTGATCCACACAACCACCAGGACATATTAGGTCTAATAACATCATTTTCAAAAAACACCACAATTATTAGTACTGACAAATAATATAAAACCACAGAAAAACTGTGGGGTCGCAGTCATCTTTACTAGTATTACAAACATCACCATTATAATCTTTACTATCACCAAATATAAGCCCTACTACGGCAACCACTATCATCAACATTTGTACCATAGAAACTAGGTGGCTTCGCCATTTTGAATACTACCATCACATAACGACAATTTCTGCCACCACCACAATCATCAACAATATCACCTCCATTGCGCTAATACCATTATCAACACAACTACCATGACAGTAACCATTATGTAACCACCACTACAATTATCGTTAGCATCATCATTACCTACATCACTATCGGAGGTGTTCTCTCAAAAAAGTTCAATTTTTCGACAGCCATGTCGGACAAAACCAAAGTTCTTATTTTATATCAAGGATGCTTTTAATTGATAGCTTAATCATTCACAGACATGCTGGTGGATTTTCCAGGGTTAATGAGCATTAATTTTTCTTTTTTCCAAGAAATAAAAACACTCGTCAGATGATGTGGTACTACAAAAATTAAAGTGCAGCATAAACAATATGTACATGATTTTATTTTCCTTCTTAATAGTTTTGTCATTGGTGACTTGCATAGCGTAAAAATTTTAATATTGAAATTCATAGTGTTCCTGTGCAATAAATGCTGAAAATTCAAAAGAAAAATGGGTTTCCAAGAAACATTCCTTGACATGGAACGATCCGATCCAATTCAAAAGCAAACGACAAGTTCACCATTGATCATTATATACCATGATTGTAGGCCATGGCATGTCCCTACACATTGTAAAACAAGTCACGCATAGTCTACTTTAAAACTTAATCTTTATCATCACCATCGACATTTCTGTTCTCTCACATCATTATCACAAGAGCACCTCTACCTGTAATTACAAGTATCATACTACATAGTTGATGTCTGGCTTTTATTTTGCTGTAATGAGTCTTAGTTTCATAGGAAATGTTAGTAACGGTCATGGTGATACCAGCGATTAAAGAAAAGGCCATTTTTGAAGACGATGTGAAGATGTTGGTGGTGGAAATAATGATACTTATGAAAACTGACATAACTGATGATGCTGTTAGTGATGTTGGCAGTTGGTAACAATGATGAAAATAAATGACTTAACGTTACACTTAACATCTTTTTCCCTTTTGTCTGTCTCTATTCTCATGGCGTACTTTAAAAAAAAAACAACAACCTGAATTAGGATTATACTTTTTTATTTTCCATTTTCTTCTTCTTCTGCGCTTTAATGCATGCATATAACGATCAGTTTCATGTGATGTGTTGATCTTGATCTGAATCTCGTGAAGACAGGTCTCGTAGGGATTATCCATCAATGTTTAGATCTATACTTTTAACTTACTCAGAAAGTATCTGGTGGATTTAAACCTGGACAATAGACACGGGGTCTAAACAGTCAAAAACATTGCATTATTTATAAAATGTACATTCACATACATGTATTGCGATATCTAGGACATGTTATGAAGTGAATGGCAGTGATGATAAACATTCTGGGTCTTTCTTTCTCACCACTGATCTCCATCACTGATCGTCGAACATTTAGTTTTTAAGACTTTTTATCTCAGGTTTCTGATTAGTTTTATCTGCTTTTGTAAACATATGTACTTTGGGATGTAAGTCTGATTGAAGTTTTTGACATTAAAATGGTCACTTAACTTCTGTGCTAGTACTGCCGTACTGGCGGCAATTGCTGCAGAATTGATTAATACCCCTGGCCTATAGCCAGTCTATTTATAACCGAGGGAATCACGAGACTGACCCAACCTTGACACATCCGGTAAAAACACGATTCTGTGTGCGATGAAATTGCGGGTGAAAAGATGACGTGGAAAGCATTCCAGCTAGCATCCCTGTATCAATCCGACCAAAATTTCCTATAGACTGTTGTAGTATTGATAGGATCACCACATGTGCAGATTCCCCACATCACATCGACGGTGGTGCGATATTGTTACCATTGGAAATGCGTAGGGACGATGTCATTCGTATGCGCAAAAGGTAAGATCATTCCTACCCTACAGACTGAGTTGCTATACTTGAGGCATACTTATAAACTGATGTCTAGTCAGTCGGGTCCTCTTATTAGAAAAGAAAGAAAGAAAGAAACGTCAAGTACACAAAATAAAAGGAAAGAATAAAAGAATGTTGAGACCGAAAAGGAAGGAGATTGAGGAGGAAATGAAAACAGATGAAAGAAGAGAGGGAAACGTAAGCTACCAGCATCTTTGCTACATATCAATACTTCACACCTCTTAAAATGCAGTGGGGGTGGGCTGGGGTTGGAAGCCACTAAAATAAACCCCTGTGACATCAGAGGTGGCTATGAAAGCATAAATAGTGGAAACAGTTTTCCCTTTTGTACGTTTAGATTATCTAAATGTCCTACATGACGCTGTTCCGGTGAAGGAGAATGTGAAATGTGTGCATGGGGTGGCCGGGGAGGGGGGGGGGGTTGGGTAGGGGTAGAGAGAGCTACACTTCCCTCGCCCCACATTACCAGCTGTGAATGTTTGGTAACCGGTCGCCCTTAAACCCCGGTACCCTTCCACCCCCACCAAGCAATCAACATAATTAAGGTATCATGGTTCAAAATGTAATATCACACAGACATCAACAGTCACTGGGAACTATAAAGAGTTCTTCTTCTTCATCTTCTGCGTTCCTCTTATCAGACTGCTTATATCAGGAGGCCGGTGGCGTTTACGAAGGACGCTGTGTGTCACGAGTGGAGTGAGTGCAATTAAGGGGATTGCTACAGAGCGGGTGTAGAGTAAGAATGGCTCACGGTAGACAAGTAAGATAAGCGTGCTGTCGTGAGTAATGGGGGGGGGGGGGTCTGAATGAGGCGAAAGCGCTGTATTACTATCACTGCAAGTTAGAAGGTCCTACGGAACGGACCTGTGAATAAGAGCCCATCGGGCAGACATAAGGGGAGCAGTCGAGAAGACTAGTGAGAGAGTCTTTCCAGTGATGACTGGTACGTAGAACGTTGATTGATTATTATGATTGATGTATTATATTATATTCGTCTATTACCATGATGTAAATAAGTATATGTGAGGAATGTGGAAGTCCTTGATATTGGATATAGCAATGTGCGCCATGAGCGATAGATGAAAGTGAGTTCATGGATTTGTAGCGCGAGTGAGTAGTGTGTACTCCGATGGAGGTGTGTTACCGTAAGATGTGTGGTGAGTGAAAGGTGAACTAGTGTGTGTACGCTTCATGGATTGTAAGGAGAGGTGGAGTGAATAGAAATGGTAGGGTATTATACCAATGTAATGTTATTCTTGTAGGTGTCGAGGACGGGCCGCAGAGCCACCTCGATGAGCACAGGGGATAGGCCAGCATAGGGCCGGAGGCCACACATAGGCCAGAAGTGAGGCTGTCAGTGCAGGACAGTAGAGGCACATAAAGTCGTGGCAGTCAGGCCACGGACAGGGACGTAGATATGAGCGTGAATGTGATAATGCACTATTGCCATGTTGAGGGGCGAATGTACTATTGAAATGAGAATGTACTATTGAAATGATAATGCCTATTGAAATGATAATGTGTTATTGCCCTGCTGAGGTGCTAGGGGAATGCTAAGGTGTATGACAATAGGAAGGTGATATTGAGAGACTGCGGTGCCAGTAAATTATTAATGTGCTATTAAGACCCTGAGGGGAGAGGCTGAGGCCGAAGTGCCTTTAGGAGTAACTACCGGATTGTGGATCCGAGGGAGAGTGTGTGTGAGAATAAGGCCGTTGTACGGCAGTTGATTTCAATAATATAATGTATGTAATTGCGCTATTATCTGTATAATTATGTTTAATAAATGTGTGAGTCTGATGGGTTGTTCTGTTAAGTGTTAAACTTGTTTGTTCGTGATTGTTGTCCTGTCGTAAACTATTACATCTCCCAGTCTGGGATTTGTGACACTGTGCTCCTGAGATCCTCTGCTGTCCCATACAGCTTTGTGTGTAGTGACGCACCTCGGGGCCAGCTGTCTTCCCTCCGTTGTCTGATCTTTTTAATTTGATAATGCCTGACACTAGTATTTTAATCATGACATCAAAATCTTGCCCACCTATTATGTTAAGCTTTTCACCAGGACTTTACACAAATAAAATAACTATATCAAGTCTTTGTCTTAAGACACATGTCCCTATGATTACAACATAATATTCAACATGGTGACATTTTAGGGCAATTCTACTTCAATCAGTCCTCACTATCAATTGGTTTTCATTGTGAAAACCTTCACTATCCATGGATTAACTACACCAAACAGCAGCCTCGGTGGTTCAGTTTGATAACTATTTACGCTTTAGTTTGGAAATGAGGACATGTTGGGGTCAAGTATTTTGGTCGCCTTTGTTAGTGACTCAGCTGTTGTATAATTTGTTGCATCATACAAACCCACTCTCTCAGTCGCAATTAAAAAACAGGACGTCATGTCATTGGACATTATATGTTGTTCATCAATAAGAAAAGCGAGATTAATATGGCGTTAAATTATTGCGACTGCATTAACATAGCCTGCTCGAGTTTAACCCATGTTACATTTTCCAGAAAAATGCCTAAACAAAAAAAAAAAAAGCCTTTATTCTGTGACAACGTCAACAATACACTATTGGTAGTTAAAGGTCAACTGGTCAGTCACAAGGCCGAATTTTCATCTCCGTGTATCTGATCCCCACTTTGATAGGATCCTCATCAATCTTACATCTAATTCCTTTGGCAGTGTCCTTTCCCCACAAGCCATTCAGATGACAAAAGTGACATCCCCTGAACCACCAAGAGCCTTTGTAAACCTTTGCACAGTTTACGTATTTGTGAACATCATGGTCACAATCCTGGTGAAGAAAACACCAGCAACAAAGTCACCATTTCTCCGTGAAGGTACTGAGTATAAGGAATTGCAAAGTTAATCTTTTTTCGTTAATCGATGATTCTATGACTTTGGTCCTTATGAAAATGTACAGTTATCATTCTTCCTACACGCTGACTAGCCGACAGAAGGAAAAGAACGATGTAATTATTGATGTTCTAACCACCAAATACTAGCTCTTCTGGACACAGTCTTATTCGTTTTTGAAATTTATCCTAAAGACTTTTTACCCACTTAAAAGGCCGAGGGGTGTCAACGGTAACATATTTAACGAAACATGTAAACAGTCATCATATTGTGCCGTCTTATCAGAATGGAAAATGTGTACATGAAGTCACTGTTCAAATCTTTACTTCCTAAATTTTAGTTGAGTCAAGCAATGTGCTTAGCCGAACAGGAAAGGCAAGCCGTCTAGATCAAAATCTCAGGGCATTCAACAAAAGAAAAGCAAAGAAAAACATTGTTCTTAGGTCACATGCACATCAACTTATGAAATCACTACAGCCGCACTTAGGAATTCATAAAGAAAATGCACGTGCTCAGTGTTTGTTTGTCGTAGTGCAGTTGTACTCTTTACCTCGATTATTTTGGAGTCCTTTATAAATTGTGTTACATCAGATTTCTTTAGTGTGGCACATTAATTGTCAAAGGAGGATAATTATGAGACATCAAAACAAGAAATAGTGAAGGGCAAATTATCTTAGAAAATATATACAAGGAATCAACTGAGGGGGGATAAGGCAGAGAAGGAAATGGAATCAAGATACTGTTATTTACAATAATAATTGACCTACCTTAGATGTGAACTGATAACCACTGTTATACGACAAACTGTCATACATGTTACCACCAGCAAATTTACCAAGGAAAAGCCTGTAGTTGTCGTTTGGTCCATTTACTTTGAAAGATGAGTATAGAGCGAAATATTTCTTGCCGTTGTGTCTCAAGTCCACTCTCAACTGATAGCATCTCTGGACAGGGTAAACAAGGAAAAGGAATAATAACAAAATTGGTATTTACTTTAACCACCACTGCTGGAAGGTGAAGAATGAATGAATGAATGAATGAAATAATGAATGAATTAATGAATAACACATTTACAGGTCAAAACAATTGCATGGCCAGTTACACATTTACTAACTACACTGTCTTCAAAAATAATTTGACACCTCTGTTTTTTACTTATATCTGGGTTATTATAAATCTGATCGACATGAACATTTCAGAGATGCTAGATTATTATATAAGAAAAAGAAGAAACACACTTAATCAAACGATTGGACAAATGTTAATTTATTGTGGTGGTTATAATTAACAGGGGTGATAATGAAAAGAAGAGTACAGTAACGAGGGAGTCCGCTTCTTGCATTGATAACAGTCTAGCATCGTCGACGAGTACACTGGATCAGGCTTATGATTGCAACCGCGTTTACTGACAATGGTGGAGCATCTGCCATAGCATTTTGTTCATCTGTTGTCTTTTGTGCTGTTTTGAAGCGATTTCTTAAAATAATGTCTAGTGGGAATAAATGCATTCTGTCTGCGAGTTGTCACTCATGGTCTACCTTGTATCTGGCAATTTTCCATCATCCCAGTGGCTGCCAGACGGCTTGTCATATTGTAAAGCGTCAGTTACGTTAAATGCCCCAGCTACAACAGCAATATGGAACTCGACATTAAGCATCCCAATAATCTGGTTTCGTTCATTTTGGCTTAATATCGGCATGTTTATCGTAATGAAAAGTGCCAATTTAAACACCGCGAATAAAAGAAATGGACGCAACCTTTCCACATGTAAGTGTGTGTGTGTTTTTTCAACAAGTGTAAAGGCCAAGAGCATGGAAAAATGAAAATCACGTGACCTGGTAGGTCCCAAGCGACCAAAGGGCCCCTACGTGGAAGTGAATAAATTCTTAAATGGTATTAGTCTTCTCAACAATGTGTGAAAATTTCAACACGATAGATGATGCACTTTTAAAGTATGTCAAGTTATTTTTGGAAGACTGTATATTTTTGGTGAAACTCAAACATTCAAAAACAATGAATTAGAACTTTCCTTCATCCCATAATCAAATAATCAACAACAGAATTTACTGACAAAAATAATTTGAACGCCGAGATTTTCCTCTCTGGAGCACACAGCACACCTTAGTTAGAGCCTGGTATGTGGAAACCACATCAGAGTCAACAGTAATTGACGAAGGCGATACAATGCCAACATGCTCTTGATCATATTGCCCTATGAATACCTTGCGTAGTTCTAAATTAGGCTACGAGTCTACGTGTTATCGGTGAAGGTCTTGACGTCACAGAATCCGGGGATGCCGGTAATGGTTAAGAAAGAAAACTGCGGCCATGACATTTTCCGGCTCAACACAGCTGATTCTTGATTGCATTGGCAGAGGCTATTCTCTAACTGCCTTAACGCAGACAGTACAGCAAATCTATCCTGTTGCTGGAAGTCGAATGTGGCCGTCCTCGCTCAGCAACATTACCTGTCGCATTATTGTTGTCTGGCTGACCCTTGCTCTACGCTATTGGGTCAGCCAAGACCTATGGTACTGGTAGGCCGATCTTTGGTTTCACCTTAGATTTCCACCACTGCTGTAAGCCAGGAAAACCCGTAATGGCATCAGGAAGGCTGGTTCTTATTCTTACATTATATGTCAGACAATGTTGTTGAAATGAGAGATTACTTTGTACAATGTAGTGCTTTCCAATAAGAAGATAAATCTCTTGGTCATACCACATACATCAGCCCACATATTGAGAAATGGAACACTGGGCATACTTTTTACCTTGTAAGTCAGTTCGTGCATTAACTTTAGGCCCATCCAGAATTCCCCGTCCAAACTGCCAAATCCGTATTCGTAACGATTCCAGTCCAAATCGAAGTCAACACTTCCATCAAAGCGTCTCTGTGAGTAGCATCACATACCCACATGTTACAATCATCTTTTGATAAATTCAGTTCATAAACAACAATCCATTGTCTACAACGCCCATCAATCACACCGGTAGCAAATACACCAGTGAAAAATGCAAGAAGAAAGTATGCTTACTAGAATTTATTTAGTTTACTTATCTGGCAAGTAAAATCATTTCTATTCAAAGCAACTTCTGCTCAAATGTTTTCTTTCACATACTTTGACCATGTCAAAAATATGAATCTTTTTTTTAGCAAAGCACATCAACAGATTGCAGAGAACAATATTTGAACATAATATTTTTCTTATTGGTTATCGTATATTATTTAGTTAAACTTCGTCTACAGACAACTGTCTTACTTGATAAGGGTATTTGAATTTATTTGCATGTGGTTGGCAACCAAATATAGTGGTTTAGACGTTTACAACTTCACATGCATGTTTATTGTAGGTTTTAGAGCACACTTCCAAATATACACAAAAAAGATGCACTCGGCAAGATTAGAAAAAGAAGACAAAAAAGTAAAAACACTGGGTCATTCGCTCTCTTTGCTCCTTGCTGCCTATACGTTTATTTGTAATAAATTTGCTGTAACTTTGATGAAATATTTGAACATTTACATTCCTTTTTGTAGTTTGACTGTTTTCACTTTGTGACAAATTTGGCTGACTACTTTATTCAAAGCTGTTTTCTTCTACAAAGTACACTTTATTCACATGGAAAGGAATTCCTGAAAATTGTGAAGTGGTTGAAGGGGATGACGAATTTGAGTCGCTCTAGAACCGAATCCATTCATTTCAACACCTTAGCTGTTGTAGACAGGACTAGTCTCTCCCTGTTACTCCCTACAGGGTTGTAAATGACTTATATCTGAATCTCAGTTCTGCTATCAAATGAATAATATGACGACTTTCTCTTTGTCTTAAAACGACTGTGAATCACACTCTAAAATGTTCATTTTTTCCCCTCATACACATAAATAAGGAGAGCAAATGTGTATTACATGTATTAGGAATATGAAGATAAGCATTGTGTAACAGCTGAGGTTGTTCTAGCACGTTATAGTAGGGGGGAGTTAGTTGATCTAACTACAACCCTTTAGAAAACGAAACTATTACAGCTGTAAAATAAATAAACACGAGATCCGACGATAGATTAAATAATACTAAAGTTTAATAACTGTATAGTGAACAATAAATTACTAGGAAGACACCAGCGAAACTAAATATCTACGCCACACAAAAGGAAACTCACTTACTCACCCCACCAACCACTCACACAGGTCTATATATATAAACATTCCTACAGAAAGTCCCCGAAATAAACGTTACCTTTGCCCTCGCACAAACTAACCAATCACGTATCAATACGTCATCAGGTTACATCACTCAAGGCCAAATCTGGCGTAAACATTCGTATCCACAACGTTATCGAATATTCGGGAACATACTAATATTTACTGAACGAGTCAAAACACCTGACAACAAGCGAGCGAGGAAAAAATCTACTCACTAGAAAAGAAGGTCAGGTCACGGAGTACAGTACACTCTGGCGGTTGTCAACAATAAAATGAAAAAAGTAGTGGACACATGCTCAGCCACCAGCACAACAACAAAACCGGGGGAGGGAAAGGGGTAGCCCGCAGATGCTACACAACTCCCCAATTTAAGTTGAATATCTTTCAACTCCAAAAACATTATACAGCGTCGGCACTATCGTGAAATAATCTTATAGCACTCCCAATCTCACAAAGGTAGTTGCTAATTCTATTACAATTAATAACAATTTCAGTGTCTTCCCGAATGTCATCACAAATACAATACAATGCAGTGTACTTTGCATCACTAATACCATAACTAATACAATACCGCCATTGCTTCCCAATAGTAGGCCTACTGGTCAAAATAACACAACGCCACCACTGTGGTGAAACAATGGTCAATGATATTATTACAAATCATATAAGGTGAAACGATGGCCCATCGTTTACATAATGCTTCGTGCACGAATCACAGCATATAACCTGTTGTACATAACATGGTTATCTCCAAAATGTATAACTCATACGTACAATGGCAAAAATACCAATACATACTGACCACTGATCAGGGTCTTTCTTCATCATATTAGGTCAAAACAAGTTACAACATTGCAATATAACACAAACACTGCTTGCTCGCAGTCCCCATTTGGGCTACACCTTCCAAAAATCACACCAAGCTCCATTGGTAACCAATATGACATAGCATAAAATCAAAATGTGACCAACACATCATGACACTCTATCAGCCATCAATTCAATATTCAGTCACAGATGAACTATGTCCCCAATTACAGTACAATACTGCAGTCCTAGAAATTCATCTAGTAGGCAAAAGTATGGGTTACAATGCATTTCACTGATAGTGTACTACTGTCGCGATGTGGGTTACATGGGGATATTTCGACTGACACTCTTTCGAGGTCCGCTCCCACAATCGACGAACACACAAAAATAAATACTTGCACTCTAGAAACTAAATAAATCAATTGCTTTCAATTTTAGCAGAACTGTAGAGCAGTTTAATTACAGGAATTAATGTAACAAATATAATTATAAATATATATATCAATTCAAAGGCAACTGAATCTAACTAATGGAACTACAGCTTTTATAAAGACTAACGAATTCAATCTAACTACTTGCAGGTCATATGAGTTATATGGCAAATAGAATCCGCGCACGTGGCGACAGATTTAACAGTTTAAATTCTATTAATTCAATGAGACATGTTATGATGTGGACATTTCCTCTAGACACGCCATGGAGAATGCTTGTACAACCATGCGTTGTCTGGCGGTAGCTCTGAAACTGTCTTCAAAAGTAAGTAGAACGGTTCACTTTCATCATTACAAATTAGTATAGACTCTCACCATGCGGCTCTCACTGGGAGTGAGAGCGCTGGATGTAAACGCTGTGGGTTTATATCAAACCAAGTAGCTTAGGCTCTGGAGCTTTAAATCAGGCCCCTCACAATGGACTGCTCAACTGCGTCTCCATGTCCCTCATCTGGCTGAGGACTATCGCCGTCCACCTCGTAAATGGATTTTCTACATGTGGCCCAGAACTAAGTTCTGTATGGCCTTAAATACTGGACTGCATCTGCAGCTTACCGTCTAATTCCTGGATTGTGATTGGTGCAACCACTTCTAGCTCAGCTGCCGAACTGAGTTATTTTAAGTAACAGCCCTACGCAACGACCTTGGGTCGACATCAAAGGTCGAATTACTTCAATACAATATAATATAAATTTTATAGCAATAAATTCTTAACATGTTCAAAACCCCGAGCTTTTACTCTGGATCACGGTTTTTCTGTACGTCAACAGACGTCTCAATAACATTTAATTCCTACTCACCCCTTCCCTCTTTACTAACCCTAGTTCAAAACACGAGATACAACAAGTGCTCAGTCATGCACACCTACGCTGTCCCCCTATCCTTCCCCACCTTCTGTCTATCTATCAGGGAAAAAACTGTTCAAAACACATTGTTTACGAGACCAGCTCAAGGCCAAGTTATGCTGGCTCGTACAATAATTACGTTTCTAAAAATTACTTACTGCTCTCGCAAAAATTTACTCTTATGAATTAAATCTGGTCTTGACACATCCCCCACCCCAGTGAAAACTTAGGGTTTGAACGACACAATGTGTACTAAAGTCATTAAGTCAGAATACATTTGGAAGCCATGTGGAAAAACTATAGCGTTAACTGAAAGTCATGAAAAAAATTGTTGAGAACGTGCATTCTGAAGGACATATGCGACGTTCTATAATATATGTGGTAATTGTGTATAGTGTAATATATGTAATGTAACAATATCGTTACAATTAAAGTGATAACCTATTTCACAAAGACATACTGTAAAGACTTAAAATATTGAGCATCTAGCTCATAGCTTCACTGAGCGTAATTATGACATATATAACATGTACAAACAATGGTTAATCTAACGTAATGGTATCCTGGCAGCAGTAGGTCTGGTCCCTTGGTTTGCCATTTCCTCATCTCATTGACCCGCAGACAAAGGCGTCAAGGTTGTCTGGAACTCAGGTCTTGGTAAGAATGGACGCTAGTGGATAAAGGAATCACATAAATTTTGAGAAAGTATGCCCATAACTTGTAGGACAAATAATGTGAAACCATCCACGGTCTCCGAATAAGGTGAAAAATGCTCAACCTCAATGTTTACAGACTATATAATGATACTAAATTAACCGGGACAACACATCGGCTTGTAGATTATCATTCCCAGGTATAGCTCTAATGGTAAATTTGTATTCCTGGAGCGCAAGGCTCCATCGGGTAAGTCGCGCATTTCTCGCTCTGTTCGACTTGAGGAATAGTAATGGACGATGATCCGTTTCAATTATAAATTCGGACATTAATAAGTATCGAGAAAATGCATCGACCGCGTAAACAATCGCGAGACACTCACGTTCGATAATCGCATATCGAGTCTCTCTATCAAGTAGCTTCCGGCTTGCGTAAAAGCACGGACGTAAGGAACCTTCATGCTCTTGGAGCAACACGGCGCCGATACCTTTATCCGACGCATCTGTACGGACGACGAAGGTCTGGCGAATATCTGGTAAAACAAGCAGGGGGAAAGTAGAAAATAAATTCTGAATAGTCTGAAGGGCATCAGCGCACTGAGGCGTCCAGACGACTTTATTTGGAAAATTCTTCCTCGTTAGATCAGATAACGGGGCTGAAAGGGAAGAAAAGTTTGGTATGAACTTCCTGTAGTAATTCAAAAGTCCCAACAAGCTACGGACTTGTTTTTTAGTTTTAGGGGGTTGAAGTTTCAAAATAGTGGATATTTTGCGATTGTCTGGAGTCTGAACCCCGCGGGTTATGGTATGACCCAAGAAGTTTATGTGGGAATAGCCCAAGAAGACCTTACTGGGCCTCGCGGTAAGGCCAGCTCGGCGAAGAGTGGCAAAGACTTCACGAAGGGCCATCAAGTGGCCAGCCCAATCGGTCTGAAAAATACATATATCATCGAAGTAGGATAACACGCAGCGCAGTTCATTTAATAAGATGTTCATCATGCGCGCGAAAGTTGCTGGTGCAGTAACCAGTCCAAAAGGCATATATTTCCATTGCATTAAACCCAAAGGGGTTTGAAAGGCTGTATACTGTTTACTATCCTCTTCGAGAGGAATCTGCCAATATCCTTTGGATAAGTCTATTTTAGAGAATATAGTGGCGTTAGATAACCGCGCGAAAAGGTCCTCCTGATTGGGAATGGGTTCCGCATCATAGATGGTAATAGCATTGAGCTTTCTATAGTCAATGCAGAAGCGCACGGTATCGTCTTTCTTCTTGACTAACACAATGGGCGAGCAATAAGGGCTTGTAGACCGCTCTATTACGCCTAATTGTAACATTGCACGTACCTCGGTGATTATTGTTTCGTGAGCGTGCAGCGGGTGCGGGTACGGTTTAACAAACACTGGTACGTCTGTCTGGAGACGGATTACATGTTGGACTAAAAACGTACAACCGGGCAGGTCAGTGAACACTGTCGCAAATTCTTGGAGCAGGTCCGTAAGGTCCTGTTTTTGAGACGGCGTAAGCTCATCACTGATATTAATATCACTGATGCTCTCGGAGGCTTGTAATATGGGCAAGGATCTGTCGATACTTAACGGGTCCTCGTCGTCGACAGTAACTAAAGCCGCGTTGGCCCTTGCGATGACATGAACGGAGTCGCCTCGACGACGATCATCGCTAGGCAGGTACTTTTTGAGCATATTAATATGGAATACTTTTTGCTGCCCGCGGATGTCTATCAAGTAATTGACTCTGGAGAGTCTCTTTTGGACTCTATATGGTCCCTTCCACGTTAGAAGGAGTTTATTTTGCGTTTGAGGCAAAAGTACAAGTGTCAGATCTCCGACGGTTAAGGCGCGCATTTGGGCGCCCTGATCGCGATAAAATTTTGAAGAACTCGCTCTAGCGCATGCAAATTGCAGAGCGGTTTTGCATGCATTAATAATTCGTTGTCGGAGATCGACAACATATTGATACGCGGAGCGCGTATCATAATCATCGGTTTCCGAACCGGTGAACAATTGACTAAGAATGGCCATCGGGCCACGTGGTTTACGTCCGTATAATAGTTCAAATGGGGAGAAACCCGTGGACGCGTGTGGGAGTTCCCTATAGGCGAAAAGAATAGCGGGGAGCTGACGGTCCCAGTCTCCTGGTCTATCGGCAGATACGCGGGCTAACATTGCCTTCATGCTCGCGTTCCACCGCTCGCAACAACCGTTTGATTGCGGATGATAGGGGGACGTTAATTTCTGCCTAATGCCCGCTAACTCCAGCACCTTTTTGTATAGTTCAGAGGTGAATTGTGGACCTCTGTCGGAAAGAATCTCGCCGGGAAATCCGACTCGCGAGAAAATAGTCATAAGCGCTTCAGCGATATGGTCAGCCGTAATGTCTTTCAAGGGAATAGCCTCAGGCCAGCGCGTCGCGTAGTCGATGACCGAAAGAATAAAACGGTGGCCCCTATCTGATTTAGTAAGAGGGCCCACCAAGTCAATCGCGACCCGCTGAAATGGGATTGAGACTGGAGGCATTTCCTGTAGGGGCGCGCGCGATGCCTTACCTTTGGGTGTACGTTTTTGACACACATCGCAGCGCGCCACAAAACGGTTGACGTCCGCGTATACTCCAGGCCAAAAAAAATGTGCCAATATTCGTGACTTGGTTCTGGCTGAACCTTGGTGGCCTGAAAAGGAAGTGTCGTGCGCGAGACGCAAAATATCACGACGGAACGACTTAGGAACTACCAGCTGTTCGACGGCGTCGCGTTTATTTCTGAAATTTCTATAAAGTAATTTATTCTTAATAAGGAATGGAGAGGCATTTCCATTCTGAGGTTGAACCCTCGCAAACAGCGGTTGAAGTGAAGAGTCGTTTTGTTGTTCTCTGTAAAAAATGGAAGGCGTGACATTGAAATCAAAAACGGGGGTCGCTAAATTACTATCCGGTGGACGCTTTGACTGTTGTCGGGTGATTACACACGCAACTTCTTCTGTCCAGATGTTCAAGTCGCCGTCAGGTGTATCGTTCACCTGTGGTAAGTTACCAATTATTAAATCGGCAACCGGATTCGGTAAAACACACGCCGTTACGACACCGGTAATAAATGGCGTGGCGACGTAGACCTCCGCGAGTCGGAAACGCTCGACGGAGCCCCCAAAAGTAATACATGTTGCCTGTTGTTCAATAAGTTGGGTCGGTCGAACCAAAGACTCCCGGACACCTATGGTGGTGCATCCTGTATCCCGTAACACGGACGCGGGTATGGCATTTACATGACCTTTATATAATGTCAATGACCCGTGCTGATGAAGGGCCGACATCACCGGGACGGCGCCCGTCATGGGCGACGTGAGTTCGACGGGGCTGACATTCTGTGCAGCCGGAACTACGACAGTGCAAGCATTCGCAGACTCGAATTTTACTTTACAATCCTTTGATATATGCCCAGGTCTATTGCACCGATAGCACCTGATAATATTCACGTTACGTTGGGGTGGCATTGGAGGCGCGTTATATGGAGTAGTAAAATATGCCCAAGGAGGTGGGCATGGTGGGCCTTGATACTGGAAGCCCTTGTAATTATCCCGACGCGGTGGACCAGAAAAATTTTGCGCTTGTGGTCCAGTGGGTGGTCCAGCACGTCGCGGAAAACCGCGCGATCGATTCGGTGGCGGTTGGGAGTATGCCCTCGGAGACGGTGTCTGGCGATTAGTAGGACGGGAATTTCTACTTCCCGCAGGTGGAGCACCACTGACTCCGGCATAAAAGGGTTCGCTTGTTTTTGGTTTCGCCAGCGAACGATTGGGATGGGCAGAAGCGTACTGCTCCGCCAACGACGTGGTTTCTATTAATGTTTTCGGTGCCCACTCTTTAAGGTGGGACACCAGATCAGGGTGACACGCGTTATAAATTTGGTCCTTTAATATTAGCTCGTACAGCCCTTGAAAGCTACCGTCAGCGATGCCGGCTAACTGAATCCAGCGGTCGAGGTAGTGCTTTAATCGATCAACGTACGTAGAGAAGTTTTCGGATGGGTCCGGTTTACACGTCCGGAATCGTTGGTGAAACCCGTCCTCTGTATGTTGAAATCTTTTGAGAAGAGCCTTTTTAAGGACATCATAGTTTTTAGAATCTTCAATATTGAGGCCATGAAATACCTCAAGCGCACGACCAGTCAATAAATTTGCAAGGCACGAAGTCCATTCCGTGCGGTCCCAACCGGCGGCTACAGCGTGGAGCTCAAAGCGATGGATGTAAGAATCGATGTGGTCGATCTTATCATTGTAGGTCGGTAGCTTCGGCTTAGTTTTAACATTATTCGCGGATGCTAGCGGAGCCGCGGTGGGCTGGATGGCCTGCAATTCTAGTTTCTTTAGAAAAATTTCATGCTCTCTTTGAGCCGCGTTCTCAGCTCTTTTTCGTTCTTCTTTTTCTCTTTCTCGTTCTTCTTTTTCTCTTTCTCGTTCTTCTTTTTCTCTTTCGTGTCGTTCTTTTTCTCTTTCTCGTTCGCGTTCCTCGGCCTTCTCGGCTCGTTCTGCGGCGCGCTCCTCTCGAGCCAGCTCTTGGTCTTCCTTTTGTTTCCTTTCGCACCAAGCGGGTAGCTGATCATCGGGGACGCCCAACAGCTTCGCCGCGTTAATATAGGCAGAGTAATCAGTCATTATGGTTAAGACTCCGAATAAGTCTCTATATGAGATCTAGTATTGATAAAGGTCAGGTATCCGGATCCTTCACGCGATAACCTGCGTACAGTGAACTATGTTAGCACTGTATTCTTTACGATTATCCGATTAAAATAACAATCTTAATTATTAACCTGAAGTTATCAATTATCCCTGAGGCCAATTGACCTCGTCGGGTGGCCGCTACTAAGAACGACGAATTACCAACACTGTTCCTTCGTTATACAACTTGCAGTGTCCTTACTGTTATCACTGCGTAACTAATGTTTATGACGTATAAATCAACGACAATTTTATTTCGTTGATTAAAATTACAGCTATCTTTATATAGCTATCGTATATTTTAAATTCCGAGGTAAATTCTATTACCTGAAGTTCTTTTTAAGAACTACTATTTCAGTACTTAGTTACTGAAGATTCAAGGCAGGTGCACAACTGCGCTTGAATGGGGAATCTCTATTCCCAACAATATATTTAACTTCCGGCCTATGAGCCTTACTCGTCACAACAACCAGAGAATATAATCAATGCGTCAACATTGACGCATGATTCACACAGGCAATATATTTAAGAAAAGGAATGTATAATTACAATGTACGTAAGGTGTAATAAAAAACAACAACACGAAACTCGACGCTAGACTAACAAGAAAAGACGGACAATAACAAACTCTACAGTCTGAACATATTTACAGATAGGATTAAGAAGAGGACAAGAGAGACGTCTTCCTAAAACAACGAGGAAGATAGAAACGCTACAATCTAAACAAAATGTACAGATCCCTATCAAAGTCTATTCTCACGAATGCGAATCATCACTGTTTTAATCACCACTGGTTGTTGCGAGACCGCAGACGTTGTCGTCGAAACGGCAAAATCGGCGACCAAGCCACCACTTTGGCACAGAGGACACGCACACGTAAGAACGCCCTCGCCACCGCCCGTGGGTTCCTAAACACAGAGAAAAAGTAAAATGAGCCTGTAAAACAGAAGGAGGAACACTCAACTCCTTAACGCAGACGATATTAAGGATGGAATCACTTAACTCAAGGAACTGGTGGAGATTCCTTTAGCCCTTGCGTACACCACAGTCAGTACGTTTGTCTTTCTTCGTTTAGTTATGTTGAAGTCTCCATGGCCTCGATCCTCGGGTCAATGGGAGAGCCGGAAATATGTGGAACAAATAATGAAAGAAAGCAGTATACAAAACTAAATATAATGAAGTAATTAAAGTAGCTCAACGTGAAGACCACGTGAGCACTGAAACTGAAAAAAGAACAAAAGTTAATCAAAGAGAAAAACGATATACTCTAATCTAAATAAACTATAAACTAAACAATGTCGTGTAGTGTCCCCTCCAGTGTCGCGATGTGGGTTACATGGGGATATTTCGACTGACACTCTTTCGAGGTCCGCTCCCACAATCGACGAACACACAAAAATAAATACTTGCACTCTAGAAACTAAATAAATCAATTGCTTTCAATTTTAGCAGAACTGTAGAGCAGTTTAATTACAGGAATTAATGTAACAAATATAATTATAAATATATATATCAATTCAAAGGCAACTGAATCTAACTAATGGAACTACAGCTTTTATAAAGACTAACGAATTCAATCTAACTACTTGCAGGTCATATGAGTTATATGGCAAATAGAATCCGCGCACGTGGCGACAGATTTAACAGTTTAAATTCTATTAATTCAATGAGACATGTTATGATGTGGACATTTCCTCTAGACACGCCATGGAGAATGCTTGTACAACCATGCGTTGTCTGGCGGTAGCTCTGAAACTGTCTTCAAAAGTAAGTAGAACGGTTCACTTTCATCATTACAAATTAGTATAGACTCTCACCATGCGGCTCTCACTGGGAGTGAGAGCGCTGGATGTAAACGCTGTGGGTTTATATCAAACCAAGTAGCTTAGGCTCTGGAGCTTTAAATCAGGCCCCTCACAATGGACTGCTCAACTGCGTCTCCATGTCCCTCATCTGGCTGAGGACTATCGCCGTCCACCTCGTAAATGGATTTTCTACATGTGGCCCAGAACTAAGTTCTGTATGGCCTTAAATACTGGACTGCATCTGCAGCTTACCGTCTAATTCCTGGATTGTGATTGGTGCAACCACTTCTAGCTCAGCTGCCGAACTGAGTTATTTTAAGTAACAGCCCTACGCAACGACCTTGGGTCGACATCAAAGGTCGAATTACTTCAATACAATATAATATAAATTTTATAGCAATAAATTCTTAACATGTTCAAAACCCCGAGCTTTTACTCTGGATCACGGTTTTTCTGTACGTCAACAGACGTCTCAATAACATTTAATTCCTACTCACCCCTTCCCTCTTTACTAACCCTAGTTCAAAACACGAGATACAACAAGTGCTCAGTCATGCACACCTACGCTGTCCCCCTATCCTTCCCCACCTTCTGTCTATCTATCAGGGAAAAAACTGTTCAAAACACATTGTTTACGAGACCAGCTCAAGGCCAAGTTATGCTGGCTCGTACAATAATTACGTTTCTAAAAATTACTTACTGCTCTCGCAAAAATTTACTCTTATGAATTAAATCTGGTCTTGACAACTACTTTAAAATACCCTGCTCAGGAAATCGGCACAGACATTTTCTCTGCCTTTTACGTAGTGAATCCTGAATCGATAAGACTGTAAAAATAAACTCCATCGTAATAACTTTGGACTGTCAAACTTGGCAGAGTTCAAAAACTCTAATGACCGATGGTCAGTTTGGAGCACAAACTCCCTTCCATATAAATACAAAGTAAACTTTTTACAGCCCAAACAATAGCTAAACATTCGCGCTCTGAGACCGAATATTTTGTCTCACGAGGCAATAGCTTACGACTAGCATATGTCACAGGGTACAACTTTCCCTCGTGTTCCTGCATAAGACTAGCTCCTAATCCGCGATCTGATGCATCAGTTGCTAAGACAAACTCTTTGGAAAAATCTGGCAAACATAACACGGGTTTGGAGATAATGACATTCTTCAAAGAGGTGTACGCTTCTCCTGCGTTTCATCCCACTGAACTATATTGGGCTGACCCTTTCTAAGTAAATCAGACAATGGTGATGTAATCGCTGAAAAGTTAGGAATAAATTCATGATAATATCCCACTAATCCTAAGAATGCTTTCACTTCCTTCTTAGTGGTGGGTCTGGGTGCGTCTCGTACCTTACATACATTCTCTTCTAACAGGCCAATCATACCTTCTCCCACTAAGTGTCCAACAAAGTCTACTTCAGACGTTCCAATCAGACACTTCGATGGTCTTGCAGTTAATCCAGCTTGGTCCATCCTCTGCAGTAAGTCCTTGAGAGTCTTCACATGCTCGCCGAATGTCTCTGTATGAATCAGCAGGTCGTCCACATATGCTGTCACATTGTTCATTCCACGGATCAATGGCTTTACGATCCTGTTCAGCGTGGCTCCTGAGTTCATCATCCCAAAAGGCATCCGAATGAATTCATAGTGTTCGCCCATGGTGACGAACGCCGTCTTGGGAATGTCTTGCTCTCGAACTTTCACTTGCCAGTATCCCTTGCTCAGGTCAATCCGAGAGAATAATTTTCCTCTCGAGAGACTCTGAAACACTTCTGATGGCGCTGCTGTCGGATGAGGGTCGAATACTGTGATCTTGTTTAACCTCCTGTAGTCGATGCAGACTCGGTTGGATCCGTCCTTCTTCTTGACGACAACAATAGGTGAAGCATAAGCTGATGAGCTCCTTCGAATGATGCCCAGCCGTTCCATGGTGCTAAGCTCCTCCTTCAATGAGTCGCGCATAGCGTAGGGCACCGGGTATGGTCGTTGACGAACTGGTACTTCTGTCGTCAGGTCGATGCGATGTTCACCCAACTGACAGCATCCAGGGAGATTGGTGAAGACGTGCTGGTAATTCTTCACCACATCGCAGAGTTCTTGACGTTGTTCCGATGTCAGTTGCGTTCCATACTGGACATCTCTGTAGCTTTCCTTCTGGTCCCAGCTTCCTAGGTCGGCAAGGTCCTCCGTCGTTCCACCGTTGTCGCCTTCCAGGTCGCAGTCCTCGATGATTGTCATGCCAGCCGACTCCACGGGTTGACTCTTGTCCATCATGTCGTCCTCTGCCAGTACAGTCTCAGCACTATCACCGCCGCCGTCCTTTATGGCGTTGACATGTTCAGGCGTGGTATCTCTCCTACTGTTGTCCATCCCACACATTTCGGTCACAATAGGTCTCGGTTCCATTGCCACTGCTGCTGCTTTTGACGTCCTTGGAATGTATCTCTTGAGGAGGTTGGCGTGCAAGGTCTTTTCTTTTGCACCCATCTTGACTCTATAGTCGTTAACACCGACAACTGAGACTACCTTATATGGTCCCTTCCATTGGACTAGGAGCTTGTTAGTGTTCGTCGGCAGTAGCACCAACACTTCATCTCCTGGGCGGAACTTCCTCTCTCGCGCCTTCCGGTCGTAGTAGGTCTTCTGTCTACCTTGAGCCTTGGAGAGTTCTTCCGTCGCTAACTTCCATGTGTCCTCCAGCCTCTCACGTAGTTCCATGACGTACTGGTAACTGGTCTTCGTTTCCGGCTCCTCTACGTCCTTGGTCCATAGTTGTCGTAAGATGTGCATTGGTCCTCTCACAGTTCTCCCATACAGCAACTCGAATGGGGCAAACTTGGTCGACTCTTGGGGAACTTCCCGATATGCGAAGAGCAGCGGGTTGATGTATCTGTGCCACTGCTTGGGTTGCTCTGCGCACAATCGCCTTAAGGTCTTCTTCAGCGTGCCGTTGAATCGCTCCACCAACCCGTTGCACATAGGGTGGTAGACTGTAGTGGTCGACTGTCGAATTCCCAGTAGTCTATTCGTTTCCTTCATGACATCTGACATAAACTGGGTCCCTTGGTCTGACAAGGTCTCTTCGGGCACACCCAAACGGCTGTAGATGTTCACTAAGGCTTCTGCTACCGTTTCTGCGTCGATCTTCTTCAAGGGTGTGGCTTCGGGGTAACGAGTAGCGTAGTCTATGTACACCAGGATATACCGATGTCCACCTTCACTTGGGGGGTCGATAGGTTCTACTAAGTCCACGGCCACTCGCCTAAATGGTACGTCCACTACTGGCATACTCTGCAGGTGCACCTTTGGGGTCGCTCCTTTGTTCACCGTCCTCTGGCATATGTCGCATGAGCGGCAGTATCTCGCGACGTCACCTTCAATTCCAGGCCAATAAAAATTGCTCATAACTCTGTCTTTGGTTTTCTTCACGCCGAGGTGTCCTCCGACGATCGAGTCGTGGGCTACACTCAGTACATACTCTCTCAGTTTCTCGGGTAGTACCACTTGCCTTATAACCGTCGCCTGTCTCAGGTCCTTGTAGATCCGGTACAGTACTCCTCCATGTTTCTCAAAATGAACAGATTTATTGCCTCTATTAGTTGGGATCTTCTTCTGCTCTAACTTCCTAATGACTTCGTCTTCTTCTTGGAGTCGGATAAGTTCCTCTCTATCCACTCCCGCGTGCCGTTCTGCCCTCGGCACCTTCAGCGACGTAGACCGGTCCTTCCTCTTCTCCTGGGCCCTCGTGGTCACCGCTCCTACCATCACCTCAGTATCAGGGTCGTACGGATCCTTCGCTCCGTCCACGTTCCCGACTACTAGGTCGCAGATGGTCTCCGGGAGACACAGCGCCGTCACTTTGCCCGTCAGGTAAGGCGTCTTCACGTCGATAACGGCTTCCTCCGCCGCTAGCAAGGAGTTATCGATCCTCGCGATAAGTTTCTTCCCACCGGTGAGCTGTCCGTCGTCCACCAGTGCTCGCCGCACCACTACACCTTCACAGCCGGTATCTCTTAGGACATCTACCGCTCGATTTCCAATCAAGCCCTTCATCACTGGTAACTTCAGTTTCTCCACGGTCCTTCCGTCACTGCATCCTCCGCAAGTAACAGGCACCGCTAACTGTAGCTTCCCGTCCTTCATTACCGCTTGAACGTTGATGCTAGTGTCAGCCGTCGTCACATCTTGTCTTGACGACTCGTCCGCCGCTATAACTACGGCCGCCGCCGCCTTGTTCGGCTTGCCTCGTCCCATATCCTTCTGGGCTGGACACATCCTCCGAACGTGGCCTGGCTTTCCACAAAGGTAACATTTCAACTCATCTTTGTCGTTTAACTTTGCACGACACTCCGTCGCCTTGTGTCCCGGCCTCTGGCACCTATGGCAGACTTGTGGGCTTCTGTCTCCGTTGGGCCTCTGTCGCACTGGCCGGCTCTGCAGTCTGGCGCTCCCGCTGAGCGTCCGGTTCCTCGCTACCAGGTACGCCTCCGCTGAATCTGCGATGTCCTGTAGCGTCTTTGGTTTCCTCTCCCTCACATGGGTTGCAAGGTCTGGTGGGCAGGCATCCATGAATTGCTCTCTGACGAACAGATCTCTCACTCCTTCGTAGGTCTCCTCCGTCTTCGACAGCTTTATCCACCTCTCTAAATAGGTCTTGATCCTGGTCAAAAACATTCCAACATCTTCTCCATCTTCAGGCTTACCTTGTCTGAACATGAGTCTGTATCCGTCCTCTGACAGGTTGTACCTCTTCTGCAACGCTTCCTTGACCTTGTCGTAGTCCTTGGCTTCGTCGATCGGTAGTCTGCAGAAGCACTCCAAAGCTCTCCCGGTCAGCAGGGCAGACAGTGATGTCGTCCAGGTGGATCTGGGCCATTCAGCTGTCTCGGCAAACCTCTCAAACCGCAGCAACCAGCTATCCAGATCGTCCTTCTTGTCCTGAAATGCAGGTAGCTTGGGTCTCTTAGAACTGGCGTGGTCGTCGGTCTTCTGCGCTGAGTCGTTACCTCCACGTTGCTGGCGCATCCTCTCTATCTCCAACTCGTGGTTCATCTTTTCCCTTTCCAGCTGTCGTTCAGCCTCCTCCTCTTGTCGTTCAGCCTCCTTCTCATGAGCCTGTCGTTCAGCCTCCTTCTCCTCTCGTTGAGCCTCCAGCTGTCTTTCTCTTTCCAGGCCTTCACGGATGTAGTCCCGTCTCTCCTGCCCAGTGAGCTCCATAGCGTCCGCTTCCTGGCTAAGCCTTCCAATAACCTCCGACATGTTGTAGATAGCTTGTCGATAATATTCCTAAAATAAACTATGTAAATAAATCTAGTAACTTTGATCTGGTCCGCTCGAATCTGGTCGGATCCCGGACGAGCCCCCAATATGTAACAGCTGAGGTTGTTCTAGCACGTTATAGTAGGGGGGAGTTAGTTGATCTAACTACAACCCTTTAGAAAACGAAACTATTACAGCTGTAAAATAAATAAACACGAGATCCGACGATAGATTAAATAATACTAAAGTTTAATAACTGTATAGTGAACAATAAATTACTAGGAAGACACCAGCGAAACTAAATATCTACGCCACACAAAAGGAAACTCACTTACTCACCCCACCAACCACTCACACAGGTCTATATATATAAACATTCCTACAGAAAGTTCCCGAAATAAACGTTACCTTTGCCCTCGCACAAACTAACCAATCACGTATCAATACGTCATCAGGTTACATCACTCAAGGCCAAATCTGGCGTAAACATTCGTATCCACAACGTTATCGAATATTCGGGAACATACTAATATTTACTGAACGAGTCAAAACACCTGACAACAAGCGAGCGAGGAAAAAAACTACTCACTAGAAAAGAAGGTCAGGTCACGGAGTACAGTACACTCTGGCGGTTGTCAACAATAAAATGAAAAAAGTAGTGGACACATGCTCAGCCACCATCACAACAACAAAACCGGGGGAGGGAAAGGGGTAGCCCGCAGATGCTACACATTGCAATAACATAGCCAGCTTGCCTAGTCAAATAATAATTTTTACAGAGACTATGCAACATCGCTTACATCTTTATAAAGCTTATGACTGTATGATAGACAATTCTTTGTTTCAAACTGTAACACCAGCCAATTATTTAATCAAACGTTCCACAAAGTCATGTTACATTCCGTTTGGCATTATGATGTAATTAAACGAAATTCAGTATGTGAGATAAAATGTCACAAGACAATTATTTTATGATTAGGTCATTATTTTGTATACCCTACAGTTGGTCGAATATTTAGTGATGTTTTTAAGGGAAAACATGTTCGTCTGTCGACGAAATTTACCGGAAAAATGTTTCAGTTTCGACATGAGATGACTAACATTTCTGCAAATTTTGGTTGCGATCGATTGATGGATTGTGGAAAAATTGGAGAGTTTTGTTGTTGTTGTTTTTTATTTGACGAAGATCTAAAACTTAAACCAATCTACCTCATGACCACTGTACACATAGAAATTCAAACAAACACAATCATGCAGCATAATGCATGTTAATATAATGTAAACCCCGTTACACACTGAGGGTAATTCATCAGGTCTAATCGATCAATACGTCTAATCTCGCCATGAGCCATATTGAATTCATTTGACCATTTTATTCATGATAAATTATTTTGTGCACACTTAAAGTAAATATCGGTTAATCAAAATTAATCAAAATCTCTCTTGACAGAAATCAGTCATGACTAATAAAAGAGTCGAGGATGTTGGAAAATCTTTAATGTCATCCGATAAATTTCATTGTTGGTGAGATTGCTGTGAATAATTATGATGATGATGACGTCGGCAATGATGATGATGATAATGGTGATTGTGATGATGATGATGATGATGTCACAATAGAAACAGAAAATACCTGAATAATGGCCCAGCCGCCACCGTCAGTTTCTGTATCACACAAAACTTCCGCACCGTTGAAAAGAACCGCCTTCACTCTGGGTTTAGAGCCACTGACGTCTTTGCATGATGTAGGCTAAAAAAGACGTTCAAAAGAAAAAAAAATTAGGGACATTCGTCCAGCCTGCATTGGCTTTACATTATAATTATGTGCGTGGAATAGCTGTGACAATCTGGTTTACCGCACGTGGCTACAATAACTCCTCTTCACTGGCTGAGAACGCTTGTCTAGTGTGCTTGCTGCGATGTAGATTCACGATTTTTTACAAACGTTCAGTTTCATTCCCCCTGTCCCTCAGGATTTAAATGACTATTCTGGAAAAGTTTAGATTATCCCCTATGGGTTTTTGACGGTCATATGTTAAACGCTTAAAATTGTAGAAATAATACACGGGTTTCTGAAACATTTTTTCAGCCATTTGACGCTTATATTGTAAATTGGGATGACGAGGTCTTTTTAACGGTGACAATCGCCGTGGTTTTCTTCTACTTCTCATTTTGAATTTAAGGCTGTAACATTCCATTTCAAAGGAATTACGGAATACAATTTTGACCGCTCTTCATGGATACATAGTTTTAGATATTTATGAACAATTCTAATGAATAATTTAATATTGGTGATAGTGCTGATGTAATAATGAATGTGAAAATAATTTGTAGTCTGGTGATACGTGAGGAGTGGGTTTTGGTGGTAACTTTGATATGGTGTAGGTAGAAGGTGGACATGTACTAACCATTACTTGGCATTGCCCTTGTAAAGGGATGTTGTTGCTCAAACGATAGATAGATCTTTTGTCTGTGGACATTAGAATGGATTAGTAATTTTTTTTAAAAATGAAGAATTGCACCAACTCATTTCGTAATCAGGATGTCAAGAGGCGTTCGAGATCTCCAAAAGGAAGAAGCTAGATTGTAGACTGGCACCGGCCTCTTTCAGGGTGTTCTTCACATGTATATTAAGGCAGAAAATGCTTTTTCTCAAACAAGGTGTTTACATCGGCACCGCCATGTTGGTTCTGTGAAAGTGCATAGTCGGATGTAACTCTGCAAATCTAGACTGGGACTTTGAAGCCATTGCCTCACCCACGGACGGCAGCACAGCCAGGTCATTCTTGAACTCGAGAGAATATTTCTAGGACTACAAAGCTGACTCACTTTCGATCTCCACTCCCAAGATTCAGGTCGGCAGCTGAAATCAGATCACTTTCTTGATTTATTTTACACACATACGAAGAAAAATAATATGCGTTGTACACTCATCGAAATTTCATAATTATGAGAAACCCATTGCCATCCAAAATCTTAACTGCTCTTATTTTTTACTGTGAATGCAAGAGAAATTTCATACCACAAGTCATGTATTATTACAATAATATGCAGCTTTAACAAATTTGACGCCAAGTCACTGATGTAGGTGAAAAGAAGAATGAAAACCCCATGCATGTAAGCAAAGCAGTTCCCAGCTGTGTGAGTGACCATGATAAACAGCATGCACTTACCCGATGTTTCATTTGATTGTAGAGCGTAGATAGCTTGCCAAAGACAAAGACAACCGATGAGTATTCTCCACATCTTGTTCTCGGAGTCCAGCATAGAAATCAGAGAAATCACTGTCATACAGAGGAGTAACATGCTAATGTTTGACTTACATAATATCAAAGCAGTCACCACTTTTTTCCTACTCAAACATTAATTCCACATTACAGTTTACAGTTATGTTTTCATTATATTAGATTTGTGTGCTAACTAGGATAGTCTTATTGAATAATCTACTAGACAGATACCTACCTGAGGTTTGACACCACGAATGTGAAAGCCAGGAGATCTGACACATAAGCATTGGCTAGTGGAGCTTTTGTACTTGAAAAAAGGTGATAAATCAGAAAAGCAACGCAACATTAAAGTTTTATGTTCATCGAGCCTCGTGCTTTGATTTATTTGTTTTAGTCCCGAGTCATTTTTAACTTACGTACTAAGTGGTAGATTTGCTGTTAATCTCAATACGTATGTGATCATTTATTGGTCTAACAACACGCGACATGTTTTAGGAAATGTATGGAAACTCAAGATTTATGAAATGATCTTGCAGCAGTTGAAAAAATAAAATGAGGAAGAAATGAACAGCGGACATCTTGTCTGCATGTCGATACGACTTTTGCCGACTTCAATAAGGAAAAGTGGATTAAATTATTGTCAGGAATAGACCTGTTCAGATGTCTAGGGGTATTTTCCTTATTGCTATATGCCACATTTTGCCCATTTTGGAATTTCGTCATGAAAGTGGTTCGCTCACTCCGAATTTTATTATGTAAAAGTGTCATTCCAATCCTTTAAAAACTTTGAGATATGTGTTTGTGTAATGTCGTATGGCGTTTGGCCCTGATTTTACACAACTCTTCAAACTTTCAGTTCTTACTTCCTCGAAAAAGCAAAAATGCATATGCAAGAATATGGAATATTTTTTACTGTTAATTCATAAAGATATTCAGCACTTCCCCTGATCATAATTATGTGTGAGGTAAATATTTGTACCATGGGTACAAGTCAGTCAGTCACCGAGAACGCAAGGTGGTAAAGGAAGAGACATACTATAGTTTAGGCAAAATAACAACATTCCCAGACTTTGAAAAGAGACAATTTAATAATGAAATCTTATCTTTAATCGTGTAGATCAGAGAATCAGTTTACAAGTCAAAGATTAGTTACTTTAGTTCCATTGAACTGAGAGTAATTTCAGGTTATCAGATAATAATAATGTACATTCAACCGCCACTATTCAGTTAATGGGGTGACGTGGCCATGCTGCTTACATAATGTGCAGAAGTATGTAGAGCCCTCAGAACGTTGAAAGTGAGTGGGATAAACGTTTGCACCATTTGCATCTAGGTTTCAGTAACGTCGACAGTGATTAGGGTTGTTAAGCTGTTACTGCCTCCTTTCGCGCACGTAATATACAACGTTAACATCATCGATCTGGCTCTACAATAGAAAGCAAAACGACTTCTAACATGTTTGAACATTTATGCCCTGCATAGCTGAAAACATAAATTCCAAAGTTCAAAGTGTAATGTACTCAGATATTATTACCTCTGAATGACAAACAGGCTGGAAATTATAAGTGAAATAGTGTTGATGAACACGTCAGAGAACAATAACATATCGTTACGCGGTCATTAAAAGAGTTTTTTATTTGTTTTGGAATGGAAATCATGAAAGTTCGCGACACATCAATAAAATATATGGTCACACCGTCAGCCTGGTATGGTGCCAAACTATCTGACATCAATGTGTCGTTTGGTTTACAAACGTGAAAATTATAACGTCAGAATGACTATTAAAAGATTTAAATGGTCTTAAATTATCGCCAGCACTGTCTGCCTAACAAAACAGATCAAAACCAATAGATCTATACGTATGTGTCTCCTCAGCCATTTCATTAGTTATGTCTTCGCTTCCACGCCGTAATTTTAACAGCTCGGGTAAAATAAATTCAAAATGCGATCAAATCCATTTAAGAAAAAAAAAATACTTGGACACTGCATCAACAGACAGAAAGAATATATCGATTATATTAATCAATATCATGCATCTGGCATGAGAAGCTGAGCCAGCTTAGCCCTCCACGTGTCAGAGAAACTAGATGTGCGTCTTTAAAAGTTTGAAGCGGTCAACTTTTGAAGACGCACACCTCGTTTCTCCGACACGTGGAGGGCTCAGCTGGCCGACTTCCGTTGATTGGCAGGACTAAGCGTCTCTCATAGTTCATGGGCGTGGCCATGATAAGATGCCGCTTTCGTGTTTACACGACATATCGATCCGGTGCATCGGCTGTCGGAGCTGCCACCTCTTCCATGCCCGTTTACATAGCAAAATTACAGATGAAGATCTTTGATATCAAATGTGGCAGGGGTCTTGGGGTAGGAGGTGTAACAGAAATCACCCGAGTTTCAATTTTTAGCCCCAGACTACTAAAACTTACAATAAAAATGAATGTTCATACGGACTCGATATTCACCCCTGAACAATTGTCTGTAAAAGGAAAATGATTTGATAAGAAAGTCGACTATCGCAATGTGCTGGATTTTTTTTTTTTTTTGACCGTTTACTTACAGGAGTATAAGAATGAAATTCAGATATCCATGTCCCCATTGTGAAACCGCACACATGTATTTGCTCAACGTTTTTCCTAGATATCCAAATTATGAACTGGTTAAGATTTTTTTATTATTATATTTCCCACTAGATGACGTACCCGGCATTATCCGGATTAAACCTGTGATTTCCCATATTCTACAGTCTCACTACAGATTGCATGAGCACCAGAGCACTACACACTCATTTCTTGTGGGGAAACTGCCCACACGGATTGAACGCGTATTTATATCGTTTCCAGTGTGGATGGCTTATTATAGTGAGCCAAAATAAAGATAATTGTTTTTCACGTTTTTACAGTGTTTTATTTCAAAATACCTGAAACTTGAATCAACACAATCAGCTGATACAAAAGCGATTAGTTGATCCTTACGAAATACAATTTTATACTTTTTTGAAACTGTCGTTTAGTCTGTAGCATCGAACAAGAAAAGGGCCAAAATTGCACCACAATGAGGTACTCCCACGACTATTCTTTTTTCATAATGACATAGATTTACGTTGAGTGCAGTAGGCTACATCAGCAGAAGTTCCCTGTTCACAGCAATGGTCTAAACAAAGGATTTTTTTTTTCTCCCCAACTAAACCCGAAGCATGATCGTCAACGCCTGCCGGCAAGGCACTGAATGAATGAAACCCAAAGCAACAAACATGGATCAATAATTGTAGGATTGGGCGGAGCTTAGGCAACCTCAGTCCTGCGAGAGCCGAGAAGGACGCGAGGGAAATTGATTGTTCTTCACTTTTACAACCGTCGTCATGTGATAGGGCACTTTAGCTGCTTAGTAATACAGCGCCTCATTATTTCTTTACTTTGTTGCTCCCACTGACCGTTTTCTAATGCTGTTTTCGTTTGTTTATTTATCCTGTCCCCCCTACTGTCTTTAACAAAATGGTATCGCCCGATTATACTTTTCACAATGAACTAAAAAAATATGGTAACTCTTCGCCATACCCATGTAATTATGCGGACAGTCAGAGGTTTGAGCATGGGAAAATCTAAGTGAAACTTTCACTGGTTGTCATTTTACAGGCGAAATGATAGGAAGGGGCTGTGAGGTGGGGTGTTGGGGTCTTAGTTGATAATCCGCTCTGTGCATTCTGATTAATTCCGATGTAATATTAGGGGAAATGCTGCATGCATGTAAGGGTTTTAGTAAGTCATTTATTCATCGGTGAAAGATGGGAAAAAATTAGCGACTTTGTTATTAGTCTTTGTTTTTAATTAATTAGAGAGATATTCTGTTACTTTGGTTGAATCGCTTGAAGTTACACTACGAAGTGGAAATCAAATCTCCTGCCAAAGTCACTAAGGAGATTGTGCTGCTAAAACAAAAATAATCAAAGCCTTCAAAACGGTGGAGGGGGCCTGGAATTTCATGACACATGTAGTTAAGCTAGAGGGTGGCGCGTGTTGAATACCAATACCACTGTATGATAGATGACGAGATAGTCACATTGAATGTTAACCTGATCTTTAATTACAGCTTCAGTGGGCATGCGCCATTCTTCTTTCAAGAGAACTTCATAATAATTTCAACGTTTTTCCCATTTCTACTTCCCTTGTGAAACATTCAGACTTATTGTAACTGCAGGAAAATACTGCTGCTACATTTAGTCCCATCACTTGGGCCCACGTGTTGCTGTAATTGCTCCATGTCATGGTGGCCACTAGCCTACCTTTTCATCATAGACTGCGATTCTGACAACACCAAAGTTTGTCAATTGCACTCATGTTGCCGTTTCATGAATTTTATCTAGCTCTACCTACCCCCGAGTGAGGATATGGGGAAGGTCGCTCAAGCACTAATCAAATAATAAATAAATGCATAGAACAGAAGTTGCAACACAAACACTTTCGTATAGGTATCCAATGCAAAATCATAACCTAAGTCGTCTTCATAGTTACGTAGTTAACAGCTCGGCCTCTGAAAGCAAGAGGATGGCAATAACATAATATCACCTTAAACTTCGAAAGACCACAGGGAAAGACGAAATTAGTGAGGAAAAATCAATATTATCATTGAATTCATGATCACACTTTCAGCTCGGCATGGTGTCAAGGTACCTGACAGCAGTACCTAGTACAGGGTACAAGATTTATTAGCAGTGAGAGCTAGGTGAGTAAAACAAGAGGGAAGTGGGGAGGATTGGTCTGGCTGTAGGGACTTTCCACAAATGTCTTCGTGAGGAAATAAATAAAATAGCCACTATCAAACCAACAATACTCTACGGCCATATTATGCTCCAAGTTGGCCAGTTGTTAAAACCATGAGGTCTTTAGTTTTAAGTGTACTGGCTGTCCGATACCAGGTATCGACTGATATATTGAAGTAGAATTTGTCATAATAATAGTATGGCAGGTAAATAATGGTACTCGAGTTGGTTAACATAAAGGTGGAACTTGCACTAGGTGTTAAACAATTAAATTGTCTCTCCAATTAACCTGCCATGAAAACGTACCTATTACATAATTTACGGCAACTTAATAGTTGTTGCTGTCACCACTATTCTACTATGAAGGCACAAATCTACCAAGAAGGTGGATGTCGGACATGACTCTCCACTGTTTGGTGTCCGTTAAAGTTAATGTGCCCTGACATTTCATTGATTTTCTTTCCACGCTCTTGTTAACTTGCCTGACAATTTTGCATGCAGAGCTGTTATGTTTTTCATTTTCGATTTTTTTTCCTGGCTTATCTAAAAACCCTCCTCTTTGATCAATCAAGTTTTGTGCGATTTCACTGTATTTCTTAATTCCTTTAACGGACTTAAGTTTATCGATCATACATTCTTATGAAACTAACAGCTGCACGTGGGAAATCCATTTGCAATGTTTGTTATTTTAAAATGACCATACTACAGGCCGTGTATACACCCTTATACTACACTTTAATTGGAAACCAAGTATTTTCTACAACATCACCAAAAAAAAAAAAACAACACATAGGAGTACGGAGAATACTCATTTCTTGTTTATCATATGATTAAACCGAATCATCCCCCAAACCAAGCAACTTTTGTGAATTTAAATAATTGCTTTGATCACAAAATTATAAATAACGTGAAAGCAAATCCAAAGTCACATTAAAAAATTACTTGATAATAATAAAAGTGGGTTCAAGAGAAAATCAGTGATCTGTGCTGGCACATACATTAACTTTTACAGGCTTTTTTACGTCATTTCCACAATTTTTCTAATCAGAACCCCACATTTCCAGAAGATGCTGTGGGATTTTCAGTAATGTCTTCAGATAATCGGTCTTATAACACCATTGAACAGCTCAGTATGTCGAAAGTTTCAGTTAACACATATAATTATATATGCACATTGTACATTGGGCAATCCTCTTTTTAACTCATTGCCATAAGCCGTTCTGAGCGGTTCATCCGAGAAATATCCATTTCAAACAGTAAATTCTTGTTAAAATACCCATCATCTAGAATTAAAATCATGTGCTTTTAAAGGTAATACACACTGGCGCCACTGGTATCCATATCACTGACCATCGTCTTTCAAAGAAGGCAATAATGAGAACTCTTGTTATGTGAAAGAAATTAATTAGGAGCTACTCAGTTAAATTTGGAAACTAAATGCATTACAAGTTCGTTCTGAAAGGGGGACAGTTAAAATACTACCAGCACGTATTGACGGATCCATGAACTAAAATCTGCCCCCCCCCCCCCCCCCCGCTAGTTGTTGTTTGCTTTTAAGTTGAAATAATAATAATAATAATGTCATTAAAGGGATATAACTCCTGAAAAGGAACGGGAGCTTGAGAAAGAATCAGTTATTGTTCTTGATAACATTCTTCTTGGTTTTCCTCGCGATCTCCTTCACCGCACCATCTAAACTCTTCCCTTCTTTGGGCCCCACCAAAAACCAACATCAGCTGGACAAAGACGGAAGAGGCTTGGAAGGCAGAGAAGAAACAAACACAAGAATTAAAAACAAGATCAAGAATCAAGATCAGATTCAGAGGATCAATAAAGTTAGGCTGAGCCTTCATAAAATTTAAGTTTAGAGGGTCAATAAACTTAGGCTGAAGCTCTCAAGAAACAAAGATCTTTCTTCCAAACTGTGGAACATTTACAACACCGCTAAAAACACAACAACACATGATAGGTAGAGCAGGTCTATGTTATAGTATAAAAATCTTAACACAATACAAATGCTTCATAATATGTAAATAAAATTATCTTTTCCAAGATTGTGAATCCTGACGGTTCACATTAGCTCAGGCTTACTGGCCCAAGAAATATGCAAAAAAGAAGAAAAAATATGCAGAAAGACATCGCTATCTTAGTTTTTTCTTTTTTTTTTTTTTTTTTCTCCATGTTCGACAAAAATTAGAGATCATTTAGAATGTAGAAGAACAAATGTACACTTTGGCACTTGTTTAAAATGTGTAGTGGCACTTATCAAGCTGTTTAACAGTTCCCATTTATCCTAACTCTTTATCATAATGTTAAGCGGCAAACATTCAACGTCGAATTTGACAGATGTGCAAAAAGCGGAGTTGGAACGAACAAGAACTAAGGTCGGGACATCCCATGTGGGATAACTTTAACAATTTTAAGAAGAAAAAAAACCCAGCTTTAACTGGAATTTCGTGTTTTCGGGGTGTGGGCGTTTTTTGTTTAATATCAATAGTATCTGACTATATCATTATAATAAAATTATGAATTTGTAATAACTTTATCGGCGAGGCTGTGGGTTTTATTATGAATTTCAAAGGCCAGTTCAAGCTTCAGTTGCTTTGATGATTTTTGACGAAACATCTTTGCGTGGCACTGATAGAGGAAACTAGTGAAGTTTGTTTTTTTTCATAACAAAAAACTTTCTTTAAATTGATTTCAGTTTTGAGCACTGTTTTTCTGAACCATGAATGACAGTAACATGATTTTTTTTTTCCTTTTGTGGTCACAGGGGTGCTGAATGGTCAAATACGTTGTAAATACTGCGTGTTGCTGGCGTTTTGAGACAGAGTAAATCTCTGAAACACAAAATAATACGTAAATAGTAAAGGAAAGGTGGCAAATGCACACGACTTCTCCTGTCACTCGGTGAAGACAACGATGCAATCGCTGATGTTTTAATTCCAGACCGCAATGTATTTTAACTGTCATGTTTATTGTAGAAAATACAGTCAGAGCCATATTCTAAAGTAATACCTTCAGGCAACACTCATAGACCGCCTGCACATTGACTCTGAAATTTAGAAGATAGCCATTACGATTTTTCTATTCTTATTCATATTTACTATCCGGTGAGAGCCGGATAAATCTTGCAAATTCTCTGTAACAAGCCCAACAATGTTCCTATATCAAGATATTGGTCAAATTAATGACGGCATTTACATTCGATGTAAAGACTTGCTATACGATCATTCCTCGCGGGATACAAGATGTGATAAAATTGTTTTTCCACCTGCAATGTGTTTAGAGAGGTGATGAACAAAATTTTTGATCACACTTGTCGTCTTTTCTCCATGAAAATGCATCTCTTGATCATATATATAATATTAGAGATTGAATTTTGTCCGAAATGGATGTGTCCACAAAACAAAATGAGGCAGTATACAAAGTTTCAAAAATTTTGGACATCCAACCATGACACTTTAGATGCCTACATGTTTACCCTTTAGTTCCATTATAGTATGATCTATTTTGAAGGCTTCCTAAATTATCTTTCGGGCACTCCGTTAATGAAACCTCAGAACGTCTCTGTCTCAGTAAGCGCCATAGCCCAGGGAGTCTGATCTGTTTTGCCTCGGGTTTCAGTGCGAGATGTGAACTGTGGAGATAAACATGACCCCACGCACTAGAGCAATTGAGACAATTCTGTCTCGCTAGTGGATTCATGTGAAGGTCAAGTCTGAACTCCCTTGACCCAGTGTCCCGTGGGCCTCAGTTTTACAGTTTTAACTAAATGCACACAGATGATGTGATTCAGTTCCTTGTGATAATGTCTATTTTAAGGCCCGTTAGCACTGGTATATTTGAGGAATAGAAATAAGTAAAGGGAATTGACTTTAGCGGTAGGCGTGTTACGTTTACGCTGTTTTGATTCCGATTACATTCGGAAAGGTTATGCGTCACGAGACAACCTCCTCGGTGTGAAATGGCGTTCGATTGAAGCATCGATGCAAGTTTCACGCACACACACACACATACACATACATACGGTGGGTTTGAAAGTTAAAAATGTCTATGGAATCGTAAATCACCCACATACTATAACAAGCAATCGCCAACCAAAGCCCTTGAAATTTAAATGTGTGATAATAGCTAGAAGGGCCAGTATTATTTATTGGTGTGGTATGGCCCCAACACAACTAGCTAACATCGCATTTATCTCGCTCCCTGTTTGAAAAAAAAAATCTGTTTCTTGTGTCTTTTTCCCCTGGAACAATTTACTCTGGATAGTCATGAGCTGTGAAATCTTTACAAATTACTGTCCTCCGTGTGAGGTTTAAGATTAAGGCTCAACACGCACTGTCCGGTTTTGGTTAGCCGACTATCTCAATGGCGACGACACGCGTTTTAATGAGACCTCCCTCACCATTCAACTCATTGGATCTCATGGAAACACAATGTGATGATGTCAACAACCAACCAGTCCGCCGATCAAAATCGGCTAGTGCTCGGGGGGGGGGGGGGCAACAGAATCCACTGTCACGTAACGATAATGCGGTGACAGGAACACTTTGGTGTTACTTTAACAGTAAGCGAGTTTGAGTTAGAATTTGTAGAAAGTACATCAACACGATGCCGGTCACATTGTGCTAGGAAAATGCAAGACAGTAGACAATATAAAGGAACGTTAGAACAGTAGGAAACCCAACAGAAGCGTCCAGCAATCACCCACAGTATCAAGCCAGTTGTCCCTTTTTGTTTCTTTCTTTCCTGCCCCTTTTTCTCATTCCTACAATCTGTAATAAACAAGTTCCTGGTCAGTTTTAAAGTTAGTTTTGCTCTTTTTCAGTGCGGTTTAACAGTAGAACAATAACAACAGCCAAAACAAAATGTTTATATTATTCTGCACGCTTTAGAATCGCTGGATTCTGTATAGCAAATGGTGCACTGAGTCAAGTGTGTCTTGCATTGGCTTTGACTCAGACTTAAACTCCTTGTGATTCAACCAGCCAGACAGACGTGTCTCATTAGTGCACGAGGTCCCATACAACCCCATAGTCCACATATCACACTAAAACCTAGCCGAGACTCAGCGCGTCATTGGCCATAGCAAAGAACAGTAACTCTTTCCAGCCCTCGTATCACACTTGTTGTATTGTTCCTCTTTCTTCGAGACACATTGATGACTTGCTATACCATTTTTTTGGATGTGTGTGGGTGTACAAATGATTGGCTGTCTTCTCGATAAGTATTTTTTCGTGTGTCAGAGAGAAAACGCATTTAGCTAGGATAGATAAAATTAATTTTTCACAATTTCCAGTTTTATGGTGAACTCAAGAAACTGTTAGTCGTACAAAAATTATAACCCAGACAGATACATACATAGATACATAGAGATAGAGAGATAGAGAAGTAGACAGACAGACAGACAGACAGATACACAGATAGACAGGCAGGCAGACAGGCAGGCAGGCAGGCAGACAGACAGACAGACAGACACACACACACATCCACACCCACACAGCACTCCGACCAAAACCCCTACTTAAACCCAACTAATATCTGTAGTACACGAAAAGACAGACTGCACACAAATTGTGATGTTAGGATTTTATTCCTGGAATACCTACATTCTACTTGGAACAATAATAAATAAATACAGACCCTAACAACCATCATTCAGAAGATTGATTCATTAACACCCACATTCTACTATAATATTAAAAGTAATTCAGAACAAATATTCATAAACTCCTATACTCTCTTATACAATGTATGATAAATGAATAATGCATTAAAATGGAAATTACCCAAAGTTTTTAACCTTTCACAATTGTACAAGCTGTCACAAAGTATTAACCCTCTGAAACCTGAAGTGTCATTGATCCAAATATTGATTTACAGTAAGTCTGACATAGCACAGAGTAGTGACTTCAGATCTATAAAATGTAGAATATTATTTATCATCAATAATAAATATATATTTATAAGAGAAAAGTTTTACAACTTTGCAGTATAAATTCAATTGTTTACTCCTTAAGTGCAAGCAAATGAACAATCTTCCTATTTCATTACATACATGTATATTCTTCCTATTGATGTTCATCCCAAACTTTATCTCCAATAGACCATGATTATGTTAAAAATCGACATAAAAAATAAGAAAAAAAATTAAACCAACAGTGCAACTTAAAGTAAAAAGTGAAGGGACAGAGACAACAAAGTGCAATGTAAATCACTGTTTACGATCCAACTGTATCAAGTTGGTAACAAAATCGGATTTGCTCATATAGATTCGTAATAACTCATTTAGACATTTGATTCATGAAAAAACTTTTTGCATACACAAGGCGGACATACAAGGAATTACAACCAACAAAAAATTTAGTTTCGACCAAAACCACGTTTGGCCAATAAAAATGCTACTTTTTCCATTTAGCCCCTCCTTACTGATTTGTATATTTCCTCAAATTTTTTTTGCCCTGCCTGCAGAATCCGACAAGACTGCCGGATTAGCTCCCTTGGGTTTTATATTCAATGTCTTTTACATAGTAAATTCAGTGGTTCTCAGCCATTTTCAAGTTATCGCCCTCGTAAGCTCCAGATTTTCTTTCACCACACCCCCACCTCCAACCCCCTCCAAAAAATCCCTACTCAGACCCCACAGATACATTTTTCAAGAAGACAGACTACAAACAAATTATCATGTTAAATTTCTAAAAGCCGTATTTTGACAGTTAGGCATGTTGATTATTCATCTATATTGAGGCCGGCACTGAGAAAATGGGACTATGCCAAAACGAGGCTGTGAGAAATCCTGGTTCAAAGTTTGTGCGCATGTTTGTAGACACGCCATGGTGACAATTGTGTTTGTTTTCAAATTGCCTGCTGGCGGATTCAAAAATAATTTTGCAAAGAAAACAGCGAGGCTTTGAAAATGTGGCCAAGTTTCCAGAAAAATATTTCAATCTGGACACAGTTCAAATTCTCTCTGCGGTTTACCCGTAAACCATCTCCCCCACTGAAGAGAAGGCGTGCTGAAATTCCAGCTGATCAACAGTGAGGCAGTCAGCGATAGGTTCATCGCGTACCGCCGGTGGCATCGCTTGACATTCGTCAATATTTGGGGGCGGGTTCAATCTCCATGGGTGAAGTTTTTGTTTACATTGGATCTAGGTTGGATTCGGCCGAATAACTGACAATGATTTTGTTCCCTACGGTCTAATATCAGCGGTCAATCACATTAGAGACATGACATTGTTTCCCACTGCATCTTGTATTGTTACCTTGAAATTTGTATCAGTCGATAAGACAAGGATAAATAAATTACGTCTGGGTTTCCAGTCTAGTATCTAGAATCAATTTTGGCGTGCAAGAAAAAGCATTAAGTCCAATGCTTTTCCCTCATTATCAATGACTGGATCTATTTTAAAGTAAGAATTCATATGACACAATAACAAGGTATGAAATACGTCTAGATCAAATACGTTTTGACCCAAAATTCTTTCTCTCAGACTCCCGATACTCACAGTCATTACGGGCAGAGTTAGGTCTAAGCATAGGCTTATCGAAGGTCAAAATGGAACACACTGTACATACAGTGGCCTAGATACAACTTAGCCCAAACGCCTACTGCTATTTATGTTATGTTATCTATATAATAAAGCTACAACAAAACCCCTAATAGTCCTATGGACTCGGAAACTACACAACGCACCGGCCAGAAATTTGGCACAAAGAATTATGGGATAGCGAACATTGTTCCTATCGTTATACACAAACAAAACCGTTTGTTATTTCTGAGTTAATCGGTAAATGCGGTTATAATTAAAGACTAAATTCACGAGAGCGTTTGATCCGAAATTTACGATCAATAAGATATTGATGTATGTTTCTAATAATAGCCCACTTTCGCCTACACAATCATGACGTTATCACTTCCTTCCTGCGATGTGTTCACTAACAAACAAACTAACCCGTGCGCAAATCATTGCCATTTGACGGATGCTGACGGGATGCGCAGGATGTCAACGCGCAAAGGGAGAGCAGTAAAACTTATCTAAAAACAAACAAACAAAAATAAAATAAAGCTAAAGGAACAGGCAAAATGAAGCAGGTCCATAATAATCACCCAGAACTAAAACTAATAAATCGATTTATCCCGGCCAGGGCCGGGCAACTCAGCTAGTAGTAATACAAAGTCACAGACTGGTGCATTTCTTGATGAAAAATACACCTGTGTGCATCACATTTTGTTGCACCTGAAATTGATTTAACACATCTAGATCTAGAAATTACAGTGTAACTGCCTTTCTTCTTTCTTTAGCTGATAATAGCTTACTGATACAAAGTCAGTTTAATATTTGTTCTAATAAAATATGTGCAGTTCGCTGACTAATTAACTGACATGACTGATTTAACAAAATTAACAGTCTGTTTAGGACTAGGCCCAAATCAAGTTCTAGTTTTCCAAATCCGTGGGAGCATATTGCTATATTATATATGTAATTATCTCATAGACATTCCTTCAGCGTCAGTAAGTGAAGGAATTACATGTTTATCAAGACAAAAACATGATTTGAGGTCTTTATTTTAGGAGGTTCGCTGTCCTTGGCATTTACACCTCACTTTACTTGTTTTATTGTTTCTTGTTCTGGCGGGGGGGGGGGGGGGAGATGATATGGATAAATTTTAATCTATTAATTTGGCACAATTAACAAAAACAAATTAACAAAAACATGTGGTACTTGAAATATTACATATAAGCCAGTATGAGGTCAAGAGGAGACGACCCACATTCCCTGCATGTGCAGTGGGCTCTGAAGTTTTGTAAGAAATGTTTATTATGCTTCACCAACGAGTACACAAAATATATAATTAGTTTGTACTTCAGAATGAACTTCTTGCCATACGATTAGACATGACCATGCTGTAAAAGTGCCTGTTAACACTACTAAGGACAGTGTAAAATCATCACTAGCAATCTCAAATCATTTTTCCTTTCTCTCTCATCAAACAGTAAGAAAGACATACAAAATGAGTGCGAAAAGGGCTGTAAAGGGGGATTTATACAGCCATTGGTATATCTTAACAGTGAACAGATCCCACTCTCTATTTGCTTTCGTAATTCCTCTAGGGTCTCCCTCACAATTAAATACTGTTACAGTGTCTGCTGTGTCTGTAAAGTTCCAAACATTTCAAATCTGAATTTATTTGAGAGAGCCTGACTGAATGCTGCAAGAAATCTATCAATAATTGTGAGTGTGCATGAGAAAACCCACAATAAGTCGGCACAGCTGATTTTGAGAAAAACGGCTTTGAAGTGAAACTATGGGTCCGACACAAACTTCCAACTTGGCTGTTGTTTAGGGGACCGTGGCATGTTACAGGGTAAACTGTAGATGAGCAGTTAACACTACTCACTGGGATCTCTATAACGTCTTAGTTATTGGACTTGTCTTTTACTATTATGTACAGAACTCAAAATGTCATGTTATTGTGGATTTTCTCAAGCACACTTACAAGTATGTCAAATTACCATTTAATACTTTCGTTTTTTAAATTTTGTTTTGTTCCTGTTTTGTTTTGGTGATCTCAGAACTCCAGTGGGACTATTGAATTAACATCCAAGAGCTCTGTCTCTGGCACGAGCACTGTGTCTGTTGTGGCTTAAACATTCTAAAAGCTGTAATGAAGATTTAGTAAACTTGTCAAGTAATGAGGAAACAAGAAAACTTGGTCTCGACAAAGAATTCCGGTTTCCCCTGCACATAACCTGCATAGACATAGATTTTATCACCTGCATCCATGTCTGTGACAACAATAGTGCAGTCTCTGCTATCAGACGTTGTTCTTACACAAGCTAAAGAAAGTTGAGGTTGATGATTTTTTTCCGTTTTAACCATCTGAAACTCTGTTCTTCCATTTTCACTGAACTGCCACACCCTGAGACAGGCTACATATGTTCCCTTGACGGGAGCTGTGAAAATACCCGTGTCTTTGCAAAACTCCTGGCCATAATTGCAGGTTACATCCTCGTATGGACAAACAATGTCATCTCTTGTAGGTGAATAGCCAAAAGTTACAGCTGCAGTAAATCCAACAACAGGCTGTCTGGCACATTGCGTTCCTGGATAAGAATAAAATACCATTAAAAAAAATAAAAAATTGTTACTTATCCCTACAAGAATTCCAATTAAATTTTTCGGTAATAAGCACAAAGGAATATGACCCAGTTTCTTACATTGGAAATTAAGTGACATGCACCGACCAGAGAGAACATCATTTAGCATTGCAGGATTTTCAGGTTTAAATTGATTATGCTTCTTTAATGAACTTTTTTTTTTTATGATAAAGTGAATAATAGCAGATAAAATGATGATGATAATGATGACGATGAGAGTAATAATGATGATGATAATAATAATAATACTTTTAATATCAACAATCTGCAAACTTACCCAAAGTTTGCACTTCACATTTCAAGGCAGACAGTTCCTTTGGGATCGACTTTAGCTGTACATGAAAGAGCAAAATGTGCCAGTAATTTAACAGTGCTGCTACATGATATGGGAACCTAAATAACTGTAATCTCTGTGACAATTTGTCATCTAAACTATTGAAATATCTAGAAATTTATCAAAAATAAAGAGATAAATAGAGAAAGACAGAGATACCGGCATGCAGGGAACAGATAACTGGGCACTAACCTGAATATCATCATTGTGCTTATCCCATTTTTCATAGTTTAAGAAAAGCAACTGTTCATCCATGGGCTTTTTTTTAAACATGATATTGGTTGTTGAGATTATTATTGCAGGTACACATTGGCACATCTCTTCTTTTATTATATAACATTGTTTGCCCTTAAGGTGAACTATCAAGGTAAAGCAATTTATCACCCTGACTATGGCTTAAGCCATTATATTGCCAGGGTGACGATGTTGTTTATATCTTGACATAGAGTATGACAGTGAGATCTTTATATCGCGAGGGCACATGATTTGGTTAATCAAGAGATCAAACTCCTGACACCTATTGTTAAGACAGTGTAAGAAATTACTTCCCCTTGAATAAGGCCAAGTGTCCGTTCCCTTCATACTTACTGTATACCATCCTTTTCTGCTGTTCTCTGTTTCTTGCCTTCAACAGCTGGACAAGACGTATGAGGTGATATCAATGGAAATGTCAGCAAACAAGAAAGAACAAGAAAGAAGACTGAGAATCAGGAACAGAGGACCAACGGCCTTAGCCAGTTTTGGTTTGGATGTAATGCATCAAAACGTAAACTTCAGATAACACTAGTATACTTTAATGACTCTGAAGTTTTAGGCTGATACAGCTGCATAAGAAAGTTATTAGAAGAAGCAGAAAGATTTATTGCAGATCTGAGTTTTGTTAGAATAAAACTTACCTCTTTCAGGTGATCATTCTTTTCTTTCACTTTCATATTCAGGACATGTCGCAGTTGAATGAGAGGTTTGAGTTTGTTTTCCATCATTTGACACAGGGCAGAATGCTGAAAATCAAAAAAGTAAATGAAGGTTTGTTCACATTACTGAAGTGGTAGACATTTTTGTCATTCTTAGACTTATAAATTCTCATTCTACACAAATAAAGGTACCTCTGACCTCAAGTGATGTCCGTTGGGTAGAAATGTTATGATTTCATCACAGAATCACAATGGCAAAGAAGAGTGAGTTCACTCAGAACATCAGCCAATGATGAACGGGAAAAAATTCACAACAAATATTCATGTACATTTTCTTTTCTTTAAATATTTCATAAAGTGTGTCACTAACCTGCTGAAGGTTCATTTTTGTTTTTATTATTTTTCAAATGGAGTAATTTTCAAGGAGTTATCCATATTTTCCTATATTTCACTAGTGAGCGTAATACAGAATATGTATTATAATATAAAACACATACATTCCATTAACATGGAAAGATGAATCAGATTTATTTAACAGTTACTGTCACAAGCTTTCATATTTTCAAATCAGATTACATACTGCTTTGGCGAGTCTTTGCTATAATAAATAAGTGGTTTGGGTGCAAAGCAAACGATGCACCTTATACCGTGGTGCTATACACATAATATTCCAGGGGAGTTAAGCGATGCTGGGATGCTATTTCTAAATAATGCGTACAAAGCCATGTGATGCAACAGAACTATTAAATGTTTTTCAACTATACTGTAAACATTTCCACACTGGTGAACGTTGGGTGTCACCAGAATAGTGATGCAACTTCCCATTTTGGAATATAATAATTCTGTCTGTGTCTGTAACCGACGCCAATATTTACTTTTATTTCCTGCCCTGTTGTCTGTTTATCTCGTCTACTGATTTATCTGTGAAATTACATAATTACCTTCTTAGCTACATTCATACCTGTCCTACAACACATCCTCATACTTTGCTGGATACTGGTATTAACTAAACAGAATAAAAACAGCAAATACAATACAGTAAATACATAATCTTCTTACATTGGTTTTCAATTCACACAGTGAGTTCTTCACTTTCTTTATCTCTTGTTGCCCATGTTCTTCTACTGTCACCAGTTGACCATCAAGCTTCCTCACCCTCTGTGAAGTATTATTACATTCTTGGTGAACTTTCTCCATAGCTGCATTCAGAGAGTCAGTCTTCTTTGCTAAATCGTCCATGCATTTCTTGGCCGCCTTGATCTCCTGCTTCACTGACTCTAGGGTTTTCACGTGTTCCTTCTCATTTTCCTCAAATTCTTCAACATTATTATTTATGTCATATGCCCTTTCTTCCAAGTGGTCCAAGCGAGCATCTGACTGTGTCAACTTCTGGCTGTGTGTGCTGATCATTTCTTGACATTCTGTCCTCATGGAAGTGTGTTCTTGAGCAATTTGCTCCACATTCCCCTTGAGGGAGCAAACGGCCTCTTCAAGCACCCCAAGCCTTGTCAGGAGTTGACTGGTCATCCTCATGTCTGCTTCTTGAAGGAAGGAAAAAGACGTTTTTTAATTTCAGTTTAGCTAGGAAGTTACTGGGTGCAGTACCAGTCTTATAAGCTTCAGGACTCAACTGAAAACGTTAATGCAGGATCCCAAGTTGACAATCAAACTCTGTAGAATCTTACTGATAAAATTAATGTTTATCATAAAATTAATATCTCCATAGTAGAATGGAAGGGATCTGTTCAAGGCTGGCCCTGGCTGGGTTAAAAAAAATTGTCTGCACAAATCACAGTAAAATGATCATCAAACGCATTGGCACATTAGCACGTTATGCATGCTATCGCTATTATTGGGAAAATCTGACCAAACTGAACACTCTAAAAAGGCAGTCATACAATGATAACAACTCTAGATCAAATGTTAAAAGCAAAATCTCATTAAAAAACAAACAGTTAAACAAGTAAACAGACGAAGCGACGGACCATTTGCAATAGAAGTACACCCAAACGTTGATTGGTTAGGTTGGACTTTGATGTCCAAATTTGATACCTTTTGATTCCATGGCTAAGGAGATTACTCTGACAAACACAATAATATATAACAGACTATAGAAATGCATACCCTAAACTACATCAGTTATGGTGTTTTCACACTGGTTCAATATCACACTCAAATACTGCCTTACTTTAGCCTTACAACAGTATGAAAAAATCGACTCAAATATTTGTATTATTGTAACTGGGTTTGAAACCTTAGACCTCCCAGATGAGAGATTAACACAATCACTCTGGACAAAAGACATGTAAATACAATAGACTGATAGCATTTTACCTTCTGATCCTTCATCTGTGTTGTGTGAAAATGATTGTAATGTTGCTTGAACGTTCTGTGATGAGTTTTCCTCTTCACTTGTAACTTCAACATGCCCATCTGCAATCTTCTCTTTTATATCTGTTGAAACAAAGACAACAATTTCATCTTTGCAGATATATAAATATGCAGACATGTTACCGGTGTGTAAGTGAGTTTAAGTTGGATTGGTATAATAGCATCACACATGTTTTGAAAAAGACAAATGAAAAATTTATCGTGCCTGCATATAAGTTTGTTCTTGGAAATTTAATACCTGAAATACTTGGCACTGATTGTTATAAAATGTTCCCAACTTCCCAAAACCCTAATACTATGCTATTAACTTTATATCACATGTTTACATTCAATAATTTTGCACTGTCAAATATGTAATTTACCGCATAGCATTTACGGTACCACTTGATGAGATCACATCACCATTTAACAGTAGCTCATTGTGGCATAATGTGTAACTGGTGTAATTCACTATCATAGTGTATTTCAAGTTTCAGCTTTGTAAAAGCATAATTATTTTGTCTTTTCTATGAATGGAATCAAGCTATATAGCTTTTTTTCCCAATGTAAAATATGTAACATTAAACACTAACAAAAAGTAAGAAAGAACATGTACATTTGTGCTTAAATCTGAGATTTTTAAACTAATTATGCCCAAAAATTACTGCTGCCTTGGTGTTAAATTTGGAACTGATAGGCAAATGTGTTAATAGTTTTCATGTATTTCCTATGGATAGTCCATCTGGAAATCCCAATTTATCCTACTATCCACACATACTCTTGCAAACCCTTTAAAAGAACTATGTTAGGCAACATACCCTGTTTTGCCATGAATAAGGTATAAAATCCAAACTTTAACTAAAATCGGACACCAATAATGATGGCTAGGACTGGATAACACTTACTGGTAAATTCCTCATATTTTCCATTGAGATAAAAAAACACATTGTCTATAAGTTGGCCAGTTTCCTTGGCTGTAAGGGTGCAGCCATCCTGCTTTCCTATCCACGCTTTCCCTGTTTTGACTGTCTGCAAACAAGAAATGAAATAATTAGGTCAATAAAGCAGGTTATACTGGGTTGACCGGAAATCGCTTTTAAACGAATACTAATATAACGTGACCTTTCTTAAAAATAATCAAAATGAATAGATGACACGTTTCATGTCTGTCCAGACTACAATTTAAAAGGGACATAATCTATGCATTTAGTTCAAAGATGGAGCTTATGTATACATAATAACATACATAGCTACATCGTTTTTCAAATATATACTGCTCAGCTTGCTTTGAGTCATATTACAGGCACCCAACAAAAAGGTAATTTTTAAGGCATCCACCTATGCTGCAACCCAGATTTACATTTTTTAATTTCTAATTAATTACCTCATCAATAAGCTTGTCTAAACTTTGGTGTACGGTACCTCTTGTCTTCTCCAAAGTTTTTAGTTTCCCACTGATGTACTCTTTATCCATTTTGGCACAAGTGTTTTATTTCTTTATATCTGTAAAATTGAACAGTGTATTAAATTGTTACATAGATCTAATATACAACAGCCATGCACTAAAGGGAAAACTTTGGACGAATTGCCGTGAGGATTATAATAGGCTGGAAACAACATATTTTTGTGTGTGTCTGAGTTTCTTTTTTTATTTCTGATGTTCAATCATTATGTTTCTTGTTTGATTTTTCCTCACAAATTGTAGCTGTGAGTTGTTGCAAATGGTTCTTTGTTTCTTCAGTTTGGAAATGATAACTACATGATCTATAGATGATTAACAAAGAATAAGCATGATGGGACTTTTCCCATATAAAAAAAAATAATATTTTATGGTGGATTCATTGCTTACCAATCTTTCTACAATTTTATAGCCTTCAAGACAAATGACGAGCGTATCTAAAAAAAAGCACACTTTCGGGGAATTTAACGGAAAATTTCGTTCTTAGCTGGCATATCTCGTTCGAGGGCATGTTAAGGCTAAAATGAAATAATTCCAGGTAAAAACTGCTATTACACACTTAAAGAAAGCATTGGCATTTAAAATACAATGAAGGACAATCCAAATGCAATGAATTCACCAGTAAAACTGAAACAGGAAGATCAGCCCAAAGTCCCTCGCATCTACGAAAATACCTTGATTTCGAAAACCTTTTCATACCCTTATATATTTACAATTTAGTGTTTATTTATGTAATCATGCATATGCCGAGTATAGTTTTATTTACTTACTCGCTAGTTTATAACAACACAAAACTGATCTTAAAGAAAGCTCTGTCGTGGTCGTTGATCGGTTACAATGTTGCCAGATGACTAAAGACGTCGGACACCAATTCTATTGAGGTGTTAGCTAAAACAATCCAATTTGGCGGACATATTTTTATTTGTTGGTAACTATTAATGGTTAACCTTTAATCACTTTCCTTTGACTTTACAATGTATTTATATTTGTGACTACTTTCCCTCGATGTTTTAGATATGACTATTGAAGACGAAGAAAAAAAAAAAATCAATACTGGCTTTCTGATTTTATATTCACAACTCTGAGGAGAAACTTACTAGCACTAAAGCAACTGAAGGCGCACGTTCATTGGGCAAAACGTAAGAGTATGTAAATGATCCTTGAAGTTTGCATCACATGACTAAAAGCATCAAAATTTGCATACAGTGTGTCCTCCACGCCTTACAATTAAACCAATTATTTTTCAGATCATCAATTTCCAAGTGGTTGCTGTTGTGAGAAACTAATTATATTCATGCTTCTACGATCAGTTAAAGGGCAGGACTTTAAGTACATGACTATCTCTTTAAAAACAGATCTTTAATACTTGGATACTTCATTAATTGACCTGCCTGGCGTCTTTCTTCGAAAATTTAAATTTTATTTAATTATTCGCCTGAAGTTCAACACTGCAGACATTAGCTGACACAGCTCTGAATGGAACATGCCTGTAATGGACAATAACACTAATACAATGACATGTATATCCGCCACGTAAACATGGTGTAAAGCAGTGACAATAACCTGTTATCATTGCTCTTGTACAAAATGTTATGCATCAGATTAAGTTATCGCTGGCCCTATCTTGAAATTGCACTGGTTTTGTCTTGTTCAACAACAGATTGTAGCTGTTTTCTCATTGCCAAATGATCTCACTGGAGTAATTATAATGAACATTTCTTTTGATTAGAAGATCTATTGCAGTTTAAATATTTAATACTGAGGAACTTGAACGTTTCTAATTAACAATGTAAAACAAAATGTATATTTCAAGCAAAACAGATCATGTGAAGCAAAAAACAAGAAAAAAAAACAAACAAGCCGCTTCAACATTTTGTTTTTGATTTTTTTTATTGCTTTTTGTTTGTCAATAAAGAACTGTTGAACCATGAAAATTTGCTTGTGTTTCGATTTTCTCTCCTAATTTCTGGAGCCTGGGGTTTGTTTTGTTGTTGTTCAACTGAATTGGAAAAATATTGGTTTCTCCATATAACATCACGCCCCCCCCCCTCTTGTTTATAAGTGCCTTAAATTAGATGCTGCACTTTTAGCAAAAAATGAGTTCATGTCACTGGTGGACTTCAGTTAACATCTGCTATATGTGCATTTAATTTCAAGCCTATGTGTTGTCCACATACAGGTGATAGTACTCAATTTCTGTTTTTTTCATTTTCTTGTTTAGGGGAGCTGAAACTGAAATAGTTTTCGCTGTAGACGTATCGGACATAGATCATTTGTGTACTGGGATAACAATGTCTCTATGTACATTAAATATTTTGTAACTTATATGTGCTTTGAAAATGGAAAGCTGTGATTATTTAGGAAAACTAAAAAAGAGTACAAATAGTGTACAATAATGATACTGCGCACCAGTATAACTGTTTGATCTTTGTGGATATAGAATAACATTCAGATGTAAGCTGTTTTGAACTCATCTTAAATACTTTACCAACCATTTGGAGAATGTCATTCGGTATCAAAAACTGCCTCGGGTTATAGAGAACAAGAAATTAAACTACATGCAGAGCCTATTTCCTTGGTATTTCACAAATCGGAATGCAATCTTGTTAATCCAGAAGGTGACAATTTCAATGCACAAAAATTTCAAAATCACTTCTCAAAATAATTTCTTGGCATCAAAATTCTGTATCCTATATTGATTTTCATTTGTGGATGAGCAGTTTCATCGTGCAATATCTTTTAAGACATGCATACTTCAAATCAAATTGCACTGTCTCTCATGAACAAGAAACAATCAACATAATGGTGGGTTGAAAACTTCATTTGTATCACTTATTTTACCAACAAACAGAATGAAATAATTTTGATCACCTACAATTTTTTTAATGCGTACCGTGTTTCATTCTACATGATCATTGCAAATTTTCATCAGGTTTCGACAATACTCTTTAGCACCAGCAGAACTATCACAGAATGGCTGTCTCTCATTCCCACACATTTAAATGGAACTGGAAAGTTGTATAGAAAAAACAAGTTCTCACCATATTCTACTTTAGACCTAGAAAGAATGAGGCATTATCTTTTCAAGTCTCCAATTTCCACTTTCTTCAAAATTCCTCCAGACAAATACACATGCACAACATCAGTCGCCGTCTCTCACATTTCAACACCAAACAAGATGCCAAGATTCCTCACATAAAGAAACAGCCTGTTCACATGAATCGCAAATACAGTATCTATTACTGAAAGTCTAGTGAAAAGTTAAAACAAATACATTTTCCCCAGTTAGTGGAGGATTTAAATTGCACTCTAGAGTAATAAAAAATATTTGAGTTCCATATTTACAGCCTGTCATGAAAAAATGTGAATGTTGTTTTTGTCTTTGACAGGATGGATCATAAGATTCATTGAAAAATTTAGTTTCACTTACTCCAATTTTTTTTTTTTTTTGGTCATGTCTCTTAAACTTTCTCATGAGGTTTAATTTATTGTAAAATTAACTTTTGAATCAATTTCATTTCGATGTCATTTGATTCGATGTCTTATCAAATTTTCAAGGTATGGTGATTTTTTTTTTGCTCTAGTCGCCCGAAGTATGATTATATTATGGTAAATGAAACACAAGCAAGAGTAACGCTCAGATATCTAGATACGAGAAGCCGAAAACCAGATGTTTGACTTGTATACGTGGCAAATATGACAATAATTGTGGAATTCCAGGCTACTGTATCTTACTAGGATTATCAAGCTGATTGAAAATGGGAACCAGAAGAAATCAACCTTTATATTAAGGAAACTGTCGGGCAAAGGGGTAGGATGAGTAAAAGAAAAACATCGGTAACAGGATTCATTACCAATAGCACCAACATTTCAATTAAAGAGATGGCCCAAGACAACAGGTATACTGAAAGAAATCTGAAACAGGAGATCAGCTACAGATCAGTTATGATGAAAAGCCTAAAGGAACTGATAGATTTTAAAACAGTAGGTAATATTGCACCTATGGGCCTGATGAAGGAGTGCAGAGTCAGCATATCAACATCCTTCTTTATGCAGATTACATCCAGGGGCGAGGCTTCCTCATAATCAAATAATCAGTGATTACCCTTCGAATATTAATTCTAGAATTACTACGCTTTTCAGATCGAGCCCAACTCCAAGTCCATTTAGTCAGTTCAGCATTCTATTCTACGTTGCTATTTGGGGTTTGTTGTTATAGTCTAACACCCCTCACCGAAGAGCATCTTTGTAGGGTCTTACACCATATGAACTGGTCCAAAATCAGTGATTAACAAAGACGAAGAAGACTTGACTACACCCAGAAGCGAGCTTGAGCATAGCCTGTTTTCTTCAAAGCGGCGCCGCAGACTGCAAAATAGTGGGGGGAAAAAATAGGTTTATAATCAAGGTTTGACATGATTTTACGTACTTATGCAGGTTTTTCACTATGCGGTCGTTTTCATCCCAATCGAAAGGTAAAGAATAGAGTGAAAGAGTTTTTTGATTTTTTTTTTTTGAGGTAATATAAGAATAATTTACTCTACGCACAGCAAGAGCTATCAAAGAGTAATAATTATTATAGTCTAGATCTAGATATAACTGTGATCAAAATCAGTCGAACGTATTAAGAACATCAATTCACTTAATAGGTCGCTCGAACCTAAACCGCAACGGCAGGTAGCCACTTCTCCGAGATCGCTACACATTGTTGTGTCACAGAGATACCATTTAAGCACTTTCTACCATTTAATGTTAATGGGTCCTTTCCGAGAAACTTTAAGAGATGGTAGAATAACAAAATCTCTGGCTATGAATATGACAATGAAAACGTGCTGTTTAAATTATATTTTAAAAAATGGGTGAAAAATATGCGTTTATAAGTCTATTAGTATGAATGAATAGTTTTTCAGATTAGCTTGGCTTGTAAATTGCTGCATTCCTGTCCTGTTCACGAGAACAGTCCGCTCTTCAGATTTTTGCAGTGCCTAGCAACCGTTTCATTGTTTTAGTCTCTGCATTTATAATTATGTACATATGATGTAGCGATGCGTCCTATTATGAGGATCTTACTAGCTTAGATTCTGATTACCCTCTGCAGAGGGCCACGCTTCGCCCCTGATTACATCAGTAGATTATTATCATGTAGAATGTCTGTTAGGTCTTCGAAGTTATTCACAGACATGTCGGTACACGGTGTCTAATTTTAATAATAATAATAATAATAAATGGCATTTATATAGCGCCTAACACTGTTTGAAATCTGCTACTGGTAACATGTAATCCAGTACAACCTGCTTCATGAACTGGTACGCTAGCATGGTATCAGTGGGCGTGCACCTGTCGGTGCAAACGGCCAGAGCGGAGGAGGTTTCATCTAACCCAACGGCCACATGCTAGGGCACAATGTGACCCTCAGTACTTGAGTCCTTCATATTGGCCCCCGGTAGCGGTGTGGTCATAGGCTTGTTTGCCTAAATCACAGACGAAGAATTGGGCAAACTTCCCGGACGCAGCTTCGAAGCTGGCGGCAGCAGGCCAGTGGTTGATTGATAGGGCAGATGGCAATATACCGTCACTCTGGCCTGGATATCGTGACACAGAGCATCCACCAGTATTGGTGTTCTTTGGTTTGGGTCTTTCACCCTAGTCAGTTGGGACTGCGAGGCTGTGGAGTAGCCTACAGGCAGCCGGTCAGGCAATATGACTGTCCCTCTGGCATCCTCCTGCACCTGGATACATTTCCATTCGTCTTGACCCTGTCTTGCCACTTGGATAAGTTGTGTCCAGGCGAGAGAGTGAGTCTGATGTTTGCGCAGCTCTTTCTCACTAAAAACAAATTCTTTGCGCCAGTCTTAACACTCACCTCGTCTTCTTTCATCTTTGTCTCGTCTTCTTTCCTCTCAAAATTCCAACGGCGATGGGTGAGTGCGGTGACAGCAGGTTTGGATAAACTGGAAGCTGTTAGCACAGGCCTACACGTTGGTGGCTGTGGGCTATGGTCGCTTCATCGTCGATTGAAGTGGAGGCGTGGGGAGGCAGCACCCACAGTAGCTGAGCAGCCTTATTTAAGGATAGCACTGCTCACCTCAACTGAGGAAGGGGCTAGAAAAGGTGCCCTAAAGAAAGCCCACTTCACATCAGCCTGACTGGTATACCGCGACCAGTGGGGATCCCTTTTTGCGGTCGAAACAAAAAGAAATTCAGCTTACTCAGGCTAGGAGCCTGGAATATACGCACACTACAGGACAACTCAAACAACCCGGAAAGACGCACTGCACTTATTGCCATTGAGCTCAGCAGGTACAACCTGGACATAGTGGCACTCAGTGAGACCAGACTCCCTGATAGTGGCCAACTCAAAGAGCTCAGTGGTGGATACACCTTCTTCTGGAAAGGCAAGGGTGCAGTCGAACCGAGACAGCATGGTGTTGGGTTTGCAATTAAAAATGACCTTGTCAGAAACTTGCAGTCCATGCCAATTGAAATAAATGACAGGCTAATGACACTCAGGATCCCAGTTGGGAAAAGCCAGTCAGCCACCCTCATTAGCGCATATGCGCCCACCATGACAAACCCAGATGAAGCCAAAGACAAGTTCTATTCTGATCTAGAATCTGTCATATGCTCTGTCCCGGCAGCTGATAAGCTGATTCTCTTGGGGGACTTCAATGCTAGGGTTGGCTCCGAAATTTCAGCGTGGCCAAATGTTTTGGGCCCTCATGGAGTTGGTTCATGCAATAACAATAGGTTGCGCTTACTTACTTTGTGCGCTGAATTTGGCCTGTTCATTAGCAACACAAATTTTAGTCTCCCCGTGAGAAACAGAACGTCATGGATGCATCCCCGCTCAAAGCATTGGCATCTCATAGACTATGTCATTGTGAGGAAGACTGACAGAAAGGATGTCCTTGTAACAAAGGCGATGTGTGGTGCCGAGTGTGGAACTGACCACAGACTCATTGTTTGCAAGCTCAGACTAACATTGAGGCGCAATAGACGCCCTCAAGGGAAAGCGCCACCTAAACGCCTAAATGTTTCAAAACTCTGCTCAGCTGAGAAACAGAGCGAGCTCTCATCAGAACTCTCCTCAAAATTGGATTGCGTGATTTTTGACCCTGAGAACATTGAACAGAGCTGGACTGACATAAATACGACTGTACACTCTTGCGCCAGCAGCACAGTTGGTTTTCCTGTCCGCAAGCACCAGGACTGGTTCAATGATAATGATAATGAAATCAAAGTGCTCATCAAAGAAAAAAATAGTCTCATCCAAGCTCACTGCAGTGACCCCTCTTCCACAGCAAAAGCTGATGCACTGCGTGCATGTAAGGGTGTACTCCAGAAGAAGCTGAGGAAAATGAAAAATGACTGGCTTGAAGAGCGAGTAAGAGAAACTCAGAAATATGCCGACACAAACAACACTAGAAAGTTCTTTGAGAGCCTCCGAGCTGTGTTTGGACCATCCCGCTCTGGCACTACGCCACTTCTTGCGTCAGATGGTTCAACACGCATTGTTGAATTGAATGCCATAATTCAGCGTTGGGCAGAACATTTCGGAGGTGTGCTAAATCGGCCATCAAATATAAATACTGAGTCCATTGACCGCCTCCCTCAGACTCCTATTAATGCAGCTCTTGCCAAGCCATTCACAGCAAATGAGACCCGAACTGCCACAAATCAGATGTCCTTTAACAAATCACCAGGCGTGGATTCAATTCCTGCTGAGGTGTATGCCTTCGGTGGAGAAAAGCTTATTGAAAGGTTGACCGAGTTGTTCAATCATATGTTGAAAGCAGGGAAGCTGCCACAGGACTTCAAAGATGCTTCAATCATCCATCTGTACAAAAACAAAGGGGACAGCCAAGACTGTGACAACCATCGGGGAATCTCTCTACTTTCAATTGCTGGCAAAATATTGGCAAGAATGCTTCTGAATCGCCTTCTTGATCACTGTCAAGAACAGATTTAATTCATAAATGTTTCCACTGACTAAATTTTTGTGAGAGAGCAGTGAGTAATTTTTACAAACGTAATTGTTGTGCGAGCCAGCATAACTTGGTCTCGTAAACAATTTGTTTTGAACAGTTTTTTTCCTAAAAGATAGACAGAAGATGTGGGAAAGGATAGACGGACAGCGTAGGTGTGCAGGGCTGAGCACTTTTTATATCTCGTGTTTTGAACTAGGTTTAGTAGAGAGGGAAGGGGTGAGTAGGAATTAAATGTTATTGAGACGTCTGTTGACGTACAGAAAATCCGTGATCCAGAGTAAAAGCTCGGGGTTTTGAACATGTTAAGAATTTATTGCTATAAAATTACATTTTATTGTCTTGAGTGATTCGACCTTTGATGTCGACCCAAGGTCGTTGCGTAGAGCTGTTACTTAAAATAACTCAGTTCGGCAGCTGAGCTAGAAGTGGTTGCACCAATCACAATCCAGGAATTAGACGGTAAGCTGCAGATGCAGTCCAGTATTTAAGGCCATACAGAACTTAGTTCTGGGCCACATGTAGACAATCCATTTACGAGGTGGACGGCGAGCTCTCAGCCAGATGAGAAGTCATAGAGACGCAGCGATTGAGCTGATATGTACAGTGATGGAGCATTGTCAGAAATCTACGCTCCTGAGCCCAAGCCTACTTGTTTGAGCATTAAACCCACAGCGCTAATATCAACAGCCCTCACATTGTGAGGGCCGAATGGTGAGCTAAAGATTTTAATTCCATCCTGAATTTACAGCCACCTACACATGTAGACCAGTACTGCCAGACCATATGCATTTCCCGCGACCACGTGTGAACTACACCAGAGCGCGCCTGGCAGAGACGCTATATAAATATGTTTTAGTATGAAGAGAGATAGAACTTTAAACCTTACAGGATCCGTCGCCCTCGGGCGCGGATTCTTTTGAATGTAAATTTATTGTGACTTAGATAACTTCATATTACATTGCCTTAAGTACTTCATAGTTGCTCCTCAGCTTAGCTGAGCATTTTCAGTTGCTATTGTATTCGTTATCTATTGTATATTTTATCTTTGAATTTGTTAGATATATAAACTTTACAGTCTGTTACTCAAATTGATTTATTTAGTTTTTAGAGTGAAAGTTGTTTAATTGTTGTTTTTTTTTGTGCTCGTGTGATTGGGAAGCGGACCTCTCGATCTATATTCACCAAAATCCCGATCCGCGACAATCACCTCTCGTCAAATGACTTGCTTCCCGAGAGCCAATGCGGCTTTCGTAAAGAGAGGGGAACGGCGGATATGATTTTTGCTGCCAGACAGATTCAGGAAAAATGCATGGACCAAAATAAAGCGCTGTATATCACATTTGTTGACCTCACAAAAGCATTTGACACAGTGTGTCGTGAAGGCCTCTGGAAAATCTTGGCGAAGTTTGGGTGTCCACCCGAATTCATCACAATAGTGCGCCAGTTTCATGATGGCATGCAAGCTGCAGTCAAAAGCAACGGCAGTGTTTCAGAGCCCTTTGCTGTCACAAATGGGGTAAAACAGGGCTGTGTCTTAGCCCCAACTCTGTTCAGCATCATGTTCTCTGCAATGCTACAAGAAGCCTTTAGCTCTCCTCCTCAAGGGGTAAGCATCAAGTACCGAACTGATGGCAGTCTATTCAACCTCAGGAGACTTCAGGCAAAAACCAAAACCAAAAGTACTCAAGTCTGTGACCTACTATTTGCTGATGATTGTGCACTTCTGGCACACGATGAGGATAGCATGCAAAACTGTGTTGATAAGTTCTCTAGTGCCTGTGACAACTTTGGCCTCACAATAAGCACAAAGAAGACGGAAGTGCTCCATCAGCTTACTTCAGACGACAAGTATCCTGTGACCCCAAATATCAAAGTCCATGACAGTCTTCTGAAGGTGTCGGAGAACTTCACCTATCTTGGCATTACACAGTCTTCCGCGGCTCGTGTTGATACTGAAATTCTCTCAAGAATCAGCAAAGCCAGCTCTGCATTTGGCAGGCTTCGAAAGAGAGTATGGGATGTTGCCGGCATTCGCACAGACACTAAGCTGAAAGTGTACAATGCTGTGGTCCTTCCCACCCTACTCTATGGGGCTGAAACCTGGACAGTGTACCAATCGCATGCCAGAAAGCTAAATCACTTTCATCTGGCCTGCCTTAGAAAGATCCTAAGGATCAAATGGCAGGATAAAATTCCAGACACTGAGGTCCTCAATCGTGCCAAGGAATTGAGCATCTTCTGCCACCTGAAAAAAATTCAGCTACGTTGGGCAGGACATGTTGTCAGAATGCCTGACTCCAGACTCCCTAAGCAAATCTTCTTCTCTGAGCTCTCCAATGAAACGAGGAATGTTGGGGCCCCAAAGAGACGTTACAAAGACACTCTCAAGCAATCACTGAAGGCCTTTGCCATTGATGTGAGTGTCACGAGTGGAGTGAGTGCAATTAAGGGGATTGCTACAGAGCGGGTGTAGAGTAAGAAGGGCTCACGGCAGACAGGTAGGGAAAGACGTGAAAGGAAGAGAGTAAAATTAACGCACGAAGACAAGTAAGGAAAGCGTGCATGTTATGAGTGGTGGGGGTCTGAATGAGGCGAAAGCGCGGTATTACTATCACTGCAAGTTAGAAGGTCCTACTGAACGGACGCTAGTAAGAGCCCAGCGGGCGAACATAAGGGGAGCAGTCAGAAGACGGATGAGGGTGTTTTTCCAGTGATGACTGGTAGGTAGAACGTTGATTGATAATTATGATTGATGTATTATATTATATTCGTCTATTACCATGATGTAAATAAGTATATGTGAGCGATAGATGAAAGTGAGTTCATGGATTTGTAGCGCGAGTGAGTAGTGTGTACTCCGATGGAGGTGTGTTACCGTAAGATGTGTGGTGAGTGAAAGGTGAACTAGTGTGTGTACGCTTCATGGGTTGTAAGGAGAGGTGGAGTGAATAGAAATGGTAGGGTATTATACCAATGTAATGTTATTCTTGTAGGTGCCGAGGTCGGGCCAAAGAGCGCCGCCTACGGTGATAGGCCAGCATAGGGCCGGAGGCCACACATAGGCCAGAAGTGAGGCTGTCAGTGCAGGACAGTAGAGGCACATAAAGTCGTGGCAGTCAGGCCACGGACAGGGACGTAGATATGAGCGTGAATGTGATAATGTCCTATTGCCATGTTGATGGGCTAGGAAACAATAATGTACTATTGCCATGTTGATGGGCTAGGAACTAATAATGTACTATTGCCATGTTGAGGGGCTATTGAAATGATAATGTGTTATTGCCCTGCTGAGGCGCTAGGGGAGTGCTAAGGTGTATGACAATAGGAAGGTGATATTGAGAGACTGCGGTGCCAGTGAATTATTAATGTGCTATCAAGACCCTGAGGGGAGAGGCTGAGGCCGAAGTGCCTTTAGGAGTAACCACCGGGTTGTGGATCCGAGGGAGAGTGTGTGTGAGAATAAGGCCGTTGTACGGCAGTTAATTTCAATAATATAATGTATGTAATTGCGCTATTATCTGTATAATTATGTTTAATAAATGTGTGAGTCTGATGGATTGTTCTGTTAAGTGTTAAACTTGTTTGTTCGTGATTGTTGTCCTGTCATAACTTATTACATCTCCCAGTCTGGGATTTGTGACAGTGAGTGAGTGGGAAAAGCTCTCGCTTGATCGTGCAAATTGGAGGGCGGCCCTTACCAGAGGCAGCAAAGCATGGGAAGCTGACAGAGTCCAGCAGGCTATCAAAAAAAGAGAACGGCGCAAGAAAAGGCCCAGTGGTACTGAACCAACGGAGCACTCTTGTCATTTATGCGGAAGGGTCTGCAGGGCAAAAATGGGACTTATCAGTCACATGAGAAGCCATAAGTCATGAAAGAACAGTCTTTCCATTCTGTCCTCTGTGTCCTTTAGTTCTCTTTATTGTCCATGTGTTGAAATTCTCAACAGTTTCTGTTCTTTATTCCTCTGGTGTTGTTAAGGTCATCATCATACCTGATGGACGAACTATTATTATTATAACCCTGTTTGACAGGCTCTAAGCGCTTTACAGAACTTATTTATTACAGAAACAACATGTCAACCACAGAGCAGAATGGGGCTGCCTGCGAAGCGCTCAACGCACGGCACTGCTTCTTTCTCTCTCCCTCTCTCGCTCGCTCTCTCTCTCTATCTCAAAGCAAATTGTAACGCTGCCTGTTAGGCGCAGTTCACAACTCACAACAGTTCACAGCTCACAGCAGTTCACAACTCACATCAGTTCACAACACACAACTCAAATAATATTTGAATATTTATTAATAACAATATATATTTAATAATGAATGATAATAAATTTTTGTTGTTGCTGGTGGGGGAGGGGGGATGATATGGATAAATTTTTAATCTATAAATTTCATTTTTCAATTTTGACATACTGATTTTACATGCATTTTTTGGATGACATCAGAATCTGTGCTCGCTTTATGAGAAATAAGAAGAATTGTTACATGGCATCAGTATTTAGTCACAGAGATTTTTCCAGGTAACTGATCGAATGATTTGAAGACACGAGAAAGGATTAAAAGAAAAATGCTGAGCCGATACCTGTTATACATTACCCAATAAATCATGTCTTTTATTTTTTTTTTAAACTATTAAAAAAAACCAAAAAAAACGAACATGTTTACTGTGCCTACACTAACCTTCTTATGCTGACAAGAAGATGAATGTTTTGAAGTTGTAGTTTGGGCACCCTGCTAATAAGTCAGTGCTGTATGTGTCGAGATGGAGGATCACTGCAGTACGCACTGACACCTCAAACTGAAACTCTGTGGGCTGGAGAAACCTATTTCTATTCTGCATAATCAAAGTAACAAGAAATCGTGCTGATTGGCTGATCACTGGCTTGGCTTGGGCGGGCGGGCAGGCGGGCTGCGCTATAAATAACGATTTGTACAACAGCATAACGACGCCCTTCTGTCATTCATCCTGTAATCGTTTTTCTTGTTGCATGCAGATATTTTTTATTCAATGTCTCAGTCTCTCTCTTTCCCCTTCGTCTGTTTGTCTGTGCCTCTCTCTCTCACTTTCTCTCATTCTAACTCTCTCTATTTCACCGTCTCTCTCTTTCTCCTATGGTCTCTCTGGTCTCTCCAGTCTGTTTGTCTGTGTGTGTGTGTGTGTGTGTGTGTGTGTGTCTCACTTTCTCTCTTACTATCTCTTTCACAGGAAATAGTGAGGTCACGGATCGTTGTGCTCGCTAATTGTATTTGTGTGTGTGTATGTGTGTGTCACTCTCTGGGATTCTTTGAATGTGTGCCTATTCGTTTGTCCGTCCGTTTGTCTGTCTGTCTGTCTGTCTGTTTGCTGCCTGTCTGCCTGTCTGCATGTCTGTTTGTCTGACTTCACACACATTTATACATACATAGACACACACAAACCTGTGTATAAAGTATCGGACTGACCTAAACGACACAGTCTGAAGATTTTATTACATACCTGTTTACTCTTGTTTTCTCTTTTCCCATCAGCACGTTTTTGTCACTTCGTCATGAGATTGGAAAAATGTGTCAGATCCTAACATAGAGTCAAACCATGATATCACCATACTGACTTTGTGATCTGTTATGCTGACTGGGAAATAATGTTTATATAATTTCTTCCTTGAATGTCAAAATGCATGTATTGTTGGGGACCTGATTGTGTGTGCAGCCGAAGAGCATGCATCTCTAGATGTCATCTTTTGTTGACAAAAGTGCAGGGTGACTTGAGAAAACCCCCACTGCACAAGTTAGAAGTAGTGTGTAACAGTGTGCAGCAATGTGTAGCAATGTATAACGACTGACAAGACCAAGCACTAGTTTGGGCAAGATCAGTCTTGCATTGATTCTCTTCCTGGTTTCTGTATATCTGCCAGTGTGTAGTGAATGTATAATTATGTGTCTAAATAATTTAAAATGCTGCGACATTCCTCGTTGTTTGGTGGTTTTATAGCTAGTGCATAACAAACATCAACACTGGCGTCACCAGTGTGTTATCTGAATATATTCTCTGCTGTAGATAACTGGGTTTTGTATTGAAGTGACTGTCGCGAATGTGGTTTATAGCAAACGACTGCAATTCAAGAGGAAAACACACACTCGACGAACACACTAAACTTTCCTACTGGAATTAATTAAACAACTCAAATGAAATAGTTTTGTCAGGCCTGTAGGGCCACAATAATGTATTGAGTTAGCTAAATAAAGATAACATATATAAATGAAATGGCTATCAGGGTAACTGCAAAATAAGAATACAATTTTAGAATGGACAAAAAGGTCCTAGTACTGGATCAAATATAACTAATGACTCATAGGATATTTAATACAAATTATAGTCTTCGCTATCTCAGCACACGCCAACTCAATTGCAATGGCTCAAGTCATATATTATAATACTGGCACTGCCTGGCTGTGACTCTAGGAGTAGACTCTCATACTGCTGGTAACATCTGAATTCTGACATACAATTACAATGCATATCATTTTTCCCTGGCCATCAAAAACCATGGAACATCAATAATAGCGTTGCATGGTGGACAAAGTCCGGGTAGCTATTAGCTGGAGCTCGTCATTTCTAGGCTCTTCATATAGATGGTCTGCTCTATTGCGTCTCTGTTTCGATCTGGCTCGAACTAGCCGACCACTCCGCAGTGGATACTTTTCTGCATGTGATAATGGACATAGGTATGGGCTGACTTTTATAATGTCTAGCCACCTGCAACTACCGTCCAAATCCCTAGATTTGATTGGTGCGGTCATGCGGGCTGAGCTCGCAGTATTAATTTATTCTATTGTGTAAGTCGGTTACGGCCTTGCACTAAGACAGACAAGGTCGTCTTCTAAATAGGTTAATAACAATTAAATCCAAAAATCTTATTAAATTGACTCAGCACGAAAAATTAACAATTCGTGCTTTCACGAACCACTGAATGTCAACAGTCAATTACAACCACCTCACACCCTCTAACAATGCTATTACTCCCGAACTAGAGATATTCTGCCATCCCTAGTTTACCTACACATATTCCTTAACCATTTGCAAGGAAAAAAGATGTTTCAAAACAAACTGTTCACGAGAACAGCTCAAGGACAAATTACACTGGATCTAATCAACAACATCGTAAAAAATTAACTCATGCACTTGTGACCTAGCATGGCATTTATGAACTTAATCTGCTCTTGACAGTGACTCACGCACGGAAAACTTCCCATTAAATGGTTTTTCAAAGACTGTGTGAAACGAAACAAAACAGTGGAGTCCTAAGTATGTCACGTCATGGACCTTACTAATGACTGACCATGACGATGAAAATTATGAAGAGAGTCCTACTCTTCTGTCTCTCTACAGTAGGTTTGGGATAAATAGAGTAGACTGTTAGCCGAAAAAAATGCCAGGAAGTTATTCTCTTATATTGAAATAGATACGCGTAAAATCACAAGCTGATGACTGACATGATAACGCCAGTGACTGAGATTTTCTACATGGATTAACAGAAACCACAGAACTTTTAATATATCGCCTATTGTGACTATCTGGAAGCTCTTATATATCTTTAAATACAGATCAAATTCCAGCTTTTCTGTGTCAGCTCTTGGGCAGACTGAGACTTTCAGATGCGGAACAGAAACATTGAAATAAAAATAAATTAAACAAACACAAAAAAGTGTGTTTTTAAGAGATTTCTGCATACATGAGAAAATGCATGGATAGTTGAACTCACCTTTATATATACCACCAATTATGTTTCAAATGGGCGCTGAGAAAACAATAAACAGATCAGGTTTAGATCTAAAGCATCAAATTTCCCACGGCTGTCAAGACGCCCTCCGAGAATGACTCATAGGGAAGTCTCACCACACAAGGAAGTTGAGAGATAGAAAACAATATATACCACTGTTTGAAATGATTTAAAACTGTCCATGGCTTAACACTGTCCCTGGTGGTGGAAATAGTTTATGTTGTTTTGTTTTTTTCTCAGTTTTGCTTTTTGTTTACTGTCATGAGTCAAGTGTTATTAAATCTCACGCAGAGCCGTGAGTTGTTTTTTTTACCAGGGCCATGAGAAATTGGCTGGTGGCCTTGAACGGTCCTCGCGTATTATTGTTTTTGAGTAAGGAATTGCAAAGTTAAACTATTAGATTCACGCCTGTCGGTATTAGTGTGCGTGATTAGAAGTAAGGCAGTGAGGGTGAGACAAGGTGGGGATGTTTGAAATTGTTAATTATGACTAGACAAGTTTTGCACGTTAACTGGCTGATAGAATAGTGCAGACTATATTCCTACATTCAAAATGGTGGGAGGTTTCGGCCAATGAGATTGCTGAACTAATTTTGCTAGCGGACTTGCCCTGTCGGGTAGTTGGATAGTATAAAACATCGTGTAACGTTGAAATTCATTGAATACAGACGAGCAGAAGCATCGTGTCGTGACGTATTTCCGGTTGGCCAGTACCTGAACTGAGTGGCACGAAGTCTAGTCCATTGTCATCGGACTGAAGGAGCCTAGAGAGAGAAAGCTCATAGAAAGAAAGGTTTTGAGTGGACTGACCTTAAGAGTCCACGCTGCCCTCTTATGATGTTCGCGCCTACTAGCTAGGCGTGACCAACGGTAACTCATCTTTTTCACTAGTAATTGATAGAAGTCCAGAGATAGGGAGGAAACCCACAGCCTCGTAGAAAGTCTGAGAAACCCACAGCTTGGACTCGACGAACGAGTTTATTATTAGCTTGTGTCTCCTTACGGCACGACCTCACTGATAATTGATATGAATGTTAGAGTCAGTAGCTGGATAGAATTATATGTAAAAGCTTCTTAAGACCTACAAGCCGAAATCGTGCTTCTGTAGGCTTTGAATATATTGGGCTTTCCTAGCCTTCATTGTACCTTGAGAACCAACCCATATTATTTCTGGAGAGTTTGTCTGGCGACTGGCCAGTGGCGACTCAACTACTTTATATATTTTGATATCTTATTTGTCTTATATTATGCCATGTGGATATTGAGGGCAGTACAATTGATAGAATCATGGTCACATAACTATGCTACATTAAGTTAATAAATGGAAGCTTTTACTTTTTGAATATACCTCTATCGTCTTTTGTTATATTAGTATTTAATAATATGGCCCGGCCGGCCTGATATACATACTCTAGTTATTTAATAATTTCTTGTGTGTTTGTGTCCGAGTGTGAGTTAGCTGCCTCTCGTGCAGTCATTAAATCCCCAAGACCCTAACTCTGCTCGTGACATGTTAGTTACACGTAAAGTAAAATTAAACAGGATACGATATTTTTTGCACGCTTCTTCTCTGATCGAAAAACATGAATATCGTAGCATTTTGCTGCATCGAGATCGTGTGTTAACCATACAGATATTCCAAGCTCGAGGAATGGTATCCCCTGGAATACAAGCCTTTTGCCACAAACCACGAAAATTGATCTTACCTTGCTATGTGATTTTGTAATTAGATAATACGAGTACAAGAAGGCTGTCACGATCACATTAGGATCATAAATGCCGTGCTAGGTCACGACGTCAGTGAGTTAATTTTTACGATCTTGTTGATTATAACCAGCGTAATTTGTCCTTGAGCTGTTCTCGTGAACAGTTTGTTTTGAAACACCTTTTTTCTGATGGATGGAGAGAAGGAGGGGCGAGATAGAATAAATGTATAGCTAGGAATGACAGAGCAGTTCTCGACCCCGTGATTTTGATTAACATAGATAAGGGGCGAGTAAAGGTAGTTTATTTAGACGCTTAGTTGGCGTTCGGAAATTCGTGCATAAGAGTAGAAAGCACGGGGTTTGAAGATTTTTGTAGTTAATGTTTCGCATTTTAAATTTTGTCTAGACCGTAAAATTGACCTTGATTTTGGCGCAAGGCCATGACAAGCATAAATTAGTATTGCAGGCTGAGCTCCCAGCGGCTGCACCAATCAAATGTATGAATCTGGACGGAAGGTCGAGACATAGCTTTAGTATTTAAACCCGTGCAGAGCTTAGATAGAGGCCACATGTAGACAATCCATTTACGAGGTGGACGGCGATAGTCCTCAGCCAGATGAGAGACATAGAGACGCAGTTGAGCAGTCCATATTGTGAGGAGCGCCATGATTTAAAGCTCCAGAGCCTAAGCTACTTGGTTTGATATGAACCCACAGCGTTTACATCCAGCGCTCTCACTCCCAGTGAGGGCCTAATGGTGAGAGTTCATACTAATTTGTAATGATGAAAGTGAACCGTTCTACTTACTTTTGAAGACAGTTTCAGAGCTACCGCCAGACAACGCATGGTTGTACAAGCATTCTCCATGGCGTGTCTAGAGGAAATGTCCGTATCATAACATGTCTCATTGAATTAATAGAATTTAAACTGTTATATCCGTCGCCACGTGCGCGGATTCTATTTGGCATATAACTCATATGACCTGCAAGTAGTTAGAGTGAATAAGTTAGTCTTTATAGAAAGCTGTAGTCTCATTAGTTAGATTCAGTTGCCTTTGAATTGATATTTATATTTATAATTATATTTGTTACATTAATTCCTGTAATTAAACTGCCCTACAGTTCTGCTAAAAATCAAAGCAATTGATTTATTTAGTTTTTAGAGTGCAAGTATTTTTTTTGTGTGTTCGTCGATTGTGGGAGCGGACCTCGAAAGAGTGTCAGTCGAATTCTCCCCATCTAACCCACATCGCGACAAAGGCTTCCCTTTAAATCTGGTGTAATGTTTTATCTGCTCTGCTCTCCTCGCAGTCTGAACACTTCTGTTACATCTAGTGTTATATTTCCTATTCACTGCTCTGCCCTGCTGGCGTTCCGTGAGGGCCTATAGGGAATATCTGAATGTCTTGCCTGTATTCCGTCATTCATAAACATAATTTTCAATATCGCGTACATCTTCAAAATACAAGAACTGTATCGGTTTTGCATGGGGTACCTGTTGTTATATCTAACGCCTGTTTACATTTGCCATACCGTATGCATATTAACAGTAAGCTGAGAAATCCATTATACTAGAGTACACATTACAAAACAAATTCTTTAGTTTAAGAAACCCAGCCACGCATGCAATGTTGTCACAAGACGGAAGTACTTTATGCATGCATTTCAGGTCCAGATAACAGCCAAGGATCGTGATGTTGCAAGATTTGATGCATCGGGTAACCTCTATTGAAACTGTAATCAACCATGCTGGGCTTTGGTGTCAAATGAATAGGAGGGTCTATTAATAGCATTGAATATCTCACACACACACACCCCTCCTGTCACGAGCCGCACGAGCTCCTTTTTTCTGTTAGTCATGGGTTGGTTTATTTTGGGAGAATATGAAACGCGTTTAGCTATTAATCGAGCCACGGATTTCGTGATGAGGGATGTGTGAGTGAAGTTTGTAAACATTAAGTTAACCCTTTGATTTTGGTATGCGTGTGAGATTTTCTTGTTTACATAGTAGGATTGTAGAAGTTCGAGCGTAGGTTTTTGAGTTGTGTACATATCCTTTTGAGAAAGCAGTTAGGGTTAACTGAAAGACAATCTTGTGTTTGTCGTGGCTAGGTCCTTGATCGTCCAATCGGGAGGGAGACCCTTAGTAACCATCGGGGGGTATAAAAGCTAACACACGTACTAAGATCAGTGGATTCATATTTCGAGCATTTGGCGAAAGGACGAGACACGGGGGCCTCCCACCTGAGTGGAGATGACAGACAGAAAGATTCGCAGTGTGAGAGACCTGGACAGTGACGAAGCCTCTGTGCACCAGGCTTAAGTGTGCACACCGCTTACATTGGACTCTCTGGCTCGCAAAACCATAGCGAGCGAGGAAATGGTGAGATCCCTCGTATGTGTTCGTGCCAGGAACTGTGGCAGTTTTTCCGTCACCCCATTGTGACGAAGAGAAGGACATTGACTATACTTTTACTAGATGTGTAATGAGCTGTTAGATTGTGTTTGAGATTGAACTATGTTCATTTCCCAGCTGTATACTTCTTAGTGTGGAGCAGCATAGATATTTTGTAAAATGTATTACTGTGAAAATTAATAGTGAGTGCTACTACGCTTTATGAGTCAGTCCATTTCTGATTAGGTGCTATTACTGATTGTATGAAAGCGAGACCGACCAAATTGAATTTGTTTACACCGGTGTCCTTTAGGAACCGTAGTCCTGGATAGGCGCACTTAAAGAGTGCATGGTACAATACTTTCTTTCCATACCCTATTTTAGATAGACTTGCTGGACTTTCTGTAGTCGATGACATGTATGTAATTTCTATGATTGTGATTACCGTAAATTATGCAGTCGAATGTTGTATTATGATTATATGGCCCGTCAGGCCTGAACATCAGTAATCCTGTGTTTCTTAGTTATTGAGGTATGAATGTTTCGGGTGTGAGTCAACGAGCTGTGTTCACAGCTACTATATCCACCAAATCCCACCTCTGACACCTCCCCTCTTCTTAGCTGAACTGGTTTTTGTAGTTCTAAAATTTAATAATAGGAAAACCGTTCCTTGCAACTGTCCCTCTCTCCTTCACCACACACAAAAAAAAAAAAAAAAATGGCGGTTGGTTGGTTATATAATGTGCGGACTGCAGTTATGGTTGACTAAGTCTCTGGAGAGCTGGTCTGGTGGAACGTGGAACCAAAATAGCAACATTCGTTTGAAAGAAGATTAAGAATTGATTTGCCAATTTATATCCACCATTCGAAGATCTCGCCTTGGGTTCAAATCATGTCAAGAAATTGACACACCGTTGTTTACTTAAAAGTGAATAAAATAATAGTCAAAAACCGTCTCATCAGTGTACCCTTATGCTGAGAGAATGGCTTCACAATTATGACGGAGGATGCACCGATTGAAAGAATTCACAATAGACGACCCGTTTACACAGTTAATGACATTTTTTAAAGAATCTTAATACGGTACGTCCTACCCAATACTTAAATACCACCTTCGCCATTAAAATAGGGTACAACATGCGAGTGCACGCGCGCCCGTGAGCACACACCTACTCGTACACAGTAAGGAAACCTATAAACCATTGTTACAAATAAATGGTGCTTGACAACTTTTAAAATATGTTTATTTATTTTCATCTTTTGATGTCCAATATTTGCACACGTACTGTGCCTTTGCATAATGTTCTTAATATTCTGGTGCCCAGCGTTTTCCATAAGTCCTTAAGTGCAGTCATGGTTGACCAAGTCTCGGGTAAATGTGAAAAGTAGGCGGGGTTTCTGAGAGAAGGATCGGCAGTTACCGCCGCAGTAGATAGGAGATCATGTCAGATAGACAGAGCGGATCTCATGGAATGTGGAACAAAAACCAGGGGGGGGGGGGGGGGGGGAGCTGGATGGGAAAAAAAAGAAACAGTTGAATTCTAAGTTTTGTCCAGAATTCAAAGACAATAATTCAGGCTCAAATCATGTCAAGAAAAGTGCTTGCTACATTAAAAAAAAATAATTTTGACAATATGGCTGTGGTTGATATTTGACATTATTTCATCTAAGTCCCCGTATACCCTGACTTTGAGAGTACAACTTCACAGTTTTGATGAACGATGCCCTGAATGCAAGAATTCACAATAGACGATCCACTCACAAAACTTTTTTGGGGTACCAAAATGAAGAAAACGAGAGAAAAGCAATTAAACAGCAACACTTCTACGCGATAATGATTTCAGAGATGCAATCTATATATAAAGATGTTGATTCTAATTCTGCACGTCCACCCGAGCCCTGCACTATTACACACATACATACACACCCACACATACACACGCCTGCACGAACAGAACCACATACATATGCGTGCATACACACACACCCACTCTCTCTCTCTCTCTCTCTCTCCAGCATTCTAAATTTACACTATTGGTGGTTTTTGCCCATATCCTTTATTAAATTTTTGTTCATACTGGCCGAGTTACCCGGCCCTGCCAGTGCTAAATCTGCTTATTATTTTCAGTTTAAGGAGATTATATACTGGATCTGCGTCATTTTGCCTATTCCTTTAGGTTTCTTTTTAGTTATTGTTTGTTTGTTTTTAGATAATTCTTACTGCACCACCTTTGCAGGTTGGTGCCCTCCGCAACCCGTCAGCGTCTTTAATGGTAAACACATCGCAGGAAGTTATAACGTCATGTCTCGGTAGAAAAGAAAGAATTTGGGGGGTGGGGGAGGGGGGGGGGGCAATGTACAGCACAATGCAAAGTCAAAAAAAAAAAAGCTTCCCCACTATTTCAAGTCCCCAAATATAAAGGAGAACCTTTCATACGTCCAAAGGGGACGTCCCATACGGGGACAAGGTGGTCTAGAGGCAAGGTGCTCGCCTCTCATGCCAAGGGTCCCGGGTTCTAAACCCGGGCAGTGCAGGCATGTTGGAAAGTGGATTTTTCTCATATTTTCAAGTCCCTGGTCCTATTGGGGGGGGGGTAGGATCGAGTAGTTCTTGGAAATTGGATTTTTCTCATATTTTCAAGTCCCTGGTCCTATTGGGGGGTAGGATCGAGTACCTAGTCTTCTCGGATAAGGACGAAAAAATTCGGGATCCCGTGTGCACGTTGCGCACGTTAAAGATACCTTGGCAGTTGGAAATCGTAAAGAGCAGGCCGAAAGGCCGCTGCCCGGGCAAAATTGAAATTAATAGATTAAAATTTATCCATATCATCTCCCCCCCCCCTCCCCCCCCCCCCCCCCGGCCAGAACAAGAAATAATAAAACAAGTAAAGTGAGGTGTAAATGCCAAGGGCAGCGAACCTCCTAAAATAAAGACCTCAAATCTAGTCCAAAGGAAGGCACCTGTAAAATTTCTTGCAAATCCGAGCTGTGTGAGCAGCAAACGCTGCAAAAATGCTATTGGTGGGAAAAAGAACTATAGTATAAGCCTCCCTCGCACTAAATTGTTTACATATTGGATTAGGTAGATATTCCAATAATTTCAAAGGCTTCGGTTGTCAAAAAAGAAAAAGGAAATATGTTTTTGACGGCAAAAGCGATTACTCCAAATTGTTTTTTATTTTTGTGCAAAATTTCTTTGCCAAACAGAGCCTGTGGGCTTGATTAAAGTTTGTATAGGCTGGTGCGAGTTCATTTACTAACCTAACATTTCTGCTCCGATTTCCTTGTCTGAAGTAGTGGCTTTTATCATTTATCGTTTGCAGAGCGGGACGCTGGCGGGGTGTGTAGCACATTGACGCGCTCGGTGAACGTAGTAAGACTTATTTAAATTAAAGACAAGCAAACAACGGCCCATAAACGTTTAAAGGAACGTGCAAAACGAAGAAGTTATAATCACCCAGAATTGAAATTAATAATCAATTTATCCAGGGCAACGCCGGGATCACCACTAGCATTAAAAAAAACAACATATCCAATCACCCAAAATATCCACAAACATTTACATTCTACAATGAATAAGGTTAAAATAGCAGACCCAACAACCACTAATAAATCAGTTCTGAATATATATTATGAAATCAATAACCATAATTCAGAATATGTATGCCACATTTTGCAAGTCAGAGCCTTTGTCATGAAAGTGGTTCATTTTATTATGTATAAGTTAGTATAACTGCCATATTGGTGTACATTTCGTGGGAATTTTCATGCGGTTCGATTTTGAAGGGAATTCAACAAACCCTAATTTCACAAAATCCTTCAAACTCAAACCCTTCTTTTAATCCTCATTTTCTCGAAAAGGCAAAAATGCACATACAACAGTATAGAAAACAATTGACAAAATATTCATAAACACCTGCATTCTACTATGAATAATATTACATAAATATAGATCGGAGAACCAATATTCAGAATACTGATTCATCAACACCCACACTCTACAAAGTGTAATATTAAATCAATAACCATAATTCAAAACAAATATTCATTTTCCAACAACTACATGTACACTCTAACATACATAAAATCAATAAAATATTAAAACAGAAATTACAAAGAGTTTTCACCTTCCTAATTTTTAAAAGCTGTCACAAAAGGCAGTTCGGTGAAAAAATTCAAATTTCACCAAAGACTATGAAAGTATGCTCAAAACAATAGTCTTGATGCCCAGATTACAATTTTATATTTGAATTTTTCAAATATCTCCATTTATTGCAAAATTATGATTTTTTTCTATATTTATTTTTGGCTTAATTTTAGTACTAGCGGCTGTTTGCAAGCTCAGACTAACATTGAGGCGCAATAGACGCCCTCAAGGGAAAGCGCCACCTAAACGCCTAAATGTTTCAAAACTCTGCTCAGCTGAGAAACAGAGCGAGCTCTCATCAGAACTCTCCTCAAAATTGGATTGCGTGACTTTTGACCCTGAGAACATTGAACAGAGCTGGACTGACATAAATACGACTGTACACTCTTGCGCCAGCAGCACAGTTGGTTTTCCTGTCCGCAAGCACCAGGACTGGTTCAATGATAATGATAATGAAATCAAAGTGCTCATCAAAGAAAAAAATAGTCTCATCCAAGCTCACTGCAGTGACCCCTCTTCCACAGCAAAAGCTGATGCACTGCGTGCATGTAAGGGTGTACTCCAGAAGAAGCTGAGGAAAATGAAAAATGACTGGCTTGAAGAGCGAGTAAGAGAAACTCAGAAATATGCCGACACAAACAACACTAGAAAGTTCTTTGAGAGCCTCCGAGCTGTGTTTGGACCATCCCGCTCTGGCACTACGCCACTTCTTGCGTCAGATGGTTCAACACGCATTGTTGAATTGAATGCCATAATTCAGCGTTGGGCAGAACATTTCGGAGGTGTGCTAAATCGGCCATCAAATATAAATACTGAGTCCATTGACCGCCTCCCTCAGACTCCTATTAATGCAGCTCTTGCCAAGCCATTCACAGCAAATGAGACCCGAACTGCCACAAATCAGATGTCCTTTAACAAATCACCTGGCGTGGATTCAATTCCTGCTGAGGTGTATGCCTTCGGTGGAGAAAAGCTTATTGAAAGGTTGACCGAGTTGTTCAATCATATGTTGAAAGCAGGGAAGCTGCCACAGGACTTCAAAGATGCTTCAATCATCCATCTGTACAAAAACAAAGGGGACAGCCAAGTCTGTGACAACCGTCGGGGAATCTCTCTACTTTCAATTGCTGGCAAAATATTGGCAAGAATGCTTCTGAATCGCCTTCTTGATCACCTCTCGTCAAATGACTTGCTTCCCGAGAGTCAATGTGGCTTTCGTAAAGAGAGGGGAACGGCGGATATGATTTTTGCTGCCAGACAGATTCAGGAAAAATGCATGGACCAAAATAAAGCGCTGTATATCACATTTGTTGACCTCACAAAAGCATTTGACGCAGTGTGTCGTGAAGGCCTCTGGAAAATCTTGGCGAAGTTTGGGTGTCCACCCGAATTCATCACAATAGTGCGCCAGTTTCATGATGGCATGCAAGCTGCAGTCAAAAGCAACGGCAGTGTTTCAGAGCCCTTTGCTGTCACAAATGGGGTAAAACAGGGCTGTGTCTTAGCCCCAACTCTGTTCAGCATCATGTTCTCTGCAATGCTACAAGAAGCCTTTAGCTCTCCTCCTCAAGGGGTAAGCATCAAGTACCGAACTGATGGCAGTCTATTCAACCTCAGGAGACTTCAGGCAAAAACCAAAACCAAAAGTACTCAAGTCTGTGACCTACTATTTGCTGATGATTGTGCACTTCTGGCACACGATGAGGAGAGCATGCAAAACTGTGTTGATAAGTTCTCTAGTGCCTGTGACAACTTTGGCCTCACAATAAGCACAAAGAAGACGGAAGTGCTCCATCAGCCTACTCCAGACGATAAGAATCCTGTGACCCCAAATATCAAAGTCCATGACAGTCTTCTGAAGGTGTCGGAGAACTTCACCTATCTTGGCAGTACACTGTCTTCCGCGGCTCGTGTTGATACTGAAATTCTCTCAAGAATCAGCAAAGCCAGCTCTGCATTTGGCAGTCTTCGAAAGAGAGTGTGGGATGTTGCCGGCATTCGCACAGACACTAAGCTGAAAGTGTACAATGCTGTGGTCCTTCCCACCCTACTCTATGGGGCTGAAACCTGGACAGTGTACCAATCGCATGCCAGAAATCTAAATCACTTTCATCTGGCCTGCCTTAGAAAGATCCTAAGGATCAAATAGCAGGATAAAATTCCAGACACTGAGGTCCTCAATCGTGCCAAAGAATTGAGCATCTTCTGCCACCTGAAAAAAATTCAGCTACGTTGGGCAGGACATGTTGTCAGAATGCCTGACTCCAGACTCCCTAAGCAAATCTTCTTCTCTGAGATCTCCAATGGAACGAGGAATGTTGGGGCCCCAAAGAGACGTTACAAATACACTCTCAAGCAATCACTGAAGGCCTTTGCCATTGATGTGAGTGAGTGGGAAAAGCTCTCGCTTGATCGTGCAAATTGGAGGGCGGCCCTTACCAGAGGCAGCAAAGCATGGGAAGCTGACAGAGTCCAGCAGGCTATCAAAAAAAAGAGAACGGCGCAAGAAAAGGCCCAGTGGTAGTGAACCAACGGAGCACTCTTGTCATTTATGCGGAAGGGTCTGCAGGGCAAAAATAGGACTTATCAGTCACATGAGAAGCCATAAGTCATGAAAGAACAGTCTTTCCATTCTGTCCTCTGTGTCCTTTAGTTCTCTTTATTGTCCATGTGTTGAAATTCTCAACAATTTCTGTTTTTTATTCCTCTGGTGTTGTTAAGGTCATCATCATACCTGATGGACGAACTATTATTATTATTATTATCATGTTCATAGAAAAATATTGAGACATTAACGATCTTTCCCACAGCGATAGTCTGCGCCCCTTGGATTCATAACTGTCTACATATAGGCTAGGTATTTACTGTATTTCGTTCTGAGATCGAGCATACTCACAACAATTGAATAGAAGAAGATTCAACAAAGATCTGTCATGAAACTATGTAAAATTATTTTGCTTTACTTTTGCCCTTAAGAGTTACATTTAGCCAATATCTCATCACATTAAAAACGTTCCATCGCTCTGTTATGGTATACTCTCAATTTTGAGATATGATTTATTGTTGTAATCATTTGAATTTCATTCTTACTTACTACTATAATCTGCTGTCGATAAAAAAGTTTTCTTGTCAGCTTTATCTGTAAAAAATAGAAAAAATACAAAGAAACTCCTTTGTAAAAGTGAGTCATTTTTTTTATCACACAATATAGTTTGAAATACTTTTTTTATATGTTCACATTTTAGACGATATGATCACTTTCAGATCAGAAAATGAAGTACAAAATATTCTAATAAATCAAAGAACATTTGCATGTTTTTATGATGTTTTTCGAGTAAGAAATACTAATTCTTGACCACCATGCTGGCAGAATAGATCAAATATACCTCATACCAGGACTTTGAATTCTGAATAAATCACAGACTTTCTATGATTATGGAATGCTAACAAAACGTAGAAAACCCGCCGCACATCTCAATAAACTAACTGCTGTAAGGAATGTAAAACTTTACATTAATTTCTATTTTACAACTGTTAAACGCGGTATATCTGACGAAAGTGTATAATTATTAATTTAAAATATTTGTGTGAAACATTGTAGGATAACAAACCCTGTTCCAATCACAGTGTTAAAGTGCCAGGGACAGGCAGTGGGGAAAATGGACAACACGAGGTGAGAAAAAAAACCAGGCGTGTCCAGCACTAAATACAAACGTTATTAAATGTGGCTGGATAATTACACAATTTGAAATTAGGGGAAATAACCACCGAAAAGGAAGGGAGATGAGAGGCTGACGCTTAGTTCCCATGGTTGACCTCTCCCCCCCCCCCCTCTCTCTCTCTTTCTCTCTCTCTCTCTCTCTTCCCTCCCCCCCCCCCATCTCTCTTTCTCTCTCTCACTCTCTTTCTTTCTCTCTCTCTCTCTCTGAGCTTTCTCTCCTTTACAATCTCTGGCGCCCCCAAAAAACAGGAACTGACCTACAACAGGAATCATGAGATCCAATATTTAACAAGTGACAATCATGAAGAGAGTCAGTCAAGAACAGATGGCTGAGAGTCATAAGCTGAAGCCCATGAGAAACAAACAAACGTTACACTTTTTACCTTTTATGGTTAACCACCACTGCCTGGACTCCTACTCTAGAGAACCAAACTTCAACTTTGCATTAACTACTGTGTCTACTATCCCAGACAAGAGCTGATGTGAGGTGTAATAATGAATATATTTATATGATTGTAAACATTTACACTCAGAGGGGATGGCCAGCCCCAACCATACATCTGTGATACGTTAACAAAATTACACATATACAAAATACAAATGTATTATCTCCTGATATGTTAATGAGTTCAAGTTGTTAACAGTGTTAGTATGATACAAAATCACAGAATAAAAAATCAAGGTAATTTTGCAGGTTTTTATTAACTGTCCAGTGCCTCCTACGAGGACTCTCTTGCCTACAATTTCTGTAACTTTAAAGTAGACCAAATTTATGAAATGAATGCACCAACCTCAATATCTCTATATACTACAGTTAAATGTTTATTAGGAGGTTATTTATTGATAAATTCATACATGCTCTCCCAATATTAAACCATTTACTGCCTTCTCATTTCGCAGTGATAATCATATGGGTGATCTGGTAGAAAGACAAAACACACATACGCACACGCAAATTCTACCGAACTCTAAAGTTTCACTATTGGTGGGTTTGCGTACATCTTTTATTAATTTTCTGTCCATATATTCAGTATGAAATTTCATTAACATAAAGCTTCTTTAGTTGAGCAGATATTCATAAACAGCAGCTGTCTACAATGTATATTAAATAAACGTAACACCAACAATCAATATTTCATCAAGTTATGACCAAATGTGACTCACCTAGATGAATCAATAACTGTTATATTTGGTCATATAGGGTCATATTTAACCTAATGTAGGTATTTTATTTATTAAAAACAAGCCAAAAAACATACAATCAAACAAAAGGAGCAAGAAAAAGAACAAAAATTGCACACATATAGAAGAGATAATAAAGAATCAAAACTCAACCAAAACCTCAGTTTCCAGCAAACTCAGCCTTGGCAAATAAAAGTGCCACAATTCCAATTCGACCCCTGTGATTTAATTACCAATTTGAGAAACCAGATTGCAACTACTGATAAACTGTTGACTATGCAATGTATCAACTTAAGTAGGAGTGGATTGCAAAGGTTATGCCGAGAAATCCGAGACTACCACTAAGCCTAAATGCGTGCGATTTTCATCTAATTCATTTTTTTTTTAAATTTAATTTGCGATGGATGAATACAATTGTAAGTACATAAATTCATTCGATAATGAATAATATTAAAAATGCACACCCAAGAGCCATTAATAAATCAATGTTCTGAATGTAAAAATGTCAAATCAATTACAATAATTAAGAACAAATAGAGAGGCATTTCCCTTAACGTTGTATGCGATATTTTTCTGATTTTGAGGTTTTGTCATTATAATGGTCTCGCACTCCTAATTGTATTATATATACGTGTGCTATGGGTGTATTATTCATGGGCATTTTTATGCAAGTTTATATTTTGAAGCGTACGGAACGAAACTCTAATTTTACACAACTCTTCAAACTTTCAATCCTCATTTTCCCGAAAGTCAAAAATGCACATACAACAATATTGAAAATATCTTCAGAAATATTCATAAACACCTACATTCTACGGCGAGTAATATTAAAGAAATTCAAATCGAAGAACCATTTTTCAGAATAATGATTCAGTGAGACCCACAATCTACAATGTTCAGAACAAAGATTCATAAACACCTACATTCAATAATGGATAATAATAAACAAAATTAAATATAGATCCAATAACAATTATTCATAAAAATTATTCATTAGCATCCACACAAAGCAATGTGTAATATTAAATCAATAACTATAATTCAGAACAAACATTTATGAACGCCTAAACTCTTTAAAAAAGTATATCATAAATGAATAAAGCATTAAAATGGGACTTACAAAAAGTTTTTACTTTCCACAATCGTACAAGCTGTCACAAAATATTAACCATCTGAAAACTGAAGTGACATTGATCCAAAAATGTGTTACAATATAAGTCTCATTAACACAGATTAATGTCTACAGGTCTATAAAATATCCAATACCATTAGCTATCTCCACATCAAACATCTACATTTATAAAAGAAGGTTAAACAACATTCTAGTATGCCTTCCTTTACTCCTTGATTAAAAGCAAATTAATGAATAATTTTAACATTTCATTATTTTGTATATTCTTCCTTTGGATGATCAGTCCGAAATTCATCTCCAATACACCATCATTATGTTGAAAATGGACATAAAACCAACACAAAAATAAACCAATAGAACAATTTGAAGTAAAAGTGAAAGACAGAGACAACAAGGTGTAACGTTACTGTTTATGATCCATTTGTACTAAGTTGGTAACAAAGTTGAATATTGTTCATTTGGATTCATATTTAACTTATTTAGACATTTGATGCAAGAGAAAACCATTCTGGTACACACGGGAGACATACAAGGGATTATAACCAAGAAAAACTTCAGTTTTGACCATAAACACCCTTGGCCAATAAAAATACCACTTTCTCCATTCAACACCTTCATATTGACTTGCAGAACTCAGTCACATTTCCTCAATGTTTTCCTGCTAGCCGTGCAATCGTGCAAGACTATTGGATTGGCCCCTCATACATAGGCTATTTATTTAATACTGGTGCACTTGTTGCTTGGGGACTTGTTGTTTTTTTTATGTAGGGAGTTTTAATTTGTGGTTCTCAACCATTTTTAGGTAGTCGCCTCCATAGGCTCCAAATTTTCTTTCATCACACCCCCAATTCCTCTTCCCTACTGTCACGAGTGGAGTGAGTGCAATTAAGGGGATTGCTACAGAGCGGGTGTAGAGTAAGAAGGGCTCACAGTAGACAGCAAGTTAAGCGTGCTGTTGTGAGTAGTGGGAGGGTCTGAATGAGGCGAAAGCGCTGTATAACTATCAATGCAAGTTAGAAGGCCCGACGGAGCGGACCTGTGAATAAGAGCCCATCGGGCGGACATAAAGGAAGCAGTCGAGAAGACTAGTGGAAGAGTCTTTCCAGTAATGACTGGTATGTAGAACGTTGATTGATTATTATGATTGATGTATTATATTATATTCGCCTATTACCATGATGTAAATAAGTATATGTGAGGAATGTGGAAGTCCTTGGTATTGGATATAGCAATGTGCGCCATGAGCGATAGATGAAAGTGAGTTCATGGGATTGTAGCGCGAGTGAGTAGTGTGTACTCCGATGGGAGTGTGTTACCGTAAGATGTGTGGTGAGTGAAAGGTGAACTAGTGTGTGTACGCTTCATGGATTGTAAGGAGAGGTGGAGTGAATAGAAATGGTAGGGTATTATACCAATGTAATGTTATTCTTGTAGGTGTCGGGGACGGGCCGAAGAGCCACCTCGATGAGCACAGGGGATAGGCCAGCATAGGGCCGGAGGCCACACAGAGGCCAGAAGTGAGGCTGTCAGTGTAGGACAGTAGAGGCACATAAAGTCGTGGCAGTCAGGCCACGGACAGGGACGTAGATATGAGAGTGAATGAGATACTATATTGTTGCCATGTTGATAGGCTAGTGAACTGATACTATGTTGTTGCCATGTTGATGGCTATGGAAATAATAATGTGTTATTGCCCTGTGGAGATGCGAGTGGAATATTAAGGTGTATGACAATAGAAAGGTGATACTGAGAGACGGCGGTGCCAGTGAATTACTAATGTGCTATTAAGACCCTGAGGGGAGAGGCTGAGGCCGAAGTGCCTTTAGGAGTAACTACCGGATTGTGGATCCGAGGGAGAGTGTGTGTGAGAATAAGGCCGTGGTACGGCAGTTCATTTCAATAATATAATGTATGTAATTGCGCTATTATATGTATAATTATGTTTAATAAATGTGTGAGTCTGATGGGTTGTTTTGTTAAGTGTTAAACTTGTTTGTTCGTGATTGTCGTCCTGTCATAAACTATTACATCTCCCAGTCTGGGATTTGTGACACTGGGGGCTCGTCCGTTGTGACACTGGGGGCTCGTCCGTTGTGACACTGGGGGCTCGTCCGTTGTGACACTGGGGGCTCGTCCGTTGTGACACTGGGGGCTCGTCCGTTGTGACACTGGGGGCTCGTCCGTTGTGATACTAGGGGAGCTGCTAGGTCAGTTTTTTTAGTGTAGGTATTGCTCACGCTCACTCGTTGACAGTCATCTTGATGCGATTTGAAATTAATTGCATTAATTTTTTTGGGGTGGGGGATGATGTCACGAGTGGAGTGAGTGCAATTAAGGGGATTGCTACAGAGCGGGTGTAGAGTAAGAAGGGCTCACAGTAGACAGCAAGTTAAGCGTGCTGTTGTGAGTAGTGGGAGGGTCTGAATGAGGCGAAAGCGCTGTATAACTATCACTGCAAGTTAGAAGGCCCGACGGAGCGGACCTGTGAATAAGAGCCCATCGGGCGGACATAAAGGAAGCAGTCGAGAAGACTAGTGGAAGAGTCTTTCCAGTAATGACTGGTATGTAGAACGTTGATTGATTATTATGATTGATGTATTATATTATATTCGCCTATTACCATGATGTAAATAAGTATATGTGAGGAATGTGGAAGTCCTTGGTATTGGATATAGCAATGTGCGCCATGAGCGATAGATGAAAGTGAGTTCATGGGATTGTAGCGCGAGTGAGTAGTGTGTACTCCGATGGGAGTGTGTTACCGTAAGATGTGTGGTGAGTGAAAGGTGAACTAGTGTGTGTACGCTTCATGGATTGTAAGGAGAGGTGGAGTGAATAGAAATGGTAGGGTATTATACCAATGTAATGTTATTCTTGTAGGTGTCGGGGACGGGCCGAAGAGCCACCTCGATGAGCACAGGGGATAGGCCAGCATAGGGCCGGAGGCCACACAGAGGCCAGAAGTGAGGCTGTCAGTGTAGGACAGTAGAGGCACATAAAGTCGTGGCAGTCAGGCCACGGACAGGGACGTAGATATGAGAGTGAATGAGATACTATATTGTTGCCATGTTGATAGGCTAGTGAACTGATACTATGTTGTTGCCATGTTGATGGCTATGGAAATAATAATGTGTTATTGCCCTGTGGAGATGCGAGTGGAATATTAAGGTGTATGACAATAGAAAGGTGATACTGAGAGACGGCGGTGCCAGTGAATTACTAATGTGCTATTAAGACCCTGAGGGGAGAGGCTGAGGCCGAAGTGCCTTTAGGAGTAACTACCGGATTGTGGATCCGAGGGAGAGTGTGTGTGAGAATAAGGCCGTGGTACGGCAGTTCATTTCAATAATATAATGTATGTAATTGCGCTATTATATGTATAATTATGTTTAATAAATGTGTGAGTCTGATGGGTTGTTTTGTTAAGTGTTAAACTTGTTTGTTCGTGATTGTCGTCCTGTCATAAACTATTACATCTCCCAGTCTGGGATTTGTGACACCTACCCCTTTCCAAAAAAGTCCCTACTCAAAGCCAACTGATACATTTCACTAGTCATACTGCACACAAATTATGATGTGAAGTTTATAAAAGCCTTATTATTGACAGTAGGCATGTTGATTATTCATTATAAAACAGAAAGGATTCTTTATCAATTGCACCAACAAAGTAGGTCTTTTCTGTTTATAGAATCCATCTATGCATGATGTTGAACAAGTCAGATGATTGCGCCCTATATTTGCCCCCAAATCATCTTCCATTCAAGTCTTTCACGCCCTACCCCCCTTTCATCGTTTTCGCAAACAAGGACGCCCCACATTGAGAGCCATTGTTGTAACTGGACAGTGAACAGATCCCAGTCTCTATTTACTTTTGTAATTCCCCTAGGGTCCTCCTTTACAATAACTCGTGTCTGTAAAGTTCCAAAAATTTCAATCAGAATTTATTTCACAGATCCATACTGAAGGCTGGACAAAATATATCAATATGTCAAATTCCATTTAATAACTAGTTGTTGTTTTTTTTTGTTGGTCTCAGAAACCCAGCAGGACGATTGAATAATTATTCCAAAACCCAATCTCTGACAATAACACAGTGTCTGTTGTGGCTATAAAATTTAAGTGATGTATTGAACATTTAGGTAAACTGTGTCAGCCTATGAGGAAACATGAAAAGTTGGTTCTGTCTGAGAGCTGTGGTTCCCCATTCACAATAAATGCATTGACATAGATTCCCTCCCCTGCCTCCATGTCTGTGACAACAATGGTGCAGTCCCCGCTTTCAGGCTTTGTTATTACACTAGAAAGATATTCGGAAAAAAGATTTTTTGTCTTTTTTGCTATACTCAGTCCTATTTTTCCACTTCTACTGAACTGCCAAACAGTGAGACAGGCCACATACGTTCCTTTGGTGGGAGCTGTGAAAATGCCTGTGTCTTTGCAGAACTCTTGGCCATGATTGCAGGTTACATCCGTGTATGGAGAAACAATGTCACCTAGTGTAGGTGTATAGCCATGATTCACGGCTGCAGTGAATCCAACAACAGGTTGTCTGGCACATTGCTTTTCTGGATAAGAAATACAATAAAATGCATTTCATTATTTGAGCCTACCACAACAATTTACAATTGTAGTTTTAGGGATTAAACAAACACAGAAATTAATGTGACACAATTTCTTTAATTGGTAATTAAGTCACAGGGAATCAACAGACAAGACATCACTTGGCTAGAAAGATTTTTTAGGTTTTGGTTGATTATGATTCCTCAGTGAACTTTCCTTGTCCTTTTATGATTAAAGTAAATAATGATAATAATAATAGTAAATAATGATAAAGTTCATTTACATAGCGCATATCCAGAGACGCTCTATGCGCTTTACAAAACATGCAGAAACAGAACAAATCTCATTCCTAACAACTGACCACACACACAAAGGCACACAACACACAAACATTAACTCTTCCTCCTCTCTCTCTTTCTCTCTTTCTCTCTCTCTCTCTCTCTCTCCTTCACACACACACAAATACACCAATACATATCAGACTACACATCAAAGTGTTTTCTGAAGAGACATGTCTTCATTTGAGATCTAAAAAGTGCCTCGCTTTCTATGTTTCGAATATTTGGTGATAAGGAATTCCATACAGCTGGTGCGCACACAGAAAACGCCCTCTCTCCATTGTTTTAGCAAATTTAGATTCTAGTAGTTTTTTATCAGAAGATCTTAATGCTCTAGATGCTTTATATGGATAAATAGAGTTTATAAGATAAAGAGGAGCATTGTTGTACTGACATTTGTGGCATAACACTGCAATTTTAAAAGCTATCCTTGCCTTTACAGGGAGCCAATGAAGACTAATAAGCAAAGGTGTAACATGTTCTTTTCCACGTTAAGTATTAATCGTGCAGTATTGTTTTGAAGTCTCTGAAGTTTGCTAATTTGTTCTGCTGGAAGGTTTTTAAGGAGAGAGTTGCAATAGTCGAGACGAGAAAAAAATGAAGGATGAAACCAGAACTTGCATTGACTCTTTAGGGAGTGTTAATGATAGTTTACTTAACCTACGTAATTCTAAATATAGTGATTTTGACAAGTTATTGATGTGATGTACCATTGACAAGTTGCAGTCGAAAATAACACCAAGATTCTTTGCTTTCACTGATGTTTCAATCGTTTTTTGCTCGCTAGTCATTTGATTGATGTTTATGTCAGGTGTATTCTTACCATGGCATACTAAAATTTCAATCTTCTCTTTGTTCATTTCCATTCATCCAGGACTGAACTTGAGAGACACAGTTTTCTGTCTTGCTCACCAGCATGGATACATTTGATGGTTCATCAGAAACATAGAGCTGGGTGTCATCAGCAGATTTATGATAGTTAACATTACAATTTTGAATAATTTTGCCTAAAGGCTGTGTATATAAAGTATACAGCAAAGGACCAAGAACGGACCCTGCGGGACTCCGAAGGGTAATGGGAATTCTTTGGAAAAAGTGTGGTTCACATAATTCTTTGAGTGCGATTTTGTAAATAGCTTTCAAACCAGCTTAAAACAGTTCCATACACAAATCAAAAGCGGCACTTAGTCTATTTAAAGGAATTTTGTGATCGACAGTGTCGAAAGCGGCACTCAGATTTAGCAAAGCCAAAACAGACACTTGTCCCTCGTCAGCAGCACATAGTAAATCATTTTGAACCTTCAGCAGTGCTGTTTCTGTGTTATAGCGGGGTCTATAGGCTACTGGTAAGTTTCATTAAGATTATGCTTATCAAGGTGATCTTTCAGTTGATGAAGAACTACTTCTTCTAAGATCTTTGATATAAAAGATAGATTAGACACAGGTCTATACTTCTTTAATATCTTGAGTATACACGTTTTTCTTTTTCAATAAGGTGTTACAATTGCTTGCTTAAAACATACTGGGACAAGTCCACTCATTAAAGACTCATTTATGATATTAGTGATAATTTCTATCAAACTAGCTAAATTTGTTAGTAGCATGGGGGTTGAAATTGTAGAGCCAAAATAATTCGGCTCGCATCGGCCGAAATCTGGCCACCGGAAGTTGCCTGAGGAGGACTACAACGGAAGTGAGAAGGTCAGATGACAACCGGCTGAAGAAGTGAGTACATCGTAGACTAGTTTCAAGTTAGGATTATTTAAGATCCAACTTCATCCACTTCTTAATTCTACATTGGTGACCCCGTTTTGAACCGCTCATCATGAAGTCTGATTCTTTCTTCGATACAGTCAACGCTGTCTCGATTAAACTGCCAGAATTCTGGACAAAGTCACCGGAGGTCTGGTTCGCACGAGTAGAGGCCCAGTTCGGGACAAAGGGCATAACGAGTGATCAAACCAAATACGATTATGTCGTCAGTTCACTCAACGTCGATACAGCCGAAGAAATTCAAGCAACCCTGCTCAATCCTCCAGCCACTGACAAGTTTGCAACGCTGAAACGGGTGCTGATCAAGACTTTCGGCAAGACACAGTCCCAAAGGGATTTGGAATTGTTAAATCTCAATGGACTAGGTGACAGACGTCCAACTGCACTTCTTCGCAAAATCAACGCACTCAACAACGATCCGCAAACTCTTAAAAGGGCCCCGTTTTTAGCAAATCTGCCCCCCGACGTCAGAACAATTTTGGCTGCACAAAACATCTCGGATCTAGAGCTTTTGGCTGAGGCAGCAGATAGCATTTGGGAGGCAAGGTCAGCTTTCATCACACAGCAAGGTGCAATGGCTGTTAACAACGTTAGCTCAGAGGTTGACATGCAACAGGATTCCACCGTTCCATCCGTTGATGCCGTTCAGTCTCGGTCACGGTTCGCAGCCAACTCACACTCACGGTATGCACCCAACAAAGATAGATCTGTGCCTGCCAGCAATGGTTGGATCTGCAGCTATCATTCCGCCTTTGGACCAAAAGCCAGGAATTGTCGCCCTAACTGCAAGTTCGCTTCTCTTCTCTCCAAGCCACAGGCTCACAGCTCCAGGTTTCAGGGAAACGGCTCAACCAGCTGTTGAGCGTGGCATCAGCTGGTCCCAGTTCACACACGCTTTCTGTCCCTGATGTGCATTCGGGTGAGTTATTTTTGGTGGACACCGGAGCAGAGGTTTCGGTTTTCCCAGCTCCTCGGGAAATACGATACGAAACAAATTTATCCCAGCCCTTATCCGCAGCAAACGGCACTACAATACGGACGTGGGGGAAACGTTCTCTAACCGTCCAACTTGGGCACAAGCAGGAATACCAGCACTTGTTCTACTTGGCCGACGTGACACGACCTATTTTAGGTGCCGACTTCTTCACCACGCATGGTTTGATGATCGATTTAAGCAGGAAACGTCTTATCTCAGCCGACAACGCTTCGGTACTCCTCAAGCACTTCAGCTGCCCCATCTCCATCTCAGGTTTATCGTGCTCGCCACCCAACAGCTTTTCCGATTTGCTCGAAAAGTTCCCTGAGATTTTGGTTCCCCTTTTCAACTCTTCAGTCAACAAACACGGCGTCGAACATCATATTGTTACGCATGGCCCTCCAGCTCATGCTCGTGCTCGTCGTTTGGACCCCCAGAAACTGGCCGCTGCCAAGGAAGAGTTTTTCAAAATGGAGGAGATGGGAATTTTACGCCGTTCAAAGTCACCGTGGTCGTCCCCCCTGCACATGGTCCCCAAGTCGGATGGTTCATGGCGCCCGTGTGGAGATTTCCGGCTCCTCAACACTCAGACAGAGGACGATCGTTATCCACTTCCACATATCCACGATCTGAACAGTAAACTTTCGGGCTGCACCATCTTCTCTAAGATCGATCTCGTCAGAGATTATCACCAAATTCCCATGGCTAACAGTTCAATTGCCAAGACAGCAGTAATCACTCCTCTTGGTTTATGGGAATTTCTCCGCATGCCCTTTGGATTAAAGAATGCAGCTCAAAGTTTTCAACGCCTCATGGACGGCGTCTTACGAGATATACCATGTTCCTTTGTCTACATTGACGATATTTTGGTGGCCAGTCGTTCATCTTTACATAATATAAATATGTCCTTATGTATGTGAAGTCCTGTTTGACGCTATCTTCTTTCAGCCTGTCGTCGCTCAGATTTCGCGGCTTTAATTTCTAAAGTCATCCACGTTGCAGATGTTCGGGCGGTGATGGTTCAAGTTCGTTCTGGGGCATGTTTGTCAAGTATGCGTCGCAGTTTGGTGTTATATTCAGAACATAAATCATTGCTTGATGTAATGGCATCTCTTGCCTATGTAATATCAACAGTAGCACGCAAAAATGATTAGATGATTATAATAATAATAATAGAAATAAAGTAACAATAGTAATAATAACAACAATAATAATTTGCTAGCTTACCCAAAGTTTGTATTTCAGATTTCAAGTCAGACAATTCCTTTGGGATCCCCTTCAGCTGTATAGGAAAACGAAAACATACCAGTAACTTAACAAACCTGTCTTGTGGTATGGGAACCTAAATGACTGTAATCTCTATGACATTTCGTTATTTAGGTTTTGAGGCATCATGAAATTTTCATCAAAGGTAAAGATAAAAAGACGGAGAAATAAGCATGCAGGCAACAGATAAATGGGCATTGATCTCAATACCATCACTGTACTCACCAAAATGTTCATGGATTTGAGAAAAACTATTTATCTCTTTTTTTCCTTTTTTTTTTTTTACATTGATATTGTTTACTTAGGTGAATGTTGCACGTAGAAATTGTCACTGTTGGGTTTGACCTCAGGGTGAACTATGAAAGATGAAGCAGTTTGTAGGCCTAACTATGACTTGAGCCATTGCGTTACCATAGTAACGGTATTGTTTATATCTTGAATATATGGACAGAAAATTAATAAAAGATGTACGCAAACCCACCAATAGTGAAACTTTAGAGTTCGGTAGAATTTGCGTGTGCGTATGTGTGTTTTGTCTTTCTACCAGATCACCCATATGATTATCACTGCGAAATGAGAAGGCAGTAAATGGTTTAATATTGGGAGAGCATGTATGAATTTATCAATAAATAACCTCCTAATAAACATTTAACTGTAGTATATAGAGATATTGAGGTTGGTGCATTCATTTCATAAATTTGGTCTACTTTAAAGTTACAGAAATTGTAGGCAAGAGAGTCCTCGTAGGAGGCACTGGACAGTTAATAAAAACCTGCAAAATTACCTTGATTTTTTATTCTGTGATTTTGTATCATACTAACACTGTTAACAACTTGAACTCATTAACATATCAGGAGATAATACATTTGTATTTTGTATATGTGTAATTTTGTTAACGTATCACAGATGTATGGTTGGGGCTGGCCATCCCCTCTGAGTGTAAATGTTTACAATCATATAAATATATTCATTATTACACCTCACATCAGCTCTTGTCTGGGATAGTAGACACAGTAGTTAATGCAAAGTTGAAGTTTGGTTCTCTAGAGTAGGAGTCCAGGCAGTGGTGGTTAACCATAAAAGGTAAAAAGTGTAACGTTTGTTTGTTTCTCATGGGCTTCAGCTTATGACTCTCAGCCATCTGTTCTTGACTGACTCTCTTCATGATTGTCACTTGTTAAATATTGGATCTCATGATTCCTGTTGTAGGTCAGTTCCTGTTTTTTGGGGGCGCCAGAGATTGTAAAGGAGAGAAAGCTCAGAGAGAGAGAGAGAGAAAGAAAGAGAGTGAGAGAGAGAAAGAGAGATGGGGGGGGGGGGGGGAGGGAAGAGAGAGAGAGAGAGAGAGAAAGAGAGAGAGAGGGGGGGGAGAGGTCAACCATGAGAACTAAGCGTCAGCCTCTCATCTCCCTTCCTTTTCGGTGGTTATTTCCCCTAATTTCAAATTGTGTAATTATCCAGCCACATTTAATAACGTTTGTATTTAGTGCTGGACACGCCTGGTTTGTTTTCTCACCTCGTGTTGTCCATTTTCCCCACTGCCTGTCCCTGGCACTTTAACACTGTGATTGGAACAGGGTTTGTTATCCTACAATGTTTCACACAAATATTTTAAATTAATAATTATACACTTTCGTCAGATATACCGCGTTTAACAGTTGTAAAATAGAAATTAATGTAAAGTTTTACATTCCTTACAGCAGTTAGTTTATTGAGATGTGCGGCGGGTTTTCTACGTTTTGTTAGCATTCCATAATCATAGAAAGTCTGTGATTTATTCAGAATTCAAAGTCCTGGTATGAGGTATATTTGATCTATTCTGCCAGCATGGTGGTCAAGAATTAGTATTTCTTACTCGAAAAACATCATAAAAACATGCAAATGTTCTTTGATTTATTAGAATATTTTGTACTTCATTTTCTGATCTGAAAGTGATCATATCGTCTAAAATGTGAACATATAAAAAAAGTATTTCAAACTATATTGTGTGATAAAAAAAATGACTCACTTTTACAAAGGAGTTTCTTTGTATTTTTTCTATTTTTTACAGATAAAGCTGACAAGAAAACTTTTTTATCGACAGCAGATTATAGTAGTAAGTAAGAATGAAATTCAAATGATTACAACAATAAATCATATCTCAAAATTGAGAGTATACCATAACAGAGCGATGGAACGTTTTTAATGTGAAGAGATATTGGCTAAATGTAACTCTTAAGGGCAAAAGTAAAGCAAAATAATTTTACATAGTTTCATGACAGATCTTTGTTGAATCTTCTTCTATTCAATTGTTGTGAGTATGCTCGATCTCAGAACGAAATACAGTAAATACCTAGCCTATATGTAAACAGTTATGAATCCAAGGGGCGCAGACTATCGCTGTGGGAAAGATCGTTAATGTCTCAATATTTTTCTATGAACATGACAATAATAATAATAATAGTTCGTCCATCAGGTATGATGATGACCTTAACAACACCAGAGGAATAAAAAACAGAAATTGTTGAGAATTTCAACACATGGACAATAAAGAGAACTAAAGGACACAGAGGACAGAATGGAAAGACTGTTCTTTCATGACTTATGGCTTCTCATGTGACTGATAAGTCCTATTTTTGCCCTGCAGACCCTTCCGCATAAATGACAAGAGTGCTCCGTTGGTTCACTACCACTGGGCCTTTTCTTGCGCCGTTCTCTTTTTTTGATAGCCTGCTGGACTCTGTCAGCTTCCCATGCTTTGCTGCCTCTGGTAAGGGCCGCCCTCCAATTTGCACGATCAAGCGAGAGCTTTTCCCACTCACTCACATCAATGGCAAAGGCCTTCAGTGATTGCTTGAGAGTGTATTTGTAACGTCTCTTTGGGGCCCCAACATTCCTCGTTCCATTGGAGATCTCAGAGAAGAAGATTTGCTTAGGGAGTCTGGAGTCAGGCATTCTGACAACATGTCCTGCCCAACGTAGCTGAATTTTTTTCAGGTGGCAGAAGATGCTCAATTCTTTGGCACGATTGAGGACCTCAGTGTCTGGAATTTTATCCTGCTATTTGATCCTTAGGATCTTTCTAAGGCAGGCCAGATGAAAGTGATTTAGATTTCTGGCATGCGATTGGTACACTGTCCAGGTTTCAGCCCCATAGAGTAGGGTGGGAAGGACCACAGCATTGTACACTTTATGCGATTTGTCAAGTTCATTTCTTATACTCTCAATTTTATAATGGAAGAATTGACCAAATTCACCAGCTATATTGGCTGTTGTGGAGGGTAAATCTACTTTTTTGAGAGCATTTGAAAGAAATTTAGTAACGTTAAACAGTCTTTTCAGAGAAGTACTTGACATGATAGCTTCCTTGTAGAATTTGGCTTTTGCATCTTTTATCAAAGAAATCATTTTATTTTTACATAATATAAATATGTCCTTATGTATGTGAAGTCCTGTTTGACGCTATCTTCTTTCAGCCTGTCGTCGCTCAGATTTCGCGGCTTTAATTTCTAAAGTCATCCACGTTGCAGATGTTCGGGCGGTGATGGTTCAAGTTCGTTCTGGGGCATGTTTGTCAAGTATGCGTCGCAGTTTGGTGTTATATTCAGAACATAAATCATTGCTTGATGTAATGGCATCTCTTGCCTATGTAATATCAACAGTAGCACGCAAAAATGATTAGATGATTATAATAATAATAATAGAAATAAAGTAACAATAGTAATAATAACAACAATAATAATTTGCTAGCTTACCCAAAGTTTGTATTTCAGATTTCAAGTCAGACAATTCCTTTGGGACCCCCTTCAGCTGTATAGGAAAACGAAAACATACCAGTAACTTAACAAACCTGTCTTGTGGTATGGGAACCTAAATGACTGTAATCTCTATGACATTTCGTTATTTAGGTTTTGAGGCATCATGAAATTTTCATCAAAGGTAAAGATAAAAAGACGGAGAAATAAGCATGCAGGCAACAGATAAATGGGCATTGATCTCAATACCATCACTGTACTCACCAAAATGTTCATGGATTTGAGAAAAACTATTTATCTCTTTTTTTCCTTTTTTTTTTTTTACATTGATATTGTTTACTTAGGTGAATGTTGCACGTAGAAATTGTCACTGTTGGGTTTGACCTCAGGGTGAACTATGAAAGATGAAGCAGTTTGTAGGCCTAACTATGACTTGAGCCATTGCGTTACCATAGTAACGGTATTGTTTATATCTTGACATAGAAAAGTCACTGGAGATCTTTGTTTCTCCAAGACACATTAAGTCACTTACTGAGAGCATAATTTTCCTTATCAAGGAATCAAATTTCTGAAACAAAATGTGAAGGAATGCAAAGAAATTACTTCCCCTTGAATACAGCGCCCTGTCCTTCAATTCGTTTCCTAAGCATAGGCTATTCTCCTGTGTCTGTCTCTGTTTGGTGCCTACCACGTTTGGACTAGATATGCAGGGGTGACAGCAAGAAGGAATCAACGAAAAGGAAAGAACAAAAAACAGGCTAAGAATTAAGAACAGAAGACCATCAGTATTAGCTATTTTGGGTTTGGACACAGCCATGTGGTACACCAAAACATAAATTTGAGATAACAAATGCTTATTCCAAAACATGTTCCATAGGAAAATCATGAGAAGAAGCAGAAATTTCAATCATTCAAGTTTACAATAGACCAGGGACTTTAAAGTATTTTAATAGCGTACCTACTCACCTCTTGTAGTTGTGTGTTCTTTTCTTTCACCTTCGTATTCAGGATATGTCGTAGCTGAATGAGAGGTTTGAGTTTGTTATCCATCATTTGACACAGAACAGAATGCTGGAAATCAAAATGGTAAATGAATGTTTGTTCACATTACTAAAGTGGTATGAGTTTTTGTCTGTCTTACAGTTGCAATTTCTCATTTAACACAAGCAAAAGTGTTTCTGACCTCAGATTATATTTCTTCTGCAGGGACAAGGGAAAAGATACCAAAAAAGTTTAAAAAAAAAAAAAATCCTGTACATTTTCTTCCCTTCATACAAATAATTGTTCTTTTAGTATTCAATCACATTAATGTCTTCAAACCTGCTGAATGTGCAATTTTCGGTACTATTTTTATTGTTTTGGTGTGATCATATTTTATCTTCCCAGTAACATATACAAAACATTGACCACAGTAGATTTGTGATCTCCAAGAAGCCAAATTTAAATTCATATTATCCTCTAAAATCTTTTTGACATACTGAAGAGACTGGTCACAAGTCACTGTAGTTATAAAATACATGACTGAGAAAAAAAATGTTTTCTTTTGTCACTTTGTCTTATTTTTTCAGCGACAACTCTTGTCAAAGTCTTTTGAGAACTCCTTGAACTCAGTCATGATGAAGCCAGCAATCCTACATTGATCTGATGTAGATTTGTGTATGATTTCCTAAGTGGTGATAGGACTAATGTAGGCGCTGATGTCCTAAATCATTATAATGACAATGTCACCCGCAGATCTACATAGGAAACACGATATTCTTGTGAGTCGAATTATTTTAACATTGAAAATAGCACAAAGGTAATACAGTAGCATGGCAAGATGATTCAATGAAAAATTATTGTAAAAAATGTAATGTTTTGAATTCAAATTATAGAATATACAGATATTTGAAAACTGTCAAAATATGCTGGAACAGTAATTCTTTGTAATCTGAAGTCATTTATCAGTACTCCAGGAGAACGCTAGAAAATGTTTTTAATGAATCCACTAAACATTCCATGGAATGCTTGTATAATGTTGGTACCATCAAAGCAGCCCTTCGTCTTCTCATTTACAACTATAATCCTGTCTGTCTGTCACGTAAGTAAGTGTTTACTTTTCTTTCCCTCCTTGTTGTCTCTTTCTCTCACCTCCATATTTTTCTGTCAAAATTACAATCCTCCATACCCACTGATCTAATCAGGTAATTCCCTTTCTACCTATCTGATTAACTAAAAACATATATTCTCATACTTTGTTAGAAAATGGTATTTGTAACATTGGGTGAAGACTGATTTACTTCAGCATAGTATATAATTAACTTCTCACATTGGTTTTCATTTCCTTGAACTGTGTTTTCTGTTCCCCAAAATCTGTTTTCAATTCCTCAATGTGTGCCTTCACTTTCTCCATCTCCTGTTGTCTATGTTTTTCTACTTTCATCAGTCTCCCATCAAGTTTGTTCACTCTGTTTGAAGTATTATCACATTCTTCTTTAACTTTCTCCATAGATGTATTCAGAGAATCAGTCTTCATGGCTAAATCATCAGTGGTTTTCTTGGCTACCTTGAACTCCTGTTTCATTGACTCTAGGTTTTCCACGTGTTCTTTCTCATTTTTCTCAAGTTCTTCAACATTATTATTTATGTCGTATGCCCTTTCTTCCAAGTGGTCCAAGCGAGCATCAGATTGTGTCAGTTTCTGGCTGTGTGTGCTAATCACTTCTTGACATTCTGTCCTCATGGAAGTTTGTTCTTGAGAAATTTGCTCCACATTCCCCTTGAGAGAACAAACAGCTTTTTCAAGCACCCCAAACCTTGTCAGGAGTTGACTGGTGATCCTCATGTCAGCTTCTTGAAAGAAAAAAAAAAACAGAACATGTTTTAGTCTTAGTTTTAGTTAGGAAACTACTGGATACAGGGCCAGTCTTATAAGTTTCAGGGCCCGATTGACAACTTCTTTGCGGGGTCCCAGGTTGGCATTTAAAATCTGTAGGTTCTTAGCAATAAAAAAAATACTCCTTGTCATAGAATTAATGTCTTCATGCTGGACTGGAAAGCAAGCAAAATGTGTGTTCAAAAACTGCAGGTGAGCTAAATAACCAAATGGATGGAAGCACATTTTAAACACTACTGACTTTATAAGAATTTAGAAGAAATCTAAAATATTGCTGCTCTCTGTAAAATTTGTAATGCATTATTAGGTACAATGGCTGTAATGTTTTGTGTATATCTGACAAGGCTAGATTTCCCTAGGGCGTGCCACCACTGTGTACCAGTGTCCAATCGGTTCATGGTTTGCCTTGACTGGGTCAAACATATCTGAATAAATTACTGTAAAATGCCATCTGTTGTCCTAAACTACATTACATGTGAATAACTGTTTTTTTTTTCCATCTTATATCTTTCCACACAACCATAATTAAACTCAAATCTCTACTGGGGACAAGCTGCTTCTATCTTCTCTCTCTCTCCTTGGTCACACTGCCCCCCCCCCCCCATTCTCAGCATCCAGTCCTTCCCCTCTCTATCACTTGTTCCTGCTCCTTCTGGGAAATTGTACAGAACTCTGGGTTTCTAATTGTCTCCCCTGCAGGGACTAACCATTTGCAATCAAAGTCCACCTAAACAGAAATTGGTTGGGTGAAACGTGGATGACCAAAACGGATGTATTTTGATTCCATGGCTAGGGAAATTATCCCTGCTGGATACAAGCAAAAACTCAGTGTAAACCCCGGACTTCCACGATGACAGATCAACACAGTTTAATCTCAAAAACCAAGGTAATGTCTGTACATTAGACAGATAGGATTTTACCTGCTGGTCCTCCATCTGTGTTGTGTGAAAATGAGTGTAATGTTGTTTGAAAGTTCTGCGATGAGTTTTCCTCTTCACTCGTAACTTCAACATTTCCATCTGCAATCTTCTATTTTATATCTGTTGAAACCAAGACAAGAATTTCATCTTTACAGGTATTTAAATATGCGGGTGTGGAACCAGTATGTAACTGATTTTAAGTTGGCTGGTACAATATTATATTATCCATATATGTTTTCAAAAATATATGTGAAATGTTTATTATGTCTGCATGTACGGTTGAACTTTGAAACTTAATACCTGGAATACTTGGCACTGATTGTCCTTGAACTTTTCCCAACTTCTCAGAACCCTACTGTCACGATCACGTGCGTGAAGATGGTCACGACCACGTGTGTGATGAATACCTAACTTATTTACCTTTCAAACCCAGCTAACAAGCCAAGCAAGCAGACCAGCGATCAACGGACACATGGAGTGAGATTTAAATTAAACGATATTTAATTATAAATGCATGACAAAACTTATGTCAAAACATTCAACTCATGATAATCACGTACATAATCACAAAAACAGAGATACTTCAAATTTACTCTTGGGGATCATGGCTATTCTCTATTCCCCGTTTCACATCTAGATCTAATCCCTCTGTCTATAAACTTAACTACGTATACTTAATAGTCTCTGTCAACAGCTGCCCTCCTCGTTGATGCAGTTTCACGTCTCCAGAGTTCACACGATCCTTTCTAGATCTCTAACTTCGACGATAAAAGGGAAAACAGGCGTCCCTGGCTTCACACAAATAAGAACACACAGTTCACACCCGCCATCGTAGATTACTTGTTCCTTGAGGGGTTATCATCCCGTCGTCAAAGACTCTTCTTCTGCAAACACACAGCACATCGACGGTTCACACCCGCCATCGCAAATCACGAGCTTCTGATGGGTTCCCATCCTATCATCAGAACTCCTCAACTTCTGTAACCACACAGCACACCGACGGTTCACACCCGCCATCGTAGATTCACGAGCTTCTGATGGGTTCCCATCCTATCATCAGAACTCCTCAACTTCTGGTCCCCATGGCACGACCTTCCACTTGTCGCCCGGAGCGATTAAATTCTTCTTATTGGGAAATACATGTGAACATCATGGATCCCTCACACACCTAACATTTCTGGTCCCCAATGGCACGACCTTCCACTTGTCGCCCGGACCGATAAATTCTGCGTCTTCCTTTAGGAATGAATAACTTGGGAACCTTCATAGATTCCTCACATACATGACACCCCTGGTCCCCATGGCACGACTTTCCACCTGTCGCCAGGACCACTTCTCGCTGCGTCTTCCTCTAGGAACGAATAATTTGGGAACCTCATGTGTCGAGCTTCTCCTCTACTTATACTCCCGAGGTTTTTGCACACGCGACTAGTTTAAAGCGAGTCGTGTGTATCTATCCACGCTCGTCAACAATGTTAAAAACCGTGTTTTCCCCTGCTAAGCTCACCCCCCCTAGACTCGTGGCGCACAAGGCCACCGACCTTCCTCGTGATAGTAATCTTTCATGCTAGTCAACAACTTAAAAACTCCCCTTCTCCCCTACTAAGTTTACCCCCTCTATACTCGTGGCGTACAAGGTCATCAACCTTAATCGTGACACTACGCTATTATAAACTTTATATATCATGTTTACATTCAACAATTTTGCATTGTCCATTATGTAATTTACAGCATAGCATTTATGGTACAACTTGATGAGCTTGCATGACCATTTAACAGTAGCTCATTTTTGGCATAATGTTTAACTGGTGTAATTCACTATCATAATGTATTTCTAGTTTCAGCTTTTGCAACGGTACATTTTGTCTTTTCTCAAAATGTAATAAAGCTATAAACCTTTTTTTTCAGCATGAAAAATGTGTAATACTAGCCGAGGTCCCTGGCCCTGCCCGGGATAAATCGGTTTGAATATTAGTTTCAGTTCTGGGTCGTTATTATGGACCTGCTTCATCTTGCCTGTTCCTATTTGTTTATTTTATTTTTGTTTGTTTGTTTTCAAATAAGTCTTACTGCTCTGCCTTTGTGAGTTGACGCCCTGCGCGTCCTGTACAATGGCATGGTTTGCGCACGGGTTAGTGTGTTTGATAGTGAACACATCGCAGGAAGTGATAACGAAACCTTAAAATGGCGAACCATGACTCGAAATAGATCTAAAATATGGGAAACAATAAATTTCCAATTAAAAAAACTACACCAATTTGAGACTTCTATTAAAAACTGTGCACCCTTACATCCATTCTGATGCACCATATAAAATTTGAAATCTAAGTGTTGAGTGGTTCAGAAGCCGTTTGCAACGAAAAATCTCAAGTCCACAAATATATATAGACTAGCTGATTCCCCGTTGGATGAACAGGCGTGTGGTTTGTTTTTTGGGTTTTTTTTTGGATAAAACTTAAGACGCCTGTGACCTAAGAAAGGCATTAATGCTACATAGATGGCTTATAAGAGAGATGCGACAACAAAGGGCACCACTTCAGACCGAAAGGAATAAGAACTACAAGCGTAGTGGGTCTTGGGGGTCATCCTCAAAACTCAGCGACAGGACAGTACACAGTGTGCAGTGGTGCGCACCGACAATTTTCAGGAAGTGATGATGTCATAAAAATCTATAGCATGTCAATGAGCCTAGTGAAAATTGGGGAAACAATAATTTTCCAATAAAAAAAACTTCACCGATTTGAGACTTCTATTAAAAACTGTGCACCCTTACATCCATTCTGATGCACCATATAAAATTTGAAGTCTGAGTGTTGAGTGGTTCAGATTAAACACTAACAAAGAAAAGAGCCCGTGCAATTGTACTTAAAAGTGAGATTTTTAGACTGATTATGGCCAAAAGCACAGTTGCATTCGTGTTAAATTTGGAACTGATAGGCAAATGTATTAACAGTTATCATGTATCTCCTATAGAGAGTCCCTCTGAAAATCCCAAATTATCCCATTTTCCATACATACTCTTTACAAAACCTTTAAAAGAACTATGTTAGGGAGCATACCCTGCCTTGTGATGAATAAGGTATGAAACCAAAAATTAAACTAAAATTGGACCCCAATAACGACGTCTAGGACATAATTTTAACATTTACTTGTAAATTCCTCATATTTTCCATTCAGGTAAAAGAAAACATTGTCTATAAGTTGGACAGTTTCTCTGGCTGTAAGGGTATATTCATCCTGTTTTTCTATCCATGCTTTCCCTGTTTTGATAGTCTGGAAAAAAATTCAATCACATAATTATGTCACTAAAGCAATTTTGTAATACAGAGGTCATATTGGGTTGAACAATACCTCTATTAACAGTATGCTAGTAGCAAATATAATTTTACCCTTCTTTGAAAAGAATTCCAAAAGAGTTGATGACACTTTTCATGCCTCTGCTGACTAGGACTTTAAAGGACTACACATGACAGTTTTATGTCTACAGGATTTCTTAATTAGCACTGCAATCATTACTACCACCTATGACTTTTTGTAACTACCAACAGTACATATTCAGATTTTAGAAAAAAAAACAAACTCACCGACAATTTTTTATATTATACACAATAACATACATGGCTACATGTTTTATTTTCAAAACTGTATTGCTCATCTCTCTTTTAATCAGCTAAACTCACAACAAAAGGCAAGGCATCCACCTGTGCAATGATTCAAGCTTGTTATTTTTAATTAATTACCTCATCAACGAGCTCGTCTAAACTTTGGTGTAGGTAATCTCTTGTCTCCTCCAAAGTTTCAAGTTTCCTACCGATGTACTTTACTTTCATCTTCTCACAAATATCCTATTTCTCTATAAATGTAGACCTGAAAGTTTTATCAAATTGTTAGATATATCTAATATACAATAACCTTGCGCTAAAGGGAACACTTTGGACGTAGTGCTATGTGGATCATAATAGGCTAGTAAACAACATATTTTTGAGGGGAGGAGTTCCATACTACTTACTAGTTACTTGCTAGGGAGTCTACAAGGATGAGACTTAAGGAGCGTCAGTGAGCGGGTGGCGGGGGGGGGGGGCTTGCTGGGGTGCAGCACCCCTGGAAAGCTAGTCCTCTAGACGAATGTTTTTATAATAAATACAACAGGGCTCAGCAATTAACACTCAGAACATGAAATATGTGCCCTGCTAAAGTTCTGTGACTCACAAGGTATTCCTACCATTCTGTTTGTTTGATTTTGTGTGTACGTGTGTGTGTATTTCTTTATTTTCTGTTGTTCCATCATTATGTTTCATATTTGATTATTCCTCGTACATTGTTGTTGGTCTATGTGACTAGTGAAAGTTTCCTGCTTGTTCAATTTGTTAAAGATAACCTCACGTCTATATTATGGAAGAATAAAGTGTGATGTATTTATGGGGATTTTTGCTACACAAAGCATTGTGATAGATTTGTTGCTTACCGATCTTTCTTCATTTTCACAGCCTTCTTGTCACATGATACAAAAATAGCTACCTTCGGGGAATTTAATGGGAATTTCCGTTCTTAGCTGGCACATCTCGTTCGAGTGGATATTAATGCTAATATGAAATAATTCGAGGTAAATACTGCTCTTAGACACTTAAGGAAAGCTTCAGCATACACGATGCAATGAAGGAAAATGACAAAATTAAAATTTCTGTAATGCAATAAATTCACCTGTCAAACTGAAACTGGAAGATCAGGTAGGATCGAGTAGTTCTTGGAAATTGGATTTTTCTCATATTTTCAAGTCCCTGGTCCTAATGGGGGGTAGGATCGAGTACCTAGTCTTCTCGGATAAGGACGAAAAAATTCGGAGGGCCCGTGTGCACGTTGCGCACGTTAAAGATACCTTGGCAGTTGGAAATCGTAAAGAGCAGGCCGAAAGGCCGCTGCCCGGGCAAAATTGAAATTAATAGATTAAAATGTATCCATATCATCTCCCCCCCCCCCCCCCCCCCCGCCAGAACAAGAAATAATAAAACAAGTAAAGTGAGGTGTAAATGCCAAGGGCAGCGAACCTCCTAAAATAAAGACCTCAAATCAAACTGGAAGATCAGCCCAAATTCCTTCGAATAACATCTCGATTTCGTTAACCTTTTCATATCCGCTTATATTCACTCACAATGTAGTATACATTTATGTAATCATGTATAATATTCATGTCATATATGGGTTAATTTACTTACCTGCTGGTATGTTATAATCATGCACAGGTGATCTAAACAAGCAAGTAAAGGAACCCCCCGTCCTGGTCGTCGATACGTTGCAGAGTTGCCAGATATCTGTACACTTCAGAAGCCAAATCATTGGATTGGAGGCCAAACAACCGCATCTGATGGATTTTTTAAACTAAAATTTTGTTTGTAATTAATAGTTTTCAACATTCAGCCACTCTTCACTAACTGCACAATGTGTTTTATATTTTTTACCTCTTTCCTTCTATGTTTTGGACAGCATAACCTAAGGAGAAAAAAAATTCACAACTTAAAGGGAAAACTTAACAGCATCAACACAAGTGCAGACCAACATTATGCGATCAAATCTATGAACATGTACATAATTCTTCAAGTTGATTAACGACAGATGACATCAAAGTATGGAGGTATTGTGCCCCCTATACTCTATAATTAAATCAATTATCATTTAGTACATCAATTTCCACATTGGTTCCTATCGCATGATTCTACTTGTTATCCATGCTTCGCTAGCCATTTCATGAAACTGCACAGATTAATTATTTTTTTCCTCAACAGCAGATGTTAACTCTTTTTGACAACAAATGACCTCCAAATAATTTAAATAAACAAGTTTGAATGAGTTTACAACATGTCAGTGTTGGTAACTTAAAATTTATTTAAACTAAAGAATATGTTGCAAAGAAAACTTTTTTCTTTGCCTTCTCCTGTAAAGTTCACGAAGTCTCTTTGCGGGTTTCGTGGAAATAGGGCCAGGGTTTTTCTCTATGGCGCATGCTCTGTAACCAACATACGGCTGTCATGTTCTAGAATATAAGATTAAGTCATAAACAATCGTTCTCATGGTGAACTTTTGTGTCCTTTGGCTTCATAATTGTTCATACCTCACCTCACCTCACCTGTCGGCTTCATCGTCATCGATGTTAGCTGCTACAGTGGATGTCACGACAAAATCTCCTCCACCCAATCCTGTCCTTAGCTTTCCTAGTTAGTTCACTTATTTCCAGCTGGCTGACTTTCTTGATGTTATCGTGATATGTAATGGGTGGTCTTCCTTGTTTTCTCTTTGTTTCTGTCTTTCCTTGAAGGATTGATATCATAAGGGCCGTGCTTTTGTTTCGGGCCGCGTGGCCGATGTATGCAAGTCTTCTTTTATTTATTTCAGGTGTTATTCTTCTGGTGGTGCCAAGCTGTTCTAAGATGCTTGTATTTGTTCTCCTTTCTGTCCAACTTATTCTGAGTAGCCTTCTGTAAAGCCACATTTCAGCTGCCTCCAATCTTGTTATGTCTGCCTTTTTGAGTGTCCAGGCTTCACAACCATATAGTAGGACTGGCCAGATCAAGCACTTAAGTATGTTCACTTTGAGGTCCGTTGGTGTGCCTCTATCCTTCCAAATGTTGTTTGAACCATTTTGTGTTTTGCCATTCCTATCCTTGTTTTTATGTCCTTTGAGCAGCTTCCATCTTGCGATTTATGTGATCCTAGGTATTTGAAATCAGTCACTTTTTCTAGTGCTGTTTTGTTTACTAGTATCTCCTGGTGTTCATGGTGCCCTGTTCCAGTATGCATGACTTTTGTTTTCTTAGCATTTAGGTGTAGGCCTGCTGTCTTGCCCGCTTCATCCACTCTGTGCAACACTCTTTTCATGCTGGTGATGTTATCTGACATAAGAGCTGTGTCATCAGCGTAGCGAAGGTTTGTGATGTTTCGGCCTCCGATCTTTATTCCCATATCTTCTATGTCTGCGTTTCTCATGATCTGCTCAGTATAAATATTGAAAAGATGAGGTGAAAGTATGCAACCCGGTCTGACTCCTTTCTCGATGTTGAAATATGGACAGTTCTCATTGTTCCATCTAATCGTTGCCTTTTGTTCGTGGTATAGTGCAGCGATGAGGGTCACAAGGTGTTTCGGGAATTCCATCTTAATCATTATATCGAACAGGTGATGGTGCCTAACGCTGTCGAACGCTTTGCTGTAGTCTATGAACGTGATGAAGGCTTCGTTTCCATTGCTTCTTATCTGTTCAATCATTATTTGTAGCATGAAGAGCATGTCAGCGGTTCCTCTGTTGGTCCTGTAACCAGCTTGACATTCTGATAGTTCCTCTTCTACCTTAGATTTCATTCTGTTGAGTATGATGATGAGCAGGATTTTGCTGGTGTGACTGATGAGGGCGATGGTTCTATAATTTCCACAGTCTTTGACATTGCCGCTTTTGTATAGCATGACGAATTCTTGTAGCTTCCAGTCTGTTGGCCATTCATTTGTCTGCCAAATTTTGCAGATCATTTGGTGGAGTGCTTTTATTCCTGATTCGCTGGTATGTTTCAGGAGTTCACCTGGTATGTTGTCTAATCCAGGGGATTTTCCATTCTTTATTTGTTTTATTGCAGCCTGTACTTCCTCCAAGAGAGGTTCTGGTTCTTTATCTATCTGTTGTGAGTCTGGTTGTTGGAGGTCCCTCGGGTCTGGTCTGATGTTGTCCGCAAACAGCATCTTGCCGTATTCGTGCCATCTTGAGAGCACATCTTTTGTGTTTGTCAGTGTTGTGCCTTCTTTGTTGTTCAGACTCAAGTTCTGTGGTTGGAAATCCCTCTTTTTTACTTTTCTTATTTGTTCAAACATTTCTTTTGACTTTCTTTGTGTATTACATTCTGTTATGTTTGCACACTCTCTTTCTAACCATGCATTCTTGTCTCTTCTGATCTTTGTGTTCATACATGCCAGGTAAAATATTTTGTTCAGTGCGCACATGCTCTCACACATATACATAGAAAATACTGCCATTCAACAAATATCTGCCATGAAACTTTATAAAATTATTTTGTTTTAGTTTTGTTCTTAAGAATGTTATGTTTAGCCAACATTTCATCATACTAAAAAGGGCCCACTACCCTGATATTGTATGCTTTCAATTTTTGGGATAATAGTTATTGTTGTCTTCATTTGAATTTCATTCTTATAACTTGCCATCATAATGCAGTCGAAAAGAAAAATGTTTTCTCGTCAGTTTAAAAAAAAAAATGAAACACATTAAATTTTGTGACGGTTTCATTCCTAGCCAGTATGTTTTCTTACCATATGCAAAGTATGAAACACATTTTTATTTTTTATTTTTTATTTTTTACCTTTTAGAAAAGGTGACCACGGTCAGATCTTAGCGACGAAAATGAAGTAGAAAATAATTATGTTTCTAAATCAAAGGGCATGTGCATGTTTTTCTGGGATGTTTGGAAAAAAGAAATCTTTTTTCATGACCACCATGATGAGCAGATAACCTCAAATGCACCTCACAACAGGAATTTTAATTCTGAATAAATCACGGACTTTCTATAATTGTGGAGTGCTTACAAAACGTAGACAAGGCGCCATACACCTGCACAAATTGTCTGCGGTTAATCTTGTAAAGAGTGGAGGGACAATAATTGTGAAAAGCAGATAGAGATTGGAATGTCGTGCTAGGTCATGGCTTGTTTGCTCATCGAGACGTCGCGTGTTTGACTGGTGGCCTCGAGTGGTTCTAGTGAGTGGGATTTTTGAGCAGGAAATTGCAAGGTGGGGAATTAGAATCATGCAATAGGGTTTGTAGTCAGTGATTAAGAGTAGTAAAGTAATGGTGAGGTAAGGTATTAATTACCGACATTGTTATGTTTTGTGAGACGACTAGACAGGTTTAGTGGGCCAGCTGGCTGGTGATAGTGCAGAATTAACATACCGAGCTGGGGGTGATAGCCAATGGGCGTACTGATTGATTGGGCTGCGGAGAAATCTCCCTGGGAATTGTGACGAGTATATAAGAGGGTGCAGGGGCTAAGATTAATTGAGTACAGATGAGAAGACAGTATCCTTTTCATGGGGTATTCCGGCAGACGCTAATTGCCAGACGTAAGCGAGAACGTAGGCAGGCAGCCCACGTGGCATGACTGGACTGACAAAGAGAGATGACAGAAAGATAGCTCTATGTCGAGTGAACTGGACTGAGGGTCCATAAAGCGTAATTCTGAATTGCCGCTCACATTATCGTGAGCGCCCAATGGTTTGTGTCCGTAGCTGTTAAGCATATTACAGGGACATTCTGAGAGAGAAGGAGAGAGAGCTAGAGAGGACCCACAGCTCTGAACTGCGAAGAACGAGTTCTGATATATTGTTAACAGGAAATGTTATCATTGCACTTTGCAAGAACTATTACTAGCTAAGGCATTAACAACATTGTGATTAAGAGATGTTGCATTAATTTATTGATTGTCCATTTATAGCAGTTGTTTTTAAGTAATTATAAAGGAGAAATCGTGTTTCTTAAACTTGATAACGTATTGAGGCCATCCGTGCACCTACATTGTGCTATCGGAACCCTTAGTCTGGTGACTTACCAGTGACGACTTTTTTATTAGAGTAATTATATAAGCCATTCAGATAATTATAGGTAGATTACTTGTAAATTTGCAGTCGAATTAGGATAATGAGTAACAGTTAGTTACAGATAGGTTAGTCAGTTGCTTGGAATCTATGCATTGAATATATCTATTTTGATTGTATTGTGTTATAGTTTTGTCATAATATTACGGCCCTGCCGGCGGCCTGACCAAACTTATATACCCTTTGTTATTTAGTAATTACTTGTTCTGTTTGGGTGTACTAGTCCAAGTGTGAGTTAGATGCCTCTCTGCAGTCGAGAGCTATATCCTCCGAAAAATCTGACTCAGCTCGTGACAATAAGGATGGGAAAAACATCAGGCAGAAAAAGAAGGTCACTTATTGTCGGAGGGTACATACACCCTGAAGTAGATGGGGAGCGCCTATTTGAGGTGAAAAGTCCTGTAAAACTGTACAGTGTTAGTTTGTCTTCCATGTGAAATGTGAAATGTGGTATGTCTGAGGAACGTGTGTAATAAAAGTACGTAATGTGGTACATTGATCCAAAGCAAACCCTGCTACAATCAGTGTGGAACTGCCAGGGACAGATTACTCCTCCCTCGAGGCCGTGGGAAAATGGACAGTACGAGGTAAGAAAAGGGCACAAAACCCCCAACGTGTCAAGCACTAACTGCATGTACGGTACTTCATTTAACATGATTTATACACTTACACACTTTTATGTAAAGGGAGATAACCACCGAAAAAAGCCGGAAGATAAGAGGTTGACTTCCCTTGGTGAACCCACTTCCTCTTTCCATTTCTCTCTCTCTTTCTCTCACTCTCTCTCTCTCTCTCTCCATATATCCATCCATCCATCCATCCACCTATCTATCTATCTATCTATCTATCTATCTATCTATCTATCTATCTATCTATCTATCTATCTATCTATCTGTCTGTCTGTCTGTCTGTCTGTCTGTCTGTCTATCTATCTATCTATCTATCTATCTATCTGTCTATCTATCTGAAGTCCTGGAGAAACACAAAGACCTTTGACCTTGTACTAACTACCATTTAGGGCTAACAGCCACTGCCTGAAGTCCTAGAGAAACGTATAGCTTCAATCTTGCACTAACTACTTTCTCTACTACCCCAGTACAGAGCAGATGTATTGTGTATGAATAAATAGATTTACATGTATGTGCATTTACTTCCAGCGAGTACGGCCAACCCCAAATATACATCTATAATACCTTGACAAAACGACACATATTCGAAGTCCTAGTGTATGATCTCCTAGAAAGTTAATGAGTTCAAACTGTTACCCATACTAGCATCCCCTACAATACAACATCAAGGAAAAAAATATCACCGCATATTTGCAAAATATTATATCTTTAACTGTCCAGTGCCCTTACATGGACTTTCTTGTATAGAAGTTCTGAAACTTAAAAAAATGATTAAAATTATGAAATGAACTGAAACACCTGAACTTAACTATTACAGTTATTTGTCAAAATGTTTATGATGAAGGTGAAGCAAATTTTTTATCTGTCTCAAAACCTGAAATTAATCTCGGTGCTTCAGGTACAGTTAATCTCTGACCTGTAAGTTGATTCCCTGGTCTACATATTTAAAGTCACGATTTGATCATTAAATTGTCTCGCCTGCACTGTCCGTCCACACTCAAGCCTCTCTATCCTGAGAGTTACTCCACATTCGCCCGCATATCCATGCTTTGAGTGTGCCTGGGCCTAAACAATCGCCAATCCTCTTTACCAGTCAAAAACACATAGCAAACGAGGACGTTATGCGTCCGTTTAGTGTTTCGCCCATGCACTTACATTATTTGTCCTCTGTAATAGTGAGTTGGGCTGCCTCTCTTGAAACTGGCATTTTTCAAGTCTCCAACCGCTAAACCAAAACTCTTTCTAAACCGAAAACAAACCCGTGGTCCACCCAATTCGGTTTAACTGTTGTCTACTTAGTTCCTCATTTTCCCCCGCCACTACCAGACTTAAGTGATTTGTATCTTCATTTTATAGAGCATTTAAGCCTAATATTAATAATTTTCCTAATATCAATATTTACATGTGAGTCGATTTAGATCTAATGCACATCTAAGACTAGTTCTTGATGCTAGATAGTGATCTAGATCTAGATCTAGATAGATCGAAATAAAGTTAATGGCTAAATTCATTGGAGAATGGAGATTTAGAATTATTCTTAAGATGAAAGTGTAGATCTAGATGTACATACCACCTCGTCAATACTTTTTGTTGTTGTTGTTCTTGTTGTTTTTTTGGTTACTTCTTTAATCCAATTTGGCAAATTTGCCTCAGTATCATTGCAGTCCGGTTACAACGGGAGCAGACACGTCGTGGCCGCAGTGCGCTGTCGGTCGGCGTATTTTTTTTCGGTGCGGGGGGGGGGGGGGGTGGAGGGGATTGGAAGTGGTGGTGGAGGCGGGGGGGAGTAGATACATTTTTATTTAATTTTGCCAGGGCAGCGGCCTGTTTCACCTGCTCTTCTCAATTTCCAACCGCCAAGGTATCTTTAACGAGCGCAACGTGCACAACCGTCCGAATTTTTCGTCCTTATCAGGTGCTCGATCTTATCCCTCATGGGATCAGGGACAAGAATATATGAGAAAAATCCCCAAATTCCAACATGCCTGCACCCACCGGGATTTGAACCCGGTACCTTTTCCAATGTTATGACTAAACATAGACCCACTGAATTCTGTACAAAATAGTTTTTTTGTCATTTCCTTTTTTGTCCTTTCTCATTTCCTCATTTTTCAAGGCATCTTTCAAAATGGTTATGATGAAGGTGAGGCTAATACACAATAAACTGTTTTTAACGGTTATATTGGGGATCGAACAGGCTTATACAAGACATGGTTGGAAATGTTGAGGATGGAGGTGATGCTGACACACAAGACATGGTTGGAATGGTCATGGCGGAGGTGTTGTTGGCCCACAAGACATGGCTGGAAATGATCTTGATGGAGATGTTTTTGCTCCACAAGACATCGCTAGAAATAACATGATGGAGATGTGGTTGGTCCACAAGACATGGTTGGAAATGGTAAGAATGATGGTGTTGTAGCTGAAGAGAACCAGGAAATCTTGTTACTGTTCGAGGACAATGGCAAAGAAGCTAAAATGACAAAAGAAGAAAGAAAAAAGCAAAGGACGCGAGAATGCAATAGAATATATTGGTAGGAAGTTTGACAACGAGAGACGAGCCCCCAGTTGTGTACCATCTGCAAGCTACCCCTTGCCCTACCCCGTTTTTCTTGTTATACTGGTGGCTGAACACATGCTCAGTCACCAGTATAACAAGAAAAACGGGGGAGGGCAAGGGGTAGCTTGCAGATGGTACACAACTCCCCAATTTAAGTTGAATATCTTTCAACTCCAAAAACATTATACAGCGTCTGCAATATCGTGAAATAACAATCTTACAGCACTCCCAATCTCACAAAGGTAGTTGCTAATTCTATTACAATTAATAACAATTTCAGTGCCTTCCCAAATGTCATCACAAATACAATACAATGCAGTGTCCTTTGCATTACTAATACAATAACTAATACAATACCATTGCAGTAGTATTGCAAAACTAATACAATACCATCATTGTGATAAAACAATGATCAACAGTATTATTACAAATCATATATGGTGAAACGATGGCCCATCGTTTACATAATGCTTTGTGCACGAACCATATCACACAATTCGTTGTACATAACATGGTTATCCCACAAAAAGCATAACTCATGGGTACAATCGCAAAATACCAATACATATCGACCACTGATCAGGGTCTAGTTTCATCATATTAGGTCAAAACAAGTTACAATAATGCAATATAACCACCGTCCAAGCTTGGACCACTCGTAAATGACTTCATTGCAACATAATACAAACACTGCTTGCTCGCAGTTTCCATTGGATTACATTTTCAAAAATTACACTAAGTTCCATTGGTACCAAATAATATGACATAGCATAAAATCAAAATGTGACTAATACATCATGACTCTCTGTCAGCCATCAATTCAATATTCAGTCACAGATATACTATGTCCTCAATTACAGTACAATACTGCAGTCCTAGAAATTCATCTAGTAGGCAAAACTATGGTTTATAAGTTATAATGCATTTCACTGATAGTGTACTACTTTTAAAATACTCTGCTCAGGAAATCGGCACATACTTTTTCTCTGCCTTTTACGTAGTGAATCCTGAATCGATAAGACTGTAAAAATAAACTCCATCGTAATAACTTTGGACTATCAAATTTGGCAGAGTTCAAAAACTTTAATGACCGATGGTCAGTTTGGAGCACAAACTCCTTTCCATACAAATACAAAGTAAACTTTTATACAGCCCAAACAATTATAGCTAAACATTCGCGCTCTGAGACCGAATATTTTGTCTCACGAGGCAATAGCTTACGACTAGCATATGCCACAGGGTACAACTTTCCCTCGTGTTCCTGCATAAGAGTAGCGCCTAATCCGCAATCTGATGCATCAGTTGCTAAGACAAATTCATTTGAAAAATCTGGCAAACATAACACGGGTTTGGAAACAATTGCATTCTTCAGAGAAGTGTACGCTTTCTTCTGCACTTCTTCCCACTGAACTACATTGGGCTGACCCTTTCTAAGCAAATCAGACAGTGGTGCTGCAATCGCTGCAAAGTTAGGTACAAATTCTTGATAGTATTCCACCAGTCCTAAAAATGCTTTCACTTCCTTCTTAGTGGTGGGTCTGGGTGCATCTCCCACCTTACACACATTTTCTTCTAACAAGCCAATCATACCTTTTCCCACTGAGTGTCCAACAAAGTCGACTTCAGGCGTTCCAATCAGGCACTTGGGTGGTCTTGCAGTTAATCCAGCTTGGTCCATCCTCTGCAGTAGGTCCTTGAGAGTTTTCACATGCTCGTCGAATGTCTCTGTATGGATCAGAAGGTCGTCCACATATGCTGTCACATTGTTCAGTCCCTGGACCAATGGCTTCACGATCCTGTTCAGTGTAGCTCCTGAGTTCATCATCCCGAAAGGCATCCGGGTGAATTCATAGTGTTCGCCCATGGTGACGAACGCTGTCTTGGGAATGTCTTGTTCCCGGACTTGCATTTGCCAGTATCCCTTGTTCAAGTCGATCCGAGAGAATATTCTTCCTCTCGACAGACTCTGGAACACTTCCGATGGGGCTGCTGTCGGATGAGGGTCGAATACTGTGATCTTGTTTAACCTCCTGTAGTCGATGCAGACACGGTTGGATCCGTCCTTCTTCTTGACGACAACAACCGGTGAAGCATAAGCTGATGAGCTCCTTCGAATGATGCCCAACCTTTCCATGGTGCTGAGCTCCTCCTTCAAGGAGTCGCCCATATCGTAGGGCACCGGGTATGGTCGTTGACGAACTGGTACTTCTGTTGTCAGGTCGATGCGGTGTTCCCCCAACTGGCAGCATCCAGGGAGATTGGTGAATACGTGTTGGTAATCCTTCACCACATCGCCGAGTTGTTGACGTTGTTCCGACGTCAGTTGCGTTCCATACTGGACATCTCTGTAGCCTTCCTTCTGGTCCCAGCTTCCTAGGTAGGCACGGTCCTCCGTCATTCCAACGTTGTCGCCTTCCAGGTCGCAGTCCTCGATGACTGTCATGCCAGCTGACTCCACAAGTTGACTCTCGTCCATTAGGTCGTCCTCTGCTAGCACAGTCTCAGCACCATCACCGTCATTGTTCTTCATGGCGTTGACAAGTCCAGGCGTGGTATCGTTCCTACTCCTGTACATCCCACACATCTCGGTCACAACAGATGTCGGTTCCATTGCCACTGGTGCTGCTTTTGGCGTCCTTGGAATGTATCTCTTGAGGAGGTTGGCGTGCAAGGTCTTTTCTTTTGCACCCATCTTGTCTCTGTAGTCGTTGACGCCGACAACTGAGACGACCTTATATGGTCCCTTCCATTGGACTAGGAGCTTGTTAGTGTTCGTCGGCAGTAACACCAACACTTCATTTCCGGGGCGGAACTTCCTCTCTCTCGCCTTCCGGTCGTAGTAGGTCTTCTGTCTACCTTGAGCCTTGGAGAGTTTTTCCGTCGCTAGCTTCCAGGTGTCCTCCAGCCTCTCACGTAGTTCCATGACGTACTGGTAACTGGTCTTCGTCTCCGGCTCCTCTACGTCCTTGGTCCATAGTTGTCGTAAGATGTGCATTGGTCCTCTCACAGTTCTTCCATAGAACAACTCGAATGGGGCAAACTTGGTCGACTCTTGGGGGACTTCACGGTATGCGAAGAGTAGCGGGTTGATGTATCTGTGCCACTGCTTGTGTTACTCTGCGCACAGTCGTCTCAATGTTTTCTTCAGCGTGCCGTTGAATCGCTCCACCAGCCCGTTGCACATAGGGTGGTAGACTGTTGTGGTCGACTGTCGAATTCCCAGTAGTCTATTCGTTTCCCTCATGACATCTGACATAAACTGGGGCCCTTGGTCCGTCAAGATCTCTTCAGGCACACCCAAACGGCTGTAGATGTTCACTAAGGCTTCTGCTACCGTTTCTGCGTCGATCTTCTTCAAGGGTGTGGCTTCGGGGTAACGAGTAGCGTAGTCTATGTACACCAGGATATACCGATGTCCACCTTCACTTGGGGGGTCGATAGGTCCTACTAAGTCCACGGCCACTCGCCTAAACGGTACGTCCACTACTGGCATACTCTGCAGGTGCACCTTTGGGGTCGCTCCTTTGTTCACCGTCCTCTGGCAGATGTCGCATGAGCGGCAGTATCTCGCGACGTCACCTTCAATTCCAGGCCAATAAAAATTGCTCATAGCTCTGTCTTTGGTTTTCTTCACGCTGAGGTGTCCTCCGACGATCGAGTCGTGGGCAACACTCAGTACATACTCTCTCAGTTTCTCGGGTAGTACCACTTGCCTTATAACCGTCGCCTGTTTCAGGTCCTTGTAGATCCGATACAATACTCCTCCAAGTTTCTCAAAATAAACAGACTTATTGCCTCTGTTAGTTGGGATCTTCTTCTGCTCTAACTTCTTAATGTCTTCGTCTTCTTCCTGGAGTCGGATAACACCTCTGTGACCACAAATCGCAAACAAAAAAATCATGTTACTAACATTCGCGGTTCAGTAAAGAGGGTTCCAGACTGATATCAATTTGAAGAAGGTTTTTTGTCAAACAAACAAACAGAAACGGCCACTATACAATGTAGTACTTAAACCATATTTGACCATTCAACACCTCTGTGACCACAAATCGCAAACAAAAAAATCATGTTACTAACATTCGCGGTTCAGTAAAGAGGGTTCCAGACTGATATCAATTTGAAGAAGGTTTTTTGTCGTCCAACAAACAAACAGAAACGGCCACTAAGCAGCTCTATCAATGGCACGCAATGGCACGCAAAGGCGTTTTGTAAAAAATAATCAGAGCAATAAAGGCCTGAACTTGCCTTTAAATCTCATAATACAACAGACAACACCATCAATAAAGTTACTTTACATTTTTTTTAAATCTATTATTAATACGTTTTTTCTTTCTCTTGACATTTTGCTCCCAGGGCAAGCTGTGCCCAACCCCCTCCCCCCCCCCCCCCCCAAACGCACACTACACAGGTCTGTTCGGGCTCGAAACGGATAAAAGTCTTTCTTTTTTTTTATGACCAAGCCACGATATTTTATTGTTCTCTAGCGTGTTCATCGACAGTATAAAAATCACTTATCAGCTTGGTTGTACTTCAGAGGTAATCATATCTGAATGCATTATACTCAGAACTTTTGAAATTTACATTTTCAGCTGTGTAGTGCATACTGGTTCAAACATAGTAAAAGTAGTTCTACTTTATTTTGTAAAGCCAGATCGATAATGTTCTCTTTGAATAACACGAGTACAAAAGGAGGCAGTGACAGATTGACAGCCCTGACCACTGTCGACATTATTGAAATCTAAATGCAAATGGTGTAAACGTTTACCACCACCACTTTCAAAATTCTGAGATGTTGGCTCTATTTACTTCTGCACATTATGTAAGCACGTGAGCCACACTATCTCATTAACTGAATAGTAATGGGTGAACGGTACAGTATTATCAGTCTGAAAACCTGAAATTACTCTCGGTGCTTCAAGTATAGTCAATCTCTGACTTGTGAGCTGATTCTCTGGTCTGCATATTTAAAGACAAGATTTGATTATTAAATTATCTCCTCTCCTATCAAAGTCTGGGAATGTTGTCATTTCCCATTAACAGCTGTATGTCTCTTTTACCACATTGCGTGTTGGATGATGGACCGACTTGCACCGATGGTAGGATTGATACATACGAATGTTTACATTACACATCTGATCAGAGCAAGAGTTGCACATCTTAATGAATAAATTTAAGTCAATATATCCCTAACACTAATTTAACTCAGTTTTTCCTAATCGTGGTTTAAGAACTGCAAAAGTCATGAGGACACGCGAACAAGATGTAAACCTTTTTTCTGATTTTATTTTTCAACTGCTGCGAGACCATTTCATATTTCTTGAGTATACATTTCTCAAAACACTGTGAGTGTTTTTTTGACTACATTATTATAAGCGTCTTGATTTCAACAGCAAATCAATCACTTAGTGCTTAGGTTAAAAATGACTCAGGATTAAAACAAATAAATGAAAGCAGTAGGCTCGATGAACATAAAAATGTTAATGTTGGGTTGCTTCTCTGATTAAGCACGTGTTTTCAAGTATAAGATATCTACTAGCAATGCATACGTGTCAGATCTCCGATCTTTCACATTCGTGGTGTCAGACCTCAGGTAGGTATCTGTCTAGTAGCTTACTCAATTAGACTATCCTAGTTATAACATGAATTTAATATAATAAAAATATAACTAAACTGTAACGTGGAATGAATGTCTTAGTTGGAAAGAAGGGGTGATTGCTTTGATATCATGTAAGTCAAACATCAGTATATCAATCCTCTGGCAGTGCTTTCTCTGGTTTCTGGGCTTACTCTGAGAACAAGATGTGGAGAATACTCATCGGTTGTCTTTGTCTATGGCATGTTACGTGCACCCAACAATCAAGTGAAACATCAGGTAAGTGCATGCTGTTTATCATGATCACTCCGCTGCGAAGTGCTTGATTCACTTCTGTGCGTTTTTTATACTTCTTTTCATCTGCATTAAATTTTGGGTTCCAAGTGAAATTTGCAACCATCGGGAAATCTTACTCTAAAAAAAATATGCCAGGAATAAGCCACAGTAGTGCAATTTTGGCACCTATTTTTTTGGTTCGACTCCACAGCCTAAATGACAGTTTAAAAAATTAAAAAATTAAATTGCTTCAGTGTAATTTAAACTAAAACTAATCCAGCCTTATCCATTTTGTATCGACCGATTGTGTTGATTCAAGTGTTAGGTATTTTTGAAAGTAAAATTTGTAGAAATGTTAAGTAAAATGATCTTTGCTTTGGCTCCCCGTAATAAGCCCACCCCACCGGAAACGATATTATTACCCATTCAGTTAATTGAGTGCAGTTTCCCAACCAGAAATGAGTGCATAGTGCTCTGGTGGGCGTGGGATCTTTACATGTAGTAAGGCTGTAGAATAATAATGGGAACTTTCTAGACTGTAAAAAGAGATAGAACCGTGGGATGACATGTTTAACCCGGATAATGCTGGGCAGGCCATCTAGTAGCGCAATACATACATTTCTGTGTGAAATTTCTAGTGCATTCACAATAAAAATGGTATTAAACAATGTGATAATTGGATATCAACAAGTTCGTCAATTGTTAGGATAATTTGAGAGATATAAAATGCATATTTTTCCTCGCATGTGCACTGATATGCATCAAGAAAGTGACCTGTTTTCAGCTGCAGTCTGGGGGCACGTTGGTCTAGAGATGAGGTGTTCGACTCTCACACCAAACCTACCGGGTTCGATTCCCGGTCGGTGCAGGCATGTTGAAATTTTGAGATTTTCCTCATTGTTCCTATCCCTGATCCTATTGCAGGTAAGATCGAGCACCTGGTCTTCTCGGTTGAGGACGAAAACCTAGGATGGCCCATGAGCACATTGCGTACGTTAAAGATACTTTGCCAGTTGGAAGTCGAGAAGAGCGGACGTAACAAGACCGGCTTATCCGGACAACATTTTTTAAAAAAGCTAATCCTTACAACGCACACACACACCCCCACCACACACACACACACCCACCCACACACACACACACACACACACACACACACACACACACAAAACAAGAACAAAAACCAAGAAAAATAGAGGTGAAAATGCTAAAGGCAGTGAATCTCTGAAAACAGACACATTAACACATTTCAGCTGCACTGTTGAATCTTGAGAAACGCTGTTGCATTTGAAATCATATTTGCCACGTTGATATTGATGCGATACTGTATTGATCTACAGTGATACAGCGTGGTATCTCCCAGAATGTTCTCTGCCTGGTTTCAGTACCAATTGTCTTCTAGTTTATACATTCTTGATTCCTGAATTCATTGCATTCCGCACAATTTTAAGGCCAAAATTATTCGCCAACATTATCGGCTGATACTACCAGGTATATCCGCTAACAGTATCGGTGTTGATTAAAATGATTTAAAACACACACACACACACAAAAACTCGATTTGTTTTCAATTAATGTTGCTGGATTTTTAAAAAAATGAACTGGTGGCTTCCTTACGAAAAGAGCTTCTGTAAGAAAAGAAGAAAAAAAATGCCCTTCTGAGAATCGAACCACGGTCTCCCGATTGAAAGGTTAAAATGCTAATCACTTACATACTGTATACCCTGTACATTTGTGAGGGAATTTTTCCAAAAATTAACATCACTCAACCAAGAAACCCACATTTAAGGATAAGCCCTGACGCTTGTTATCCATTTAATCAATGAAATTCCATTTCTATTCAGAAAAGTCTCTCCAATATCAAATCAGGCCATCGTTTGCAACACGTACATAATACGAATGTTGATCTAGATGAGCAGAACAAGGGACTAAAATGGCAAAGGATTCGAATCAAGGGAGATTATTCGCAATACGAAATCTATGCTGGTGAATAAAAAAATCCCAAGGGAAATTTTATTCCCCGGTATAGACGGATGAACACTTCCAAATGTTATACCTTCCCCCTCCGACAATCCATGCTTTCATGGCATGTCATCGGCTCTTGGCATACCTGTCAGGAACTGAATTGGTGAAATTCTTCATTCATTCATGTACTAATTCACTCTAATGTCCACAGACAAAAGATCCATGGATCGCCCAAGCAACGACGCCCTCTTTCAAGAGCAACGCAGAAAAACGGTTGGTACATGTCCACCTCCTAACTCCATCACTATCATCGTCACTACCGAAATCCACAACCCATGTACCACCAGACTACAATTATTCTCATATTTATCATCCCATCAGCAACATCACTAACATTATACATAACTCATTACAACTGTCCACAAAAATCTATCATGTATAGATGAAAAGCCCTCAGAATTTTGTTTCCTAATTCCTTTGAAAGGCCGTATTGCAATCTTAAATTCAAAATGAGTAATCGATGAAAAGGCCTCGACATTCCAATTTACAACATCACACTGTCTGTAGCTTACACTTTGGGCGCCTCATCAAACAGCCCTTTTGTTGGTAAAGGAAAAGAAAAGAGAGGCAGGGGAAGAAGAAGAAGAGGAAGCAAGTGGCCTGGCAGAAGAATTGCACGAAAAGAAGAAAGACAAAGAAACAAAAAAAAAAAAAATAAGCAAAGAGCAAGAAAAGCGAGCTGTAAATGCCAAGGGCAGCGAGAATCCTCAAACAAAAACTACATCAGATTACAATACCAGCGTCAAGTGACTGAAAAATGTGACTTCAAAACTCCATATATTATTTCTTCTATTTTAAGCTTTCAACATATGACAGCCAAAAGCCCAAGAGGGATAACCTAGACATTTTCAGACTAGTCATTGAGATTGTGAGGAAGAGGGAGAATGAAACCGAACGTTTCTTTAAAAGTTTCAAAATCGTAAATCTACCTCGATACCACTTCGCCTGTCAAACGTTCTCAGCCAGTAAAGAGGGGTCATTGAAGTCACGTAACCCAGACTGGACAGCTACAACTGAGATTCTACACGCACAGATATGTAACCCCCCCTTGAAGACTTTTATTGATTGTTGTTATTATTATTCTTTTCCAGCCGATCAAGTCAACCTCTAACTCATTCTTTACTGTAACTTTCGTGGGTGTGGAAGGGAAATCTCATCATTATCCAGTTTGAAATTTAGACTTTGTTCAAAGAGGTTTTTCCCTTTCACTCAGTATAAATGTTATGGATTCATTTCATTTGATATTATAGATGGTGTTATAATGTTGTGTTGGTGTGTTTGTTCGACTGCATATTTCTAATAGTAATATTAAATTTAACCCTGGACTTTCAGACCATGCCAATTTACTAAGAAACAACTGAATTAAATTCAACAATAAGGCCTGCAGGGCCACATTTTATTTACGTTAAGTTCACTAACAATTTCGACTAGGGATCTAATATGTAGTAAGGATAAATATCAGCAGCATCAATTTCATAATCAATAATACTTCATTATAAGTCTAGCTCTAGGGTTCCTATAATATCTTTTAACTTCTGTTCTCGCTAATTATCTAAATAATAATTATATATCTAAGATCTGGTCTGCTTACTGTATGGCAATCAATGTACTAATATAGTCTCTGGAGACATAAGGTCATCTCAGATATTTAGATCCAAATTTATACGTCTAGGTCTCGCCCGTCGAAATGACGTCGGCACAGTTAAATATAATTCTAGGATGAGCTGGCAACTCCCAGCTTCACCCAGACAATTCAATCACAGTTATATAATTCACACATTAATACTAGTTGCAGTTCTAGGAATCACAGCTATATATTTTGCATCTTGCATTCTCCGGCAACCACTCCTGGTATATTCATCAAGACTCTCCTACTGGATAAATGTCATGCTCTTCGCCTCATTCATTGTCGATGTCATCAACAGACAAATTACTCACGATTTGCCCTGGCGCTAGGCCAGGGAACAGTGGACAAAAGCGTTGTGGATCTCAAATCCGGCATATGGATCGATGACTAGATCTTTATCCAGATATACTGTACGTTATAAGAATAATTCTCTCTAGTGGAATATCACTGATCCTATCGCAGTGGATAACCTGCTAGAATGAAACAAGAAGTACTGCCCGCACGGTTTGCACTGCATCGCGATCGCTACGCTAACCCTCATTGGTTAGCCCTTTAACGCTCAATGACGTAAGTGAAAATATAATCCCTTCTTCAAGTTAAAACTGGGGCGCTAATCTTTCCTCCAAACATTAACGGCTTATATTTAACTCTTTACTAGCTACCAATATACATGTTTACTTTTACTTTTCTTATTATTATCAATATACGAAGATTTCTGTCCTTGATGTTAACTTCCTATATGCTAATTTGTTAAACGTTAAAAATTGACATAGCAGACGACAATTCCTTAAGGCCACTCTAATAGATATTTTGGTTTTCCACAAAAGTTACTTTTACTCTGAGGCCAACGTATTTAATCTTGACATGCGGTTACATTTACTCTTAGGCTAACGTATTTAATCTTGACATGCGGTTACATTTACTCTTAGGCCAACATATTTAATCTTGACATCCCACTCTAGGTTGTATTAATTAGGTTATTTCCCTTTGACCACATCTTGACAATAAACACAAGACAGAATACATTAGACAGTAACATAAAAGAAAATCCATGAATCAGGATCGGATCCAGTGTTTGGAGAAATTGGCTTATATATTATTGTCGCGAAATCGGTGTCCATTCGAGCCAGATATCTGGCTTTCCGTAGCGAAGCGAAAATCCGCTAGCCGAATACTCGGCGTCCAGTAGCGAATGTTAAAACTCTAACGAATGTCCTTTTTTTTTTTTTTTAACTTTTTTTTTTAGCCTATTCTCGTTGATAGTGACGGCTGGTACATTATTCAGGTATTGTCTGTTTGTATTGTGGCATTATCATCATCATCATCATTATCGCCATTAATACAATCATCATCATCATCATCGTCATCCTCATCACCATCATCACCATCATCACCGTCATCATCATCATTGTCATCACCATCATCATGATCATCATCATCATCATCACCACGATCATCATCATCAGAGTCATTATTATTATAGTTATAGCGGTACGTATCGTCGTAGCTTTTATTTGATCCAGAATTATCTTTCGTTTAATATACACTGTTAGCTAGTGAATAAAATACTTTTAATATTGATTCATTTACATATTTTGAATTCTATAATAGTAATCTGAGTTTGGTCCAAAAATATAAAATCTTTCTGCTCATCATCAGTTGTTTTTCATTTTTGGCTAATAACAAAAGTCACCATTCCCTTCACCATGTCCACAGCAATCTCACAAAAGATAAAATTTGATGTGGATAATATTAAAGATATTTGAACATACTCGACATCTTTAATGGCCATGACTGATTTTGATCAAAACGGAGATTTTGATTAATTCTTATTCCCCAATACGTATTTTCTCAGTGGGTGCACAAAATAGGTTGTAATGTCTGAATAAAATGGCTAAATGAATTCTATTATGGCTCGTGAGGAGATTCGACATAATTAAAAAGCGTATTTTCGAAACTGGGTTAGACCAATTTTGCATTAGTTATGCCCCCCAATCCCTCTCTTCAGGTAGTCATTTAAAATTATTTTGGGACGCGGTGTAAGTGTTTAGTCTCGTCTTGATTTTCGGATAAACATGGGACATAGCAAGTTTTAAGTAAACACTTACACAGCGACTTACACTAATTTTCAATGGCTATCTGCAAGGAGCCATAACGTATGCAAAATTAGACTGACCCGATTTTGGGAAAACGCTCTTGAATTATCGATTAGACGTGACGTGGTGTGTAGCACGGGTGTGGGAATTATAAGTAGATTCATTATGCTGTATGGCCGTGTTTGCTTGATTACTATGTATACAATGGCTATGAGGTGGAATTGTTTAAGTCTTAGATTAGTCATTAAAAAAAAGGGGAATGTTTTTTTCCACCATATTTCTTCATAAGGCATCAACGGATCCCAACCAAATTTTGCAGAGTTTTGCAGGCGCTTGTCACCCCGTATCGAGAATGAAGCATTTTTCCAGTAAATTTCGTTCACAAATAATGTTTTCCAAAAGAAATATGCCTAAAAACAGGATGAGCTTTACAGCACACACACATATACAGACTAACTAATTATAACATAATTGCCTTGTCACATTTCATCTCAAATACGAAGTTTTTGTTTAACTACAGCGTACTGCGTAATGGAATATAACATGTGAAACATTCAGTTAAATTATTGACTGGTGTTACAGTTTGAAAGAAGAATTATCTATCTTACAGTGATAAGCTTTATAAAGATGTAAACGGTGTTGCATATTTTCTGTAAATTTAATAGTTTGATTATTTGGTATTTTGTATACTTCTTTGGTCCTCTTTGGAAAATTGGTCATTGCAGCCCATTTACAACTGGAGCAGACATGTCGTAGCCACACTGCAGCGCCGGTAGGCGTTTTTTTCGAGGGGGGGGGGTGGGGAGGGAAGGAGTCGGGGGAAGGGATTAGTTGTTTTTTTCTCTGCCATTTTTTTTTTTTTTAATTTTGCCCCAAGCAGCAGCATGTTTGCCCTGCTCTCTCGACTTTCAACTACCAAGGTATGTTTAACGTGAACAACGTCAAAATTGGGCAAAAAGAAAAGGTTGTATGTTGCACAGCCCCGCGTGAGAAATAAAACCCAAACAATACAAAGCAAATTAAAGAGAAGACAGTTTGGGTTTTATTTCTCACGCGGGGCTGTGCAACATACAACCTTTTCTTTTTGCCCAATTTTGACTTTGCTTATAGCCCTGCTGCGACCCCACAGTTTTTCTGTGGTTTTTATGATATTTCGTGAATTAACGTGAACAACGTAACATGCACACGGGCTCTCCGAAGTTTTCGTCCTTATCCCAGAAGATTAGGTGCTCGATCCTAGTTACCATCGGATCAGTGACTGGAATTTTTTCCTAAAAAATTTACTTTTTTCCTAAAAAAATTCCAACGTGCCTGCACCGATCGGAGCACCTTGACTCCAGACCAACATGTCTCCCCTCACCCCCCACCCCCAACCCAGGAGAAAATTGTGATATAGTTATCACCTCATTTTGCAGTAGAACTTAGATTCAACTAGGCTTCATTTACAAGCCACTAGGGAGTAATAGGGAGACATCGGTTGTGTAGTGCAACAGCTAAGCTGTGTCAAGGATTGAAATAAATACATTTTCTTTGCATATAGTCATCTAGCGATGCGTCTTAACCGTGTACTGATGACTATTATGTATGTGTTAATGAAAAACCGTCAGCCAACCTTCACCGGGGATCATAGACAACATATAAGGACATGGAAGCTTCCGGCTTCCATTTTATGGCGACTTAAGTTCGCCATACCCATCAACCACTTCACAAATTACAGGAATTCCTTTCCATGTGAATAAATTGTACTTTACAAAAGTAAACAACTGTGAATAAAGCACTCGGCCATAATTTATCACACAGTGAATACAATCAAACTCCACAAAAAAATATAAAAGTCCACACACTTAATCCAAATTATAATTTCTTGTATGTTATTATAAATCAATGTATAGGCAGGAAGGAGAGGAGACAGTGTATGATTCACTCAATGGTTTAATTTTTGTGTGATTATTATTACTTTTTTCTTTTCTTATCCAATCTTGCATAAATATGCATTTTTTGTATTGTGTGTGTGTTTGGCACTTCAGAATAGTCCAGTAAAGATTCCGAAACACTGTGAAAACATCGAAATTAATGCCAGGAGCAGACTGTGACACCGACCATGTCCCAGTCATGTGCCGATTCCAGGTTAAACTAAAGAAACTGAAGAAACCAACTAATCATCCAAAATTTCAAATGGAAAATTGGATAACCGAGGCAGATGTACTGGTACTCGTACAAGTTGTATCAAATCGAAAGAGAGAACAATGCGTATGGGCAAAGATGATGTTTTAAGTAGATGGTCAGAATATGCTGAAGATCTCTTTGAGGACCACAGAGGAGAGAAACCTGAAATCAAGAAAAACATGGAAGGTCCACCGATCCTAAGGGAAGAAGTAGCAACAGCAGTAAGTAAAATGAAACAGGGAAATGCAACAGGACCAGATAACATACCGATAGGAGTAATCGTAGCTCTAGAGGATCTCTGATGATGATGTTTGGAATTGTGCCCTTTAGTGCGTAGAATAAGCTTGTACTCAAACTTGTAAACCTCTGCATTTGTGTTTTATGCCTTTAAAACAACATTTTTATATGCTCTTATCAAGTAAGTCAATCGTCTATGGACGAAATTTAATGAAATAATAATTATGTCGCAGTAACGGATCAGAAAAAAGTAAAAAATATGTTGGCTGTGATCCGTTGATGTACGACACTGAAATGAGAAAAACGATTCCTTTGATCACATGGTCAAAGTACGTGAAAGAAAACATTTCTGCAGATGTTCCTCTGAATGCAAATAAGTTTACTTCTCAGAAAAAGTAAACTAACTGAATTATGGTGAGCATACTTTGGTCTTGCATCTTTCACTTGTGTCTTTACCGCTATGATTGGTGGGCATTGTACACACACTGGATTGTTCTTTATGAACTGAATTTCTGGTGTGGTGAATGTAACATGTGAGTATGTGATGCTACGTACAGAAACGCTTCGATGGAAGCCAGGACTTCAATTTGGGCTGGGACCAATACGAGGACGGATTTGGCAGTTTGCACAAGGAATTCTGGATGGGCTTAAAGTTGATGCACGAGCTTACCAAAGAGGTAAAAACTACGCTCAGTTTTCCATTTCTTTTTTGGGCTGATGTAGATAGTAAAAGTAAAGATTACTCGTGGTATGGCAAATTATTCAAAAGTAATCTTTCGTTTCATACAACAGTGTTTCCTGGGAATAAGGACCAGCCTTCCTAATGCCATTATGGATTTTCCTTGTAACAACGCGAGTCATTCTCCATTCCCAGTGGTTAAAAGCCAAGGTGAAACCAAAGATCAGCCTACCATAGGTCTTGGCTGACCCACTAGACCAGAAGAAATTTCAACCCATTATTCATTACGAATTCGGGGGGTCAGGAATGCCCGTGGAAGATCGGAATTTTCTAATTTGAGTATTAGGGGAAGAGATACGATTTAAAATGCCCCCTATTTATAGGAAAGAACTTGATTTCGGTTTATAATACATACCAAACCTCTTGGAACTATATAACAATAATAATTCTGAAAGTTCACCTTGACCTTGCTCTTTACTCTAATGTTAAGTAGACCAAGTCATTTAAAACAAAACACTTGTACTGTGAAAACTGTTCTTAACATTAAAAACTACTTTTTGTGCACAATAGGACAAAAGGCGAGGACGAAATGAATGGGGAAAAAATATAGTTTTTGAATGATAGATGCCTTAGTACTGGTAATTATCAACGCCGTTGTTATGATCTGAGAGTACGAATCCACCGTACCTGTTTAAAAAGAAAGCAAATAAATAATAATAATTAAAGCTTTTTTTTTTTTTTTTAGTTTATTCAATGGTGTAAGAACAAGTCATGAAATATAACTATACTATAGTGTTGATAATGGTCGACGTGTAAGAAAAAACGTGAGAGTGAAGTCAGGCTTTAAGGCATCTTAGTACTGATCAATGGTATATCCAAATGTGAACGTTCGACTTGAAAATTGAAAATCAAACAGTTTTATAAAGTCCCGATCAACAATGACCATGAAATTTTCAAAACGCACCACATCAGAAGGACTGGAACCTTGGTAGAGCCTGATTTAGAACTAGGCAAGGTAATCATAGGGTCTTACAACCCAAAGTATGTTGGGCAAGGTACCGAACGTGTCGATGATTGTTGACTCTGATGTTATTTCCACATACCAGACTCTAACGAAGATCGGTTGCAAGCTTTGTAAAGAAAAATCTTGGTGTTCAAATTCATTTCGTCAATGAATTTGGCTCTTGATCAATTGAGTAATGGATGAAGTTGTGTTCTAATTCATTGTTCTTAACTGATTGTGATTCGCCACAGGGGAGAAAAACTGGATCCCTTAATTCCTTCCGGGTTCGTGGGGGCACTGCACTAGTGAATGTTGCAACAGCTGCCCCAGCCTCTGGCGGTCATTGGCAAGGGCCTGGGTTGTGGCAAAGTTCTCAATGATTCAATAATATTGTCCGTCCCTTTCCTTCTTCGTCTGCCCCGTCTCCTCGTTCCCTGATCTGTACCCTGGAAGATGGTCTTTGATAGTCCACTGGCTCTTGTCACATGTCCTTACCATTGCAACTTTCTTAGTTTTTTACTCTTTACAGAAGATCTTCATAGTGACATAGAGGTTGAGTGATGGTTTTACACATTTCTTCATTTGTGATGCGTTTTGTGTACAAATGAAGAAGTGCGCAGACCACCACCAAACATGTGTGTCACTAGGAAGATCTGAACACAGTTAAATGAGAAAGTTGAAATGGTGTGGACATGAATGAGACTCTAACTGGCCTTTTAATTGTTTTCAGCAGTAGATTCATTTATCTATCTATTTATTTATTTGTTTATTTATTTATCTATTTATTATTTGCGTGACTGTATTTTGAAGCATTGGGGATTAAAGTCTGTACCAATTTTATTATTGACTTTTATCTTTGTTTGCCGTATCCAGAGGTGCTATCAGCTGAGAGTGGAGTTCCTACACGTCAACACGAAATATTTTGCTCTATACTCATCTTTCAAAGTAAATGGACCGAACGACAACTACAGGCTTTTGCTTGGTAATCCTGTTGATGGTAACATATATGACACTTTGGCGTATTACAATGGTCAGCAGTTCTCAACTAAGGTAAGTCGATAATTATTACAATCTTGTAACTCAATTTTCTTCTCTTGCTTATCCCCGTCAGAAGATTCCTTCTACATTTTCCAAGTTATTATTCTGCCCGTTCACTACTTCATGTGTACACGTCCCTCAGGTATCAATCTTTATTAGTTAGTGTCCCACACTAAGTAACTCAGATGCACCAAAACTTTTCAAGAACTCCAAGATGATCGGGGTGAAGAGTACAACTTGGCAACAGTACACAGATATTGAGAATGTACATTTTCTTCATGAATTCTCAAATGTTACTACATTGGTTTCGTAAGTTCATGTGTATGTGACCTAAAAAACAATATTGTTTTTATTTTGTTTTGTTTGTTCTGTCAAATAAATGCCCTGAGATGTTGACTTGTAGGGCCAGTTTTTCTTTTACGGCTAAGCAGGTTGCTTGATTCAAACTAAAATTTAGGAAGTAAAGATTTGAACAATTAATTCATTTACACGTTCTTCATTCTGTGAAGATGACACATTGAGATGGCTGTTTTCATGTAAGGTTAAATCTTTTAAGTGTATAAGAAATCTCCGAGAGTAATTTTACAATAAAGAAAGACTGACCAGAAGAGCTGGTATTCGGTTTTTAGATTACATTACCTCTTTCTTCTCCATGTGCCTGCTCGTAAGGGTATCGGAAGAATAATAACTATATTTTCATAAAGATCAAATTCATAGAGTCATCAGGGCTATCAAAAAGAAAATATATGTTAACCAATCCTCGCATATTGCAACTCCAAGGGGAAGTTGTGACTTAGTCTCTGTTAAAAATATTTTCAAAAAGAAAAAAAAGTTGTATGTAGCAAAGATTCGAATAGGAAATAATACAGAAACGATACAATAAAACGCAAAGAAAAAGGGGGGACAAGTAGAGATTTCGGTTAGAAACCATCTTTAGGGAAACGAGACACCACCACCACCACCACCACCATTGTCAAGGTTAAAGTTATAATTGTCGTGCTGGGTCACGACTTGAAAAGACTTGTTTTTTTTCACGGTCTCGTTGATTATAACCAGCGTAAAATGTCCTTGAACTGTTCTCGTGAACAGTTTGTTTTTGTAACACTTTTTCTTAGAGATGGAAAGAAAGTGGGGCAAGATAGAATAAATGGATAAGTTAGGAGTGACAGTGCAATTCTCGACCCCGTGATTTTGATGAACTCTTACGAGGGAAGAGAAGGGGGGAATAAGGATAGATAGTTTAAGACGCTTAGTCGCGTTCAGAAATTCGTACATAAAACGTAGAAAGCACGAGGGTTTAGAGATTTTAGTAATGGTTTTGACATTTTAATTTGACCTTGTCTGTTTCTAGTACAAGGCCGTGACCGACTTCCATGTAGATCTATTAATACTACGAGCTGGGCTCGAATGGATGCACCAATCAAATCTAGGCATTTGGACGGTAATTTGCAGCTGGCCGCACAGTATATAAGCGTAGCCATTCCTATGTTCATCACTCCATACAGAAAATTCCATCTGTGCAGGCGTCGGCGTGATTCTGCCAGAAGAATCAGAAGACTGTTGTGTTTTATGTCTATGTCCATTATAGGCATTGAGATGAAGCCATGTGCTCGATTATGATTTACCCACTGCTGTTGTCTACTGTTCCCTGATTCCTTATCAGGGACCAAGTGTAAGTGTTTGTCTGTTGATGATTCAACAATGAACGAGGAGCTGAACGTAATTTTTCCAGTAGGACAGGATTGCCGCACAGGCTAGAAGTGCTACCCAAGAATGCAAGACAAAGATGTATATTAACTTGCAACTAGATCTAGTATGAATGTTTGGCATACCCAACTGTGAATTGGAATTGATTTGTCTGGATGAGGCTGGGGATTGCCAGCCCATCCTAGAGTAGATCTAACTTAACTACGTCAGTTTGTATTGACGAGCTTGATCCATTATAAGCGGTAGGCACAAATAGCTGAGATGACATTGTCGCCAGAGACATGAGTATATTGCTTGATAGATAGTAGGCAGACTATATCTGAGAGATAGATAATTCATACTTAAATTGTTAGTGAGTCAGAATGATCTTAATCTTATAGGAATCTAGAGGAGACTTCTAGTGACATATTATTGAATTTTCATTTGATGCTGCTGATGTTGTCTTTTTAGTATGTAAGAGATCTAGACAAAATTGTTAGGATATTTAAGGTAATTAAATTTGTGGCCCTGCAGGTCTGTTGATAAAACTTATTCAGATTGTTCTTAGTGTGTGGCATGGTACGAAAGCTTAATTAGTAAATACCTCTCGATTTTAAAATGCAGTCATAAAACCAATAATTCATAACACCCACTCTGTAACACTATCACCCAGTACCAGACCCGTAACAACCATCACCACCAACAACAACAACAAAGAATATGAAAACTCGATTTGTCTTTCCTTTTTCTTTGCATTTTATTGTATTACTAGCCGACCCGAGCAAGGTATATCTTGCCAATTTTTCATGTACCAAGCGCAACCGTATATCCAGATATAGACCCTTTTCACTTCAGCGTTACGATTGTTTGCGGGGAGCCGCACGGGTTCGAAAAGCACCGTGTAGGGCAAAAGCCTCCACTTGCCCAAGTGATGGCATCTGAATATGTGCACAGTTTAAGCAAAGATGCATTTTTATGCCAGAACCAGCATGTAACGGGTTTGTATAGTTGGGTGCCCGACAAAAGGATGGCATCGTTCGACTGTTGTCCACCGCTTCCGCACTACAAGTGGGTACGCCGCCATTTTGTTTGCAAATCACGTGATATTCAGTACGATGAATGAAAAGGGTCTATAGGCTATATTAAAACGGCAATTGGATTCCATGCTATGACTAATAGAACTTACAGTTACACCACAATTTCACACAGAATTAGTTTATATAATTACCCGTTCTACAAACGGTTTCGTTTCTTGATGCGAAACCAAACTTCCGCGTTCAGTCGGCGCATCAAAATGGTATTATTATTCCGGTTTGCTCAAAATGGTGACTTAAAATAGAATGACCGAAAAAAATATCTTTTGATCAATTCGGGGACAGCAGTTTTCGTATGTTTTATGTGACGAAAACCTAGGTATGTAGATACTGTCGTCTGTAAAATTTGAAGCTTGTGGGCTAAGTATTAACATCGCCTTCAAAGTTCACTTTTATAATAATAGATTTCCGTATTATTTCTTTACCGCAGGCTTTGCTATGGAATTTGTCCTTCTGGCCATATTTTGAATTTTCTTCAAGCCTTGCTACGACCACCGTAGTTTTTCTGTTTTTTTGTTTTTTTCATAATAGTTTGTCTTTCTTTCTGGTCCTTTCTTCACCAGGACCGTGACAACGATGCTGCCAACGATAGAAACTGTGCCAAGATTTCTAAGGGAGGCTGGTGGTTCAAGAATTGCTCTAAGTGTGTCCTGAATAGCTTGTGGGGATCCGACTTTCCCGGTAGCGTTAAATGTATGACTGAAAAGGGTTTTTGGAGGTATGGGATCTCAAGTACGGAGATGAAGATGCGGCCCTGCAGCAGAGCACTTAACCTTTAACTACACAAAGTGTATTGTTGCAGTTGTCAGAGAATAAAACCTTTTTTTCCCCCAGTAAACCTGTTTGTGGATTTTGAGGAAATGGCCATAGATAGAGAAGTCTTAATGCATGGGCACACGGCGCGGTTATCCAGAGACCTCAGTGGTTTAAGGGCCCCAGTGCATCAGAAATTTGAGTTAGTGTAGAACGTTCGCTAATGTTTAAAGTTTTTACACAGTCGTGGCCGTCAAGCAAATGAGTTTGAGAATTTCTATAGGTTACAGGGTGGTGTGGAAGGATGGCTGCTCATGAGTAGTATGCGTGTGTGTGGGTTGTGGTGGGGGTGTGGTTGTGAGTAGTTGCGTGGGGGGGGGGCAAGCCGCAGCCTTTTCTTTGCCCATTGGCCCATAGTCTTTGAACGACCGTTGTCAATAGTACGTCCATTGTTTGTTTTTTGTGCTGATGATTTCACGAATATGGCTGTTGCCTCATCAGACCTGTTCATCTGAACAATATTTCGGCCGTAAAACTTTGTTAGCGCATCAAATAAAGAATTTAATGCATTAACTAATTGAAATGAATGGGAATTTCCGTGAGAAAACTGTCAATATCAGGAGAAAAAAAAACAATAAAAAACATCTTGATGTCGTGACTATCTGCACCACCATATCTTTTTGTACAATCTTTCCAATGCCAAATTACGCCTTTTGACTTTTAAAGACTATTTATGAGAACAGTTACATGTAAATTAATAAATAAAATTGACAATTTTTTGTTGTAACGAAGCATACCGGAAATGGAACACAAAAGCCATTTTCTGCAACAGAGAATTTTGTGCATGAGCTGATTTGACAGTGGTGCAGGGGAAATAATCGGTTAAATATTCACCTGTAACTGTATTTAGTGATTGTCCTTATTATGCATTATTTAAAAAATGGACTTAAAAGATTTATCATGGAATGCAAGCCTTTTTAAAATACAATAAAACAATTATCTATTTCCTAAACGTATAAAGAGAGTCATAGTAGCCAAAAGCGGCAGTGAGAAAACTTATTTATTATTATACCCACTCCTTAATGACACATGGTTGTGGTTCGTTTTTTCAATGTTTGTACCCCAGAGGGTGTAGCTGGGAAGCCTGTCCTGGCGTACTGCAGTGAGTCATCAGAGCTTCTTTGACGCCACTGGTTCAGCTTATTTTGGGTCTTCCAACATCTCTTGGCCTCGTATCTTATCTAGAGACTCGCATGCTATATTCACGATGGGCCGGCTGGAAGATCGACATTCGGAGAGTTAGCGAATGATCTCTTTGTTTTCGGTAAATCATTTCATCCTGAGTATAGACTGTCAAAACAGAGTTTCAACATGTCCTACTTAAAGAGATGATTATTTGAATTATTTAATGAAAAATGATTAATGTATTGGGAATAACATTTCGCCTTTTTATCTTGTTGAAGAAGTCTATCTAGTTAACAAACCTATTACGTACCAGTTTTATGAAGCTCCTGATCCGAGAGATTTGAGATACCCAGGCAAATACGTAGGGATTTTTATTGATCTTTACTAGAGAAACAGAAACAAATAATTATGAAGATTATTATGTTAGAAGGAGACATGGTAATATTGATTGTTTTCTTATACAGCTCAAAATTACTTCAATTTGCCAAGACAAACAATAAGAGAGAACGAAAACTTTCTTGTTTATTCTAAGAACATGCTAAAAACCCTAATAATATTTATAACGATCATGCTAGTAATGATAGGACCAATGAAGAGTTTCAAAAATGTTGTAAAAATTGTTGGGAATAACGTTATAACTTTAGTGTTACAGATAATTCTATTTGTGTATATAACAAAAAATATAGATTTAAATTTGAAACACTTTAATTGAGTTTTAAAAAATGCAAGAAATTCTAAAATAAATCTAAAAAAGAAAATCAAACCTAAGTGGTTTATGGGTATACTTGTTAGTAGTAATAAAACATCCTTTAATACTGTATTTAATCTTCTCTTAGGATTAATTAAAGCTAAACATTATGAGATTGTATTATTCTTAAGTGCATACTTGGCGTCAAGCCTACGTGTTGGATTTTCCAAAGGTTTACTGCCTTGATCTGAACACTCCACAAACATAACATGTCAGAAGGCGGCCATTCTTCAGGTCATTTTGTGGACTAGTTGAGAGAGGAGGTGATGGGCGCTGACTAATTTTACTAATTAAAGTATGTCCGGTGAATAGAGCAACCCATTCAGCACCACTATGTCAATCCGACGTAGATTCCGTACCATTGGTAGGATGACTGTAGGGTCGGGTTCTCTACATAAAACTGACGTAGGCGCGATGTTGTAACCAGCAGATCTATGTAGGAATGATGTCATTCCTATGTGCGAACTTGACATCAATGTTAAACATCAGATTTCTGGTGTGGTTGCTGTTTTGGGAAGTTACCAGAAAAAAAAAAGTTACAGAAACTTGCTGTGGGTGCTAGGTATTTACTTCAGGAGGTTCGCTGCTCTTGGCATTTACACCTCTCTTTTCTTGTCTTAATTTTTTTATTATTAATGTTTTGTGGTGGGTGTCACGAGTGGAGTGAGTGCAATTAAGGGGATTGCTACAGAGCGGGTGTAGAGTAAGAAGGGCTCACAGTAGACAGCAAGTTAAGCGTGCTGTTGTGAGTAGTGGGGGGGGGGGGGTCTGAATGAGGCGAAAGCGCGGTATTACTATCACTGCAAGTTAGAAGGTCCTACGGAGCGGACCTGTGAATAAGAGCCCATCGGGCGGACATAAAGGGAGCAGTCGAGAAGACTAGTGGAAGAGTCTTTCCAGTAATGACTGGTATGTAGAACGTTGATTGATTATTATGATTGATGTATTATATTATATTCGTCTATTACCATGATGGGAATAAGTATATGTGAGGAATGTGGAAGTCCTTGATATTGGATATAGCAATGTGCGCCATGAGCGATAGATGAAAGTGAGTTCATGGATTTGTAGCGCGAGTGAGTAGTGTGTACTCCGATGGAGGTGTGTTACCGTAAGATGTGTGGTGAGTGAAAGGTGAACTAGTGTGTGTACGCTTCATGGATTGTAAGGAGAGGTGGAGCGAATAGAAATGGTAGGGTATTATACCAATGTAATGTTATTCTTGTAGGTGTTGGGGACGAACCGGTCTCGGTTTTACGAGATACAGGATCTACCGTTGTGGGAGTGCATAGGGATTGCATTCGGGATTCACAGCTTACAGGTGAGACTGTCCCGTGCATCCAATTTTCGGGGGCCATTGAGAAATTACCCATGGCAAGAATAATGATAGATACACCTTTCCTTAGCGGGGAAGTCGAGGCAGTCGTTGGTTGTTTTCCAGGCGCCCAGCTCATCATTGGGAATGTATCACGGGTGGTTTCCCCTTCCGATGAGAACGTGCAAGCATGGTCGCAATCAAAAGGTATTGACTTTTGCGCCGCGGTCGAAACACGTCGACGGGTAGCGGATAAAGATAAGATTAGACCTTTGGCGACGCCAGCGGTCAACCTAGATATCACGCCAGAGCGCTTGGCGAGATTACAAAGGGAGGACCCATCATTAAACCCATGTTTTGGGGAAGCGCGAACCGAGAAAACGAGGAGATATAAGAACGGGTCATCTTCTTTTTTTGTCCAGGGGGGCATTCTGTTCCGTATGTACGTCACAGTGGCTTCCGTTCAAAAGCAGGTCGTCGTGCCACGGTCGTTAATTGCTACAGTATTGCGTCTGGCCCATGATGTCCCATTAGCGCATCATATGGGAAGTGCTAGAATCAAGCAGAGAATTCTGAAAGATTTTTATTGGCCATCGATACATAGAGATGTACGGCTGTATTGTAAGACGTGCAGTGCGTGCCAAAAGACGACGCATAAGGGTCGTACACCCCAGGCTCCTCTTCAAAAGATCCCCACGGTTTCGGAAACGGTTAAAAAGGTTTCGATAGACCTTGTCGATTTAAGAGAAAGATTATCTTCAGCGCGCACTATAGCAGAAGAAGCTTCGAGTATCGCTTCAAAAAGAGCAATAGCCTATAAAGATAGAGGTTCCAAACTGAGAATTTTTAAGCCAGGAGACAAGGTCCTATTGTTGTTACCTACGGACCATAATAAGTTATTGATGACATGGAAAGTTCCTTATGTTATTGAGCGAATTGTTTCGAAGGTAGATTACGCTATCCACATTAATGGATCAGTAAAGGTTTTCCACGTTGATATGCTGCAGAGGTTTCATGAGAGACCAGAGTATCTGTATTCTCATACTAGTGTTGAAGGACATAACTAATGTCGTGTCATTCTTTGATGATATAGCATGCCATACGTCGACATGGTCTGATCATATTCAGACACTAACAGTAATTTTTCAACGATTACGTCATTTTGGGTTAACTGCTAAACCCGCAAAGATGGATTTGGCATGTCCAGATATAATATTCTTAGGACATATTGTGGGTAGAGGTGTTCAGAGACCTGAAGAAACAAAAATTGACAAGTTAGTAGGGTTGCAAATCCCAAAAACAAAGAAACAAGTCAGAAGCTTAGTGGGAATTTTAAATTATTACAGAAAGTTCATTCCAAATTTTTCCTCCTTATCATCTTCTCTTACTGACCTTACTAAGAAGGGACAACCCGATAAGGTCCAGTGGACGTCTGAATGTCAGACAGCATTTGATAATTTGGTGACAGCGTTATCATCGTCACCCATTCTGATATTACCCGATTTTCGATCTAATTTTATCCTCAGAACGGATACGTCGGACTCTGGTGTCGGCGCTTGTCTTCTACAGGAGAAGAACGAATGTCTCCATCCTGTATGTTATGTCAGTAGGAAGTTATTGCAGAGAGAAAGAAAGTATTCTGTGATAGAGCGTGAGTGTCTTGCCATTGTCTGGTCCGTCCAGAAACTAGGACGTTATCTCATGGGACGAGAATTTTGTATCCAGACAGACCACAAGCCACTCACATTTTTGTCGAAGAATCGTTCGTCCAGCCCACGCTTGTCTAGATGGGCATTGGCTTTGCAGCCGTATACCTTCGTTATTCAACCAATTCCAGGAACCAGCAATCATATCGCCGACTACCTTAGTCGAGCCTAGGGGAAGAGTTCAGCGGCTTATACACCAGAGGACAGGAACATTGACAGGATCTGTGTGAATAAGTCGACTTTAAAATATTGACATTATAAATATGATATGAAGAATGGTTGATAGGTTGAGTGGTTTTTGATTCTGTATTAAGTATTGTGGTTAGTTAGCTATTCATGATGTGACACATATATGCATATTGCAGGCCATATTGATCCCCATATTTTCCCCTGATTTCGGTATTTTATATACTAGGGGAACTGCTAGGTCATTTTTTTTAGTGTAGGTATTGCTCACGCTCACTCGTTGACAGTCATCTTGATGCGATTTGAAATTAATTGCATTAATTTTTTTGGGGTGGGGGATGATGTCACGAGTGGAGTGAGTGCAATTAAGGGGATTGCTACAGAGCGGGTGTAGAGTAAGAAGGGCTCACAGTAGACAGCAAGTTAAGCGTGCTGTTGTGAGTAGTGGGGGGGGGGGGTCTGAATGAGGCGAAAGCGCGGTATTACTATCACTGCAAGTTAGAAGGTCCTACGGAGCGGACCTGTGAATAAGAGCCCATCGGGCGGACATAAAGGGAGCAGTCGAGAAGACTAGTGGAAGAGTCTTTCCAGTAATGACTGGTATGTAGAACGTTGATTGATTATTATGATTGATGTATTATATTATATTCGTCTATTACCATGATGGGAATAAGTATATGTGAGGAATGTGGAAGTCCTTGATATTGGATATAGCAATGTGCGCCATGAGCGATAGATGAAAGTGAGTTCATGGATTTGTAGCGCGAGTGAGTAGTGTGTACTCCGATGGAGGTGTGTTACCGTAAGATGTGTGGTGAGTGAAAGGTGAACTAGTGTGTGTACGCTTCATGGATTGTAAGGAGAGGTGGAGCGAATAGAAATGGTAGGGTATTATACCAATGTAATGTTATTCTTGTAGGTGTCGGGGACGGGCCGAAGAGCCACCTCGATGAGCACAAGTGATAGGCCAGCATAGGGCCGGAGGCCACACATAGGCCAGAAGTGAGGCTGTCAGTGCAGGACAGTAGAAGCACATAAAGTCGTGGCAGTCAGGCCACGGACAGGGACGTAGATATGAGAGTGAATGAGATACTATATTATTGCCATGATGATGGGCGAGTGAACTGATAAGTTGTATGGCAATAGGAAGGTGATGTTGAGAGACTTTGGCGCCAGTGAATCATTAATGTACTATTAAGACCCTGAGGGGAGAGGCTGAGGCCGAAGTGCCTTTAGGAGTAACTACCGGATTGTGGATCCGAGGGAGAGTGTGTGTGAGAATAAGGCCGTTGTACGGCAGTTCATTTCAATAATATAATGTATGTAATTGCGCTATTATATGTATAATTATGTTTAATAAATGTGTGAGTCTGATGGGTTGTGTTGTTAAGTGTTAAACTTGTTTGTTCTTGATTGTCGTCCTGTCATAAACTATTACATCTCCCAGTCTGGGATTTGTGACAGTGGGTGTGTTTGTTGTTTTTTTTTTTATTTTGCCCAGGGCAGTGGCCTTTTTAGGCCTGCTCTTTTCGATTTCCAACTACCAAGGTATCTTTAACGTGCAGAACAGGCCCTCTAAGTTTTTATCCTTATCCGAGAAGACTAGGTGCTCGATCCTACTTACCATAGGATCAGGGACATGATTTTTTCCCCCCAAAATTCCAACATGCCTGCACCCGTCGGGAATCGAACGTGTTACCTTTGGCATGAGTGGCAAGCACCTCTCAACCAACGTGTCCCGATAGAAAACCTGCTTTGTGGCAGTGGGACATGTAATAGATTATACCCACACAGTAACCTTACAGAAATCCGGCCGACATATAGAATTTGACCTCAAGTTTGCACATTGGAATGATGTAGTCCCTACGTAGGCCCGCTAATTACGACATCATGCCGACATTGATTTGATTAGAAAAATCTGCTCCTATGGTAGTCCTACCAACCCTATGGAAATCCTTTATAAACCTGTATTGGATTGCCGTAGGAATGATGGCTGCGATTGAACTTCAAGGAGATTTACTTAGACATTTGAATGCAATGCCCAGCCAGGCATCCCTACATCAATAAGACGTTGATTTCCGTAGGACTGGTAGGATTATGTAGGGACGGGTTCCCTACATCAAACCGACGTCGACACGATGTTGTAATCAGCATATTTACTTTAGGAATGATGTCATTCCTATGTGCAAACTTGATGTCAGTCTTACATGTCGGACGTCCATAGGTGATTATTGAACTAAATTATGTTAGTTAAGTTAAAAAAAAATGAAATAAAACGAAATGAAGTAAAATAAGATAAATATTTTGTTTGTCATAAAATTGAGGTTTTGATGATAATTAACCAACAGCATACCTACGTCAATACGACGTGAATTTGGATGTAATATTTTTTCAAAAGTGTTGGTAAGATTACCACAAGAGTAGAACCGACCTAAGTGTGATATCGTAACCAGCGGATTTATGTAGGATCGATGACATTGCTATGTGCAAACAACGTCACTCCTACGCATCAGATTTCCATAGGATTGATGGCTGGGTATCTATCTAGTCACTTCAGGTTAGACGTGAAATCTTTCTGGTTCTATTTTCTCCAAATTAGATCTGTTTCTGCACCAATGGTTCTCAACTTTTTTCAGGCAATCGCTTCCTTAGCCTGCACATTTTCTTTTATCGCCCCCATTCTCCCCACCCATCCACAATCCTACTCAAACCCAACGGATACATTTCACAGGAAGACAGACTACGCACAAATTATATTGTTAAGTTTTCCAAAGTCTTCCTGATGACAACAGGCATGTCGAGTGTTCGTTACAAAACGAGAAATCATTCTTTATCAAATGCGGTGAAAAAAAAAGGGCTTTTTTCTATTGACAAAACCCGTCCAGGCGTGGTGATGAACACGTCACTGGCTACCTCATTTTTGCATCCAACCCCCCCCCCCCCATCCTCCCTTCATCGTTTTCGCCCCCTTGTCGTCCTTTTATTTGTTTTCGCCCCCCCCCCCCAGGGGACGATATCGCCCACATTGAGAACCATTATAATCTGCAACAATAATTTCTAGCGTCTCTTTGTAGAAGAAAATGTTCCATCTTCACACGGATACAGCAAGTTCTGTTTCCTCTCTGTTTTTGCCTTTGAATAAGCTGATATAGTTTTCGTATTTGTGTCAGTTGTAGGTTTATAGGTCACATCTTTTAGTATCTGTTTGAATCAATAACAGTTTGTCAACTTAACCCTCATGCAAACGATATAATTAGTTCCATAAATTCGATCATACTAATAATACTATAATATTAAAGAGTGACTATCGTGCATAGGTCGGATTATGTACACCCTAGAAAAGTAGATCATGCTTTATAGAAGTTAACTAAGGTTTACTAGTTCATTATAATAGCAGATGTTAAGTGAAGTCCACCGGTGACATGAACTCATAACTCATTTTTTTTTTTTTTTTTTGAAAGTACAGGGTCTAATTTAAAGCACTTATAAACAAGGGGGGTGGGGGGGGGGGGGGTGGGGGGGGGGGTGGGGGGAATGATGTTATATGGAGAGACCAATATTTTTTACATCCAACTGAATAACAACAAAACAAAACCCCAGGCTCCAAAAACTAGGACAGAAAATCGAAACACAAACAAATTCTCATCGCTCAATAGTTCTTTATTAACAAACAAAAGGCGATAAAAAATAAAAGAAATCAGAAACAAAATGTTGAGGCCGCTTGTCTGTAACATTTTCACTCTTTTGCTTCACGCGATCTGTTTTGCTTGAAATATACATCTTGTTTTACTTTGTTAATCAGAAACATTGAAACCCCTCAGTATTAAACTGCACTAGATCTTCTTATCAAAAGAAATGTTCATTATAATTACTCCAGTGAGATCATTTGGCAATAAGAAAACAGCTGCAATCTGTTGTTGAACAAGTCAAAACCAGTGCAATTTCAAGATAGAGCCAGAGATAACTTAATCTGATGGATAACATTTTGTACAAGAGCAATGATCACAGATTATTGTCACTGTTTTATACCATGATTACCTGGCGGGTATATTAGTGTTATTGTCCATAACAGGCATGTTCCATTTAGATCTATGTCAGCTAATGTCTGCAATGTTGAACTTTCGATGAATAATTAAATAAAATTTAAATTTTCGAAGAAAGATGCCAGGCAGGTTGTCACGAGCAGAGTTATGGTCTTGGGGATCTAACGACTGCACGAGAGGCAGTTAACTCACACTCGGACACAAACACACAAGAAAGTATTAAATAACTAGAGTATATGTATGTCAGGCCGGCCGGGCCATATTATTACATAATATTAATATACTAAACAAAAGACAATAGAGGTATATTCAAAGCAAAAGTTCCAATTACTAAACTTAACCTATCATATTCATGTAACTAAGTTCCCTATCAAAGGTAATGCAATTAATAGCCAAATGGGTATATTATAAGAAATAAGATATTAATCTAAACTAACAGTTGAGTCGCCACTGGCCAGACGCCAGGCAAACTCTCCAGCAATAATACAGATTCTCAAGGTACACTGAAGGCTAGAACACCCCAGTACATTCAACGCCTACAGAAGCACAAATTGGCTTGTAGGTATTTAAGCAGCTTGTAAAAGTATATATATATATTTGCAATCACTCAGTCACTATTCATTTCATCAACAAGGTGCCATATTTCTTCAATCGTATTATGGAGATAGCTTTACAATACAGAACACTCGTTCGTCGAATGCAAGCTGTGGGTTTCTCAGACTTTCTACGAGGCTGTGGGTTTCCTCCCTATCTCTGGACTTCTATCAATTACTAGTGAAAAAGATGAGCTACCGTTGGTCACGCCTAACTAGTAGGCGCGAACATCATACGAGCGCAGCGTGGACTCTTAAGGTCAGTCCAACAAAAACCTTTCTTTCTATGAGCTTTCTCTCTCTAGGCTCCTTCAGTCCGATGACAATGGACAAGTCTTCGTGCCACTCAGTTCAGGTACTGGCCAACCGGAGATACTTCACGAAACGATGCTTCTCTCGTCTGTATTCAATGAATTTCAACGTTACGCGATGTTTTATACTATCCAACTACCCGGTAAGGCTAGTCCGCTGGCCAAATTAGTTCAGCAATCTCATTGGCCGAAACATCCCACCATTTTGAATGTAGGAATATAGTCTGCACTATTCTATCAGCCAGTTAACGTGCAAAAACTTGTCTAGTCATACTTAACAATGTCAACTATCCCCACCTTGTCTCACCCCTACTCTATTACTTCCAATCACGAACATTAAAACCGAACAAGCGTGAATCTAACAGTTTAACTTTGCAATTCTTTACTCACAAACAATAATACGCGAGGACCGTTCAAGGCCACCAGCCAATTTCTCATGGCCGTGGTGAAAAAAATAACTCACGGCTCTGCGTGAGATTTAATAACACTTGACTCATGACACAGGTCAAATGAAACATCCAACTATTACTTATCTGTTTTTTTTAAACAATATCCTGCCCTTTTACTGATCGTAGAGGCATGGATGTATGTAATTAGTATCGCACATCAGCAACCGACTTGGAAATTGATGATCTGAAAGATAATTAGTTTAATTGCCAGGCGTGGAGGACACAATGCATGCAATTTCAGATGCTATTAATCAAGTGATGCAAACTTCAAGGACCATTTACGTGACCATACCTTTTGCTGGTAAGTTTCTTCTAAGAGTTATGAATATAAAATCCGGAAGCCAGTGTTGATTTTTTTTTCCTCGTCTCCAATCATCACGTCTAAAACATCGAGGGAAGGTAGTCAAAAATATAAATACATTGTGAACCCAATAGAAAGTGATTAAAGGCTAACTGTTAGTATGTTATTTATAATTTTATAAATTTGCGACACTCACCACAATGTTTAGGTACTCGTCTGTAATTGAGAGTACAGTCCCTTGTGCAGACAACCAGAATAAACAGGACACGTTGAAATCTGTTCTACACTCTCGTTCATCTACATGTGTGATTAACATGGTGGCAGTCAGCTGAGTACATTCACTGAATGAATGATTGAACCCAACCTCCCACGTTCGAACTCATCGCGGAACGAAATTGAGCGAATGTGGAACTGAAATGAACTTTCCTGGACGCCACACGCTCTAAAAAAAAAAAAAAAAGCAATCAAAGGGAGAAAACTCAAGAATACATTCAAGAACCCTCAAGCAAACCAGTCTTACCTCCCCTGGCGTGACCTAGTCCAAATTAAAACCTCAAACTAATTGCAACATAGCATGTGTTGTCATTCATGAAGATCCAGTAAATGTGCAACAACAAAATTGTATCACCTCGAACTAATCGCAACAGAATGCAATTGACACAACTCGCAATTAACAATCCACCACTACAAGTTTGAAAACGTAGCAACAAAACTGAAACATACTCACACAGTGGGCCCTGTTAGTGCCACTGTTTTGTTTTTTTTTTTTGGCTCAGATTGAAATGCGATCCGTACTGTATTCATTTTGTGCATGACTCAGTGATTGCCAATAATTAAATACTTATATCTGAAAGTGAAATATAGCTATATACTTGAGCATACATATACAAATGATCTTCATAGTTAGATATGGAGTAGTGGAATCCGAAAAGTATAATCTGAAAGATAATAAATAAGTATGTATAAGTGTGGCATAAGATAAACAAGTTGATAAATAAGTGCTTAACGATATAGCTGTCCATAGGGGATGTCCTGGGGGTCGGACTCCTCCGAAGTCTTTTATATCCCAGAACTCTCAACTATTGAACTCTGAGTTGTCAGCTGTTCTCGAACCTTTCAGGTCTTCTCATTATCAGCTGACTTGTTTTACAGTTCAGTATTGAAGCACGAAATAATTTAAAAATTAAAAAATAAATAAAAATTAATGAGAATTAAAAAAAAAAAAAAAAAAAAAAAAAAAAAATTATCTTCATAGTTAGATATGGAGTAGTGGAATCCGAAAAGTATAATCTGAAAGATAATAAATAAGTATGTATAAGTGTGACATAAGATAAACAAGTTGATAAATAAGTGCTTAACAATATAGCTGTCCATAGGGGATGTCCTGGGGGTCGGACTCCTCCGAAGTCTTTTATATCCCAGAACTCTCAACTATTGAACTCTGAGTTGTCAGCTGTTCTCGAACCTTTCAGGTCTTCTCATTATCAGCTGACTTGTTTTACAGTTCAGTATTGAAGCACGAAATAATTTAAAAATTTAAAAATAAATAAAAATTAATGAGAATTTAAAAAAAATAAAAAAATAAATTAATTATCTTCATAGTTAGATATGGAGTAGTGGAATCCGAAAAGTATAATCTGAAAGATAATAGATAAGTATGTATAAGTGTGACATAAGATAAACAAGTTGATAAATAAGTGCTTAACAATATAGCTGTCCATAGGGGATGTCCTGGGGGTCGGACTCCTCCGAAGTCTTTTATATCCCAGAACTCTCAACTATTGAACTCTGAGTTGTCAGCTGTTCTCGAACCTTTCAGGTCTTCTCATTATCAGCTGACTTGTTTTACAGTTCAATATTGAAGCACGAAATAATTTTAAAAATTAAAAAATAAATAAAAATTAATGAGAATTTAAAAATAAAAAATAAAAAAAAATAAAAAAAAACATATAAACCAAGGCTATTGACAATAAACTAAATAAATAAATAGATAATTAGACAGATAAATAACTAGACAGATAACTACATGGTAAGAGAGAGAAAACATTATATAGAGGAGGAGGCCACAAGCGATGTCAGAATGTAATTATTGGTCGCTGTTAATATTTTCTTACCAAATAATGATAATACAGTATCAGCAGTAACATAATAATAGTAGACTATGATCTGAGTGTACATTAGCTTTACTTCATGCACTTTGAAATACATGTACCAGTTTTTGCATTTTCATCTTTTCGTCATTGCCTTTTTTTTTTTTTTTTTTCCTCACTCATTCTTTCATGCGTTCCAGTCATCTTTCATGCTTTGTTTATTTATCCATTGTCGACATAAGGTACTTTTCTCTTATTTGCATTTCTGACTCAAATGCAAATTTCAGATTAATTGATTTCCCATATTTTATTTTACTGATGCACATTTTGGCAACCAGTAGTATAGAGTTTATATCATTAACGGTATTTTTGTTTACCAAGTGGTCGAAATCTTCACGTATAATTCCAAATAGCGCAGTTCTCTCATTTATTTCAATTTTTTCCCCAGTTTTACCTAAGATGTATTGAGCCACACAGGGCCAATAATCTTTCAGTTTTTCACAGTGAAAAAAGAAATGCTCAATGAAATCTGGTGTTTTGCAGTGTTCGCATTTATTACTTTCCTTTATTTTCATTTTTTGTAAGAGAATATTAGTTGGGTAAATGTTATGTAAAATCTTAAAGTGCAGGAGCCTCAGTCTGGATTCTTTGCAAGCTTTAAAACCAGAACCAAAGTAAGGTTGTATGTCAATATCATATTTCCGTTTCCAGAATCCAATGCTGCAAATCGCGGAGTTTTTATTGTTTATTAACTTCTTTCTTATTTCTTTATTCGTTAACTTAAAGATATCTTTTGCCTTTTCATCTATCTCGTCTTCTGTATTTAACACAGGTCTGTCTTCCGCTTTGACTTTAACAAAAATTTCCTTCCATTCTTTTTTTATTGCATTTGTAATTGCCCAATAATCAAAGTAAATTCCGGGATAGTGTCCAGTTATCTGGGCAATATCTTGCAAAGTTTTCCAGTCATTTTCTTTAAACATCTGACATACATATTTAATACCCGCTCTCACCCATTTATCTATCCACAGTGGCTTATTTTTATATCTAATGTCATTGTTATTGAATATAGCTTGTCCACCTATACTATTTGCATCAATATCAGTTTCTTTTGCCCCATCCTTTTTTTCCAGGTCTAACCAAATTTTGACTACATTCTGCCAAAAAACTGAGTTTATTGATCCTATTGCTTTTACTTCTTTTGCTTTCACATTCGATTTTGTTAAATAGGGTAAGCTTACTAAGTTTTTGCAGAGATAACTAGCTAATTTTACTCCTGTTTTGGGGTATGACTTCTGTAAACATATTTCTTTAAACCACTTTATAAGAAAGACATTTTGCTGGTCCTTTATACTTATTACTCCTAAACCCCCCTCAGTTGGTTCTCTACATAAAGTGTGTCTCTTAACTTTTTCGAAAGCCTTTTTATTTGAGTACTTTTTTTGCCACAGAAACTTGAATACAATTCGGTCCACTTCAAATAATGCTTTCTGTGGTAGAGATAAGGCCTGGATAGTATAGTTTATCTTTGACAGTAAAAAAGTTTTGGCTATTATAGTTTTTCCATACAATGAAATATTTCTTTTGGACCATCTCTGAATCAGAGTTTTAATACTGTCTATTTTTTCCATCCAGTTTTTTGAGATGTTAGATGCTTCCACTGTCGCGTTAAAATATATGCCTAATATTTTTATATTGCCTCCCTTTTCTACCCACGTTATACCTTCCCCTCTTTCCTCCCTTTGTTTATAACTTCCCACCCATATTCCCACTGATTTTTTTCTGTTAAGTTTTAGCCCCGAGATATTTGTAAATTGTTCAATTGCTGTCAATGCTCTACAGAGATCCGGTTTATCTTTTAAGAGTAAAGTCATGTCATCTGCATATTGCAGGAGTTTCAGATTATCTTTCATATTTCCTTGAGTCATAATACCTTTTATCTGTTCATTATTCCTAAGTTTTATTGCTAGCATTTCTACGACCAAAATAAAAAGGAGAGGGCTAACACAGCATCCTTGTCTAACGCCTCGCTCTGTTTTAAACCATTTAGAGATCCACCCTCCATTCTTTACAGCACTCTGCGTATTTGTTATTATGGTTTTAATATAATGTATAAATTTGGGACCAAAATTAAATCTATCAAGAGCTTCCAATATTGTCTCTTTATCTACTGTGTCGAAGGCTTTTTGGTAGTCCAATGACACAATCAAGCCTCCCACACCTTCTTTGTCTGCATAGTTTATGACGTCATCAATCAGTCTAATATGTGACGTAATTGCCCGTCCTTTAATAAATCCACTTTGGTTGTTATGCACAATATTTTTTATTACTTTCTGCAGTCTCGACGCCAACACTTTTGTAAAAATCTTGTAGTCAACATTTGTTAATGTTATGGGTCGCCAGTTAGTGAGATCTTCTCGATTGCTATTGTTGCCTTTATGTAGCATAGTTATTATTCCCCGCCTCTGACTAACCGAAAGTTCCCCATGCTCTATCGATTCTTTATAACTATTATGTAGAGGTTTCTTTAACAGACGCCAAAACACTTTATAAAAACAAGCCGTAATTCCATCGGATCCTGGAGCCGAGTCATTATTAAGTAACTGTAATGCTTTCCCCATTTCCTCCATATTAATATCCAGATCACACCATTCTTTGTCTTCCTCTGTTAATCTGTCATAAGTTATACTGTCTAGGAAATTATCTAATTTATTACCAACTGCTGTCACTGATGCTTCTTTAGTATAAAGTTTTTCATAATATTTTTGTGTTTCTTCCAAAATACCTGACGGGTCTCTAACTATTTCACCATTCGCATTTTTAACCTGTTTTATTATATTACACGTCCCTCTGGCTTTTTCCAAATTTAAGAAGAACTTTGTGTTTTTTCCTCCATCCTCAATCCATTTGACTCGGGATCTAATTATTGCTCCTCTAGTTTTTGCAAGCTGTTCAACTTCTAATTTCTTTTTCATATTTTCATATTCTTCCTGTAAATGTATATCATTTGGGGAATGTGCAATACGCTTCGACATAGCATTGACTTCTTCTTCCAATTTACTATTGTTAGATTTATTGACTGGGTGACTTTTACTGTATTGTATACATTCTAGGCGTATTGCTGCTTTCAGCAGTTCCCATTTTGTTCGATAATCTAAATTATCCAGTTCTTTATCTACTATAAAATCGGATATAAATATATTCATATGTTTGAAAAAACGATTATTATTGATGTATGAAGCATTAAACTGCCACCTCGAAGAGCCTCGCGGGAAATTGTGTTCTAGAAATTCTATAGTGACTGCGCGATGGTCTGTGGACGAAAAATGTTTAATTTCAGTATTTGTTACACATGGCATTAGTTCTTTATCGCAAAAAATATAGTCGAGTCTTCTGGCCACGAAAGGTTCTTTCCTAGACCATGTAAATTCTTTTGTGCCTTTGTTTAATTCCCTCCAACAGTCATCTAGATTCCATGTCTGTACAAACTTTGAAAACATTTCTACTTCTTTTTTTCCATGCGGTGCGCCAGAAATTATATCTAAATCATTGTTTAAGATCATATTAAAATCTCCACAGACTATTAGACTGCTCCGGTCTATCTCACTCATGATGTCACTCAGCCGCTCTATAAAGCTTTCACGTTCCTGCGGCTTTGCTGGACCATAACAGTTTAATATCGTGTACAGTTTATTTTGTCTTTCGAACTCAATTCCTATACATCGAGTATCAAATGTCAGGAATTTTAACTTGTCAACATGATACATTCTGTTCACTAGTATGATCTGGCCTTTGCTCCTATTAGTATCAGGGCAGAAAAAAAATTCACCCGTCCATTCTCTCATCCATTCAGTCGCTTTCGCTTCAGATACATAGGTTTCTTGTAGACAGACAATGTCATACTGCTGAAATGTCTTAAATAATAATCGGCGTTTTAATTGTCCGTGAAGGCCCCGACAATTAAGGGACACTATTTTCATGGACAATGTCTAAGAAAGAGATAGATAAAGAGACAGGGGAAGAAAGAAAGAAAGAAAGAGCGCGCGAGAGAGATAAAGACGGAACACCTACAAGGGCAGGCGTGGGTAGAGATCAGAGTCCAAAAAAAAAACGAAGTCCGTGAACAGGCCAAGTCCGTGAATCAAACACTCCTCTATGGTGACTGATTAAGTTTCACTGTTTCCCTTCTCAAACCAATCGACGTTGTTTTGTTGTTGTTTTTCAGCCTGTTCTTCTCCTGCCCCAGTCATTTTCCTACCTCCCCCCTCCCGTTCATTCCCCCCATCACTCCCTCTATCACCAGGTACTCTCTCGCCCTTTTTTCTCTTTTCGCCTGCTCTCTCCGAGCTGGCATTGCGCTGTCTCTTGGTGTTACCGTCCGCTGATCGTGGCCTTCTTACTCCCGCTCTAAAAAGATCCAGGGTACTTTGTTTTTTTGTGAGCACATTTCTTGCTCTCTCTATTGCCTCTGTTCTCTCACTCTCACCCTCAGGCTCGACCTCTACGTTCTTTCGCTTTGTTTGTGTTTCATTTATTTTCACGTTTTCTGAGTTTTCTGTGTCAGACGTTCTTTCCGTCTCCACCTCTACCTGTTTAGTATCTGCTACTTTTGTTTTCACCCCCCGCTCTTGCTCTCTATAGTAGAGAAAGGCCAAGAAATGATTCCCCACCTTAGCTGTTTTTGGTAGAGACGAGGCTGGGAGGTCAATGTAAACAAACCTCCTGCCGGTTTTAAAACGGGTCAAGCCGCCCTGTTCGTCCCTATAGTTTTCTTCTTTCAGCTGTGATCGCGTACTAACCGCCAGCCTTTTCAATGTGCTTTCAATTTCGCTGTTTGCGACTGAAATTGGCACATTACCGATTATAAGTTTCGTTGTCGGCTTCTCTCCTCCACCAGACACGATGAAGGGATTTTTGTCCAGGACAGTTAAAGATTGTCCCCTCAGTTCAATCCCTTCAATAAGCAGTAATCTCCTCGCGTCTATAGACAGAGGGTAGATTCTCCACAACCCCGATATTTTTTGGGCCCCATGAATTGATCTTTCCCCGGCGACGTCCTCGCATGCCTGACAAATTTCTAGGCCCCCGACCGGTTTGTTGGTATCCGGGATTATTGCCTTATCGAGAATAAAGCAGGCTGATACAGTACTTGCGGTCGCCATTTTCTAACAGAGCCGTGGGTTAACGAGCACGGGTTTACGGCGCACGAAAAAATGAAAAGGAATAGTAAAGACTTACCTTACAATTCACAAAACCTTACCAACTGCGAATTTCAATCCACAAAAGAGAAATCTAACACCACCACGCGTACACAGAACACATAGATTGCCAACAATCCAATTGTTTTGCAGCAACAAAATCAGCGTGACCGACCTCGATCCGCCATTCACCGGAAGTGGTTAGTGCCACTGTTATTAGTTCGTCATCATTCACTAAATTTGGAGTGAAACAACCATCATGGCTGAGGCAAATTTTCGTCTGCCTCCGTCCTTAGAAATCAATGAAGGCAATGTTGCCGAGAATTTTCGTAAATGGAAACGCCATTTAGACATTTACATGACAGCTTCAGGTGTTTCTGAAAAGGATGACATAAGGAAAGCTGCAACTATCCTTAATACTGCTGATCCTACGGCTGTTGAAGTCGTCGACCAACTTCCTTTTGAGAAAGAAGAAGACGGGCAAAATCCTGGGAAAATCCTCCAAAAGTTAGAAGAATACTGTAACCCCAATACAAATGAAGTACTACAGTCATATCGTTTCTGGAACACTCCCATCAGTGTTCCATTTTTTTCAGTTGTAACAGAATTGAGAGCTCGAGCAAACTCATGCAATTTCAAAGACAAAGACAAGATGTTGAGAGACAAAATAGTTTTTACAGTTGAGAAAAAGTTGCAGGAACGCCTCTTAAGAGAAGTAGAGTTAGACCTCAACAAGACAATTCAAATTTGTCGAGCAGTGGAGCAATCAACATTACATGTCCAGGAAATGAACACAACCTCTCAAGAAAGGAAGATTGAGGCTGTTAGCCAGCCACCGAGACAGTCATCATCAAAGCAAAAACCAATCATGTTGGCAAACTGCAGATATTGTGGCAAAAGCCACCCTAGACAAAAGGAACTATGCCCAGCGTGGGGAAAAACGTGCTCAGCCTGCAAAGGAAGAAATCATTTTCGAGCAAAATGTATGAAAATAAATCTGTGCCTTTCAGAAACCTGTGCAAGTACAGAAACAATGGAGACACAAGAAGAAGAGTCTACGAGTACAGCATGGCTTTTTGCAGTAGACAACGATAAATCAAAGAACAACAGGATAACAGCTCAATTCAAGATTAACAACCACAACATTCGTTTCCTTGTCGACACCGGAGCAGATGTGAACATAATCTGCAAGAAATTTGTCAAAAAAGAACAAATTGAGAAGACAGACCATACTCTGGTCACGTGGAACAACACAAAATTGTTGCCAGTGGGCAAAGCAGAACTAGAAGTTGAAAACATCAGACCAGGACAAAAGAAGAAATTAGAGTTCACTGTGGTGGAAAACAATCGTATGTGTTTGTTGGGTACTGTCACGAGTGGAGTGAGCGATAGTTAATAATTACGGGGGGAAAGGAGGAGAGTAAAATTAACGCACGTAGACAAGTAAGGGAAAGCGTGCATGTTATGAGTGGTGGGGGTCTGAATGAGGCGAGAGCGCTGTATTACTATCACTGCAAGTTAGAACGTCCTAAAGAGCGGACGCAAGAGAAAGCCCAGTGGGCGAACATAAGGGGAGCAGTCGGAAGACTAGTGAGAGAGTTTTTTCCAGTGATGACTGGTAGGTGAAACGATGATTGATAATTATGATTGATGTATTATATTCGTCTATTACCATGATGTAAATAAGTATATGTGAGGAATGTGGAAGTCCTTGATATTGGATATAGCAATGTGCGCCATGAGCGATAGATGAAAGTTGAGTTCATGGATTTGTAGCACGAGTGAGTATTGTGTACTACGATGGAGGTGTGTTACCGTAAGATGTTTGGTGAGTGAAATGTGAACTATTGTGTGTACGCTTCATGGGTTGTAAGGAGAGGTGGAGTGAATAGAAATGGTATGGTATTATACCAATGTAATGTTATTCTGGTAGGTGTCGGGGACGGGCCGAAGAGCCACCTCGGTGAGCACAGGGGATAGGCCAGCATAGGGCCGGGGCCCACACATAGGCCAAGAGTGAGACTGTCGGTGCAGGACAGTAGAGGCACATAAAGTCGTGGCAGTCTGGCCACGGACAGGGACGTAGATATGAGCGTGAATGTGCTAATTGAAATGATAATGTACTATTGCCCTGTTGATGGGCTATTGAAATGATAATGTACTATTGCCCTGTTGATGGGCTATTGAAATGATAATGTACTATTGCCACGTTGATGGGCTATTGAACTGATAATGTACTATTGCCATGTTGATGGGCTATTGAAATGATAATGTGCTATTGCCCTGCTGAGGTGCTAGTGGAATGCTAAGGTGTTATGGCAATAGGAAGGTGATATTGAGAGACTGCGGTGCCAGTGAATTATTAATGTGCTATTAAGACCCTGAGGGGAGAGGCTGAGGCCGAAGTGTCTTTAGGAAGTAACTACCGGGTTGTGGATCCGAGGAAGAGTGCATGTGGGAATAAGGCCGTTGTACGGCAGTTAAATTCAATAATATAATGTATGTAATTGCGCTATTATCTGTATAATTATGTTTAATAAATGTGTGAGTCTGATGGGTTGTTCTGTTAAGTGTTAAACTTGTTCGTTCGTGATTGTTGTCCTGTCATAACTTATTACATCTCCCAGTCTGGGATTTGTGACAGGTACAAAAGCTTGTGAAGAATTCAAGATACTTTCTGTGCACAGAGATAGATTTATCAATGTTACTGAATCACACCCACCTCAAAAAACCAGTAGAAAAATGCAAACCAAAGACAAACCAAAGTTGGGAAACCTGGGCTATGCCAAACTACATGTATACCAAGATGCCAAACCTGTCGCCCTGCCATGCAGAAATGTGCCTTTTGCTTTAAAGGACAAAGTCAAAGAAGAGCTAAATCAATTAGTGGAAAGAAACATTCTCATTCCAGTGGAGGAACCCAGTGCTTGGGTCAATCAGATGGTAGTGGTTGAAAAAGCAGACAAGAAACTCAGAATTTGCATTGACCCACAACCTTTAAATAAGGCGCCCAAAAGAGAACATTACAAACTACCAACTTTAGAGGACACTCTGCCTCTTTTTGAAAATGCAAACGTTTTCTCAAAGCTAGATGTAAAAGATGCATTCTGGCATGTGTGTCTAGATTATGAGTCCAGCATGCTCACGTTTGGACGTTTCAGGTGGGCACGGCTTCCTTTTGGATTAAATGTTTCCACAGAAATATTTCAAAAGAAACATGCAAGCACTGGAAGGCTTGTCTGGCTGCCTAAATGTTGCTGATGACATAGTCATTGTTGGCAGAGGGTCAACACAAGAAGTGGCCAATGTCGATCATGATGAAAATTTACACAGGTTGAGAGAGAGGTACTCTGAGAAAAACATTGTGCTTAACGAAGGCAAATCCCACATCAAGCAAGGGGAAATCACTTTCATGGGACGCCGCATTGGTGTAGATGGAATCAAACCAGACCCCCAGAAAGTATCTTCAATCACACATATGGCACCCCCAAAAGATGCTCAGGAACTAGGCAGATTTTGCGGCATGATTGAATACCTAGCAAGATTCCTGCCCAAGCTATTCGAGAAACTGGCACCAATAAGAAATTTGGTGAAGAAAAATACTGACTTTCATTGAAGCGGAGAGTGTCAAGATGCGTTCAATGAAGTCAAAGAACTGATAGTTGATACACCTGTGCTGAAATACTTTGACCCTAAACAAGAACTGCAAGTTCAAGTGGACAGTAGCAAATCCGGTCTTGGCTGTGTATTAATGCAAAATGGACAGCCAATCGAATTCGCCTCAAGAGCGCTCACCACCTCAGAACAAAGGTGGGCACAAATTGAAAAAGAAATGTTGGCTGTGGTATTTGGACTGGAACGTTTCAACCAATATACTTATGGAAGAGAAGTAACAATAATAAATGACCACAAACCATTGCTATCCATCATTGACAAACCACTGAATCAAGCTCCGCCACGACTTCAACGGTTGCTTATGAGGAGCAACAAATATCATTTCAAATTTCAATGGCTTCAGGGAAAAAAGCTCATCCTCGCAGATTTCCTCTCACGACACTACCTCAAAAATGACACTGATGAAGCGGATGTAAATGATGAAATAGCCACAATCTCTTTCATAACAGTGCCCATTTCTGACCTCATGCTAGATAGATTTGCTGAAGAGAGCAAGCGAGATAGAACATTGCAAAGACTGAAAACAGCCATCAGTGAAGGATGGCCTGAGTCAAAAAATGAAGTGCCTTCCGAAATACTCCCATATTTCCAAATAAAGGACTGTCTGTCAGTAGAAAATGATCTAATTCTCAAAGGTAAACAAATAATTGTCCCTTTTACTTTGAGACATGAAATGAAAACCAGACTTCATGCAGCTCACCTGGCATATGATAGCATGGTAAGAAGGGCAAGAGATGCAATTTATTGGCCTAACATGAACTCTGAAATCAAGCAAATGGCTGAAAACTGTGAAAGCTGCCAAGCAATTAAACCTTCGAACTGCAAGGAAAACCTACAACAGCATGAAGAAGGAAGTGAACCATGGACCAAAATTGCCACAGATTTGTTTGAAATCAAAGGGCGAGTATACCAAGTAGTCACAGACTATTTCTCCAATTTCATCGAAGTAGACTACCTGCCCACCACAACAACTTCCATGATAGTCACAAAACTGAAAGGCCATGTTGCCAGATATGGAATACCAAAACGTGTTGTTACGGATTCTGGACCGCAATATTCCTCTCGTGAGTTCAGTAATTTCGCACAAAGATGGGGTTTTCAACACATCAAATCCGACCCTGGACATCATCAAGCTAATGGGAAGGCAGAGGCATCAGTAAAAATCATAAAGAAAATGATGTGGAAGGCTGTAGAAGAAGGAGCAGATCAGTATGAGGCATTGCTGGAACTTCGCAACACACCACGTCAAGGTTTCACAATGAGCCCTGCAAGAATCCTAATGGGAAGAAACATTAGGACAATGATACCCTCAATAGCAGAGAACAAAGAAAAGAACAGAATAAACCCAGACGTAGTCGAAGAACTACAGAAGCATAAAATGACAATCAAGAAATGTTTCAATAAAAGAGCTCACGAGCTACCACCCATTTGCACAAACTCCTCAGTGTACTGCCAAAACCCTGAAAGGAAAAAGTGGGAAAGTGGTATAATAACGGCAGCTCCAAAAGACAGTTCCAAATCATACCAGATCACTGGAGAAAATGGAGGACACTTTGTGAGAAACAGAGTACACATCAGACACAAGAGAACGCCATTCTCACCCCAAGTACCAACAGAGGTGTACACAGAACCGAACCCAGACCAAACATCAATTGATACTCCCTCAGTGACACAGACACCATCGGAAAATAACCCAATGGCAATGGAACCTAGAAGGTCAACCAGGGAGCGCTTCAGACCAAATTGGATGAAAGGCTTTGTTCGCTAAAACTATAACAGTTTCCACCTGCAATGACAAATTTACTTTTGTTCTGTGTTAGTGTTAATTTAAATTACATTTTTTGTTTTACTAATCTCATCAAAGTACGATGATTTCATTTCAACACTCATTACATCTTACACATTACACATAATTCACAGAATTATTTATCCTGAGAAAAGAGGATGTTAATATGTTAATTATAATTTTATAAATTTGCGACACTCACCACAATGTTTAGGTCCTCGTCTGTAATTGAGAGTACAGTCCCTTGTGCAGACAACCAGAATAAACAGGACACGTTGAAATCTGTTCTACACTCTCATTTCAACACTCATTACATCTTACACATTGGGCTCCATTCTTTGTACGGTTCGCCTCCCCCTACCTTCCCTCCACCCGTTCTCTTTCACTGTACTGTGTGGCTTTGTTCTATTCCGTCAACTTGAAAGAGAATTTTGCGTTTATATGGACATTTTACGTAAAAGTGTGCTTGTCTCACGGTCAAATGCCGGGTTCTTAGGCGGATTTTTCGTTTCAGAGCGGGTTCTTACGTTCAAAAGTAACACGCGTAAGACTAAATTCCCTTTCCTTATTGCTATTCCTAAAACATACCAGTGTAAACGAGCCTTGAACAGACATCACGAGGAACGGAATCACACCATCTGAGTGCATTTAGTTAAAACTGTAAAATTGAGGCCCACGGGACATTGACGTTCACATCTCATACTAAAACCGAGGCAGAACAGACCAGACCCCGTAGACTATGGCATTTACTGAGACCGAAACGCACTGAAGTTTCATTAACGGAGTGCACAAAGATGAGTTAGGGCGCCTTCAGGATATATATCATACTATATGAAAATAAAAGGTTAACATATAAGCAAATAAACCGACGTGGTTGGATGACCAACATTTTTTAAACTTTGTATACTTCTCACGTTGTTTTCTGGACACATCCATTTCGGACAAAAATTCAGTCTCTAATAGGGTACATAATTATATCTAGATCTATATATTTATGATTTTTTTTTCTTTTAACCGCCACAAAGAAATGCATTTTCATGGAGAATAGGCGAAAAATGTAATTGGAAATATTGTTCTCCACCTCTCTAAACGCTTTGCAGGTGGAGGAACAATTTTATCACATCATGTAGACTGCAAGGAATGATCGTGTAGCAAGTCGTCACATCGAATCTAAATACCGTCATTAATTTGACCGATATCTTGATATAGCTTAGGCCCACTGCAGGGCTTGGTACAGCGAATTTTCAAGATTTACATTACTTGGGCCGGATGGTAAATAAGATGAAAAGTCGAATAATCTAAATGGCTGTGTAGAAAAAAAAATAAATGGCTTTTTTAAAAATGTCATAGTCAAAGTGCACGCAGTCAGTAAGTGTTGCCTGAAGGTATTACTTTCGATATGGCGTAAAATCTTTCTGGCTGTACTTTCCACAATAAACATGACCGTTAAAATACATTGCGGCCTGGAATGAAAATATCAGCGTTTTCATCGTTGTCTTCACCGAGTGACAGGAGAAGTCGTGCGCTTTTGCCGCCAGAACTCCCTACCCCTTTCCATACATCTATTATTTTGTATTTCAGAGACGAATTACTCTATCTCAAAACGCCAACACCGCACAGTATTTACAACGTATTTGACCATTCAGCATACCTGCGACGACAAAACGCAAATCAAAAAAATTATGTTACTGTCATTCAGTAAAAGGTCTCAAAACTGAAACTTTTTTTTTTCAAGGGGAAAAAAAACACAAAAAAACTTTACTAGTTAGTTCTATCGTACCACGCGTAGGCGTTTAGTAAAAAATCATCAAAGCAACTGAGGTTTGAACTGGCCTTTGAAATTCATAATAAAACACACAGCAAAATAGTTAAAAAGTTACTACAACTTCATAATTTTATTAGTAAGGTTATCCCACATGGGATGTCCCGACTTTAGTTTGTATTTGTATAACTCTTTAATCCCATTTGGGAAACTTGCTTTTGTGCCATTGTAGCCCACTTACAACTGGAGCATGCATGTCGTCGCCACAGTGCAGCCCCGGTTGGGGTTTTTTTGTGGGGAGGGGGGGGGTGGGAGAGATGAGGGAGGGAGGGAGAGAGAACGGTAGGGATGAATGTTATTTAATTTTGCCCGGGCAGCGACCTGTTGGGCCTGCTCTTTACGATTTCCAACTGCCAAGGTATTTTTAACGTGCGCAACGTGCACACGGGCCCTCCGAAATTTTTCGTCCTTGTACGAGAAGACTAGGTACTCGATCCTACTCCCCAATAGGAACAGGGACACAAAAATATGAAAAAAATCCCAAATCTTGCAACATACCTGCACCGACCGGGTTTTGAACCCGGGACCCTTGACATGAGAGGCGAGCACAATGCCTCTAGACCACCTTGTCCCCGTTCTTGTTCTTGTTCGTTCGAACTTCACTTTTTGCACAAGTGAGAAATTCAACTTTAAATGTTTGCTGCTTTAGTATTGTGATAAGGAGTTTGGATAAACCGGAACGGTGAAACAGTTTGATAAGTGCAACAATGCATTTTAATCACGTGCCAAAGTGTGCCTTAATTTGCTCTTCTATATACAAAAAGATGTTTTTTGTTTTTTTTTTGAAACAAATTAAAGTCGAGATGTGTTTGTGAATTATTTTTTTTTCCTCGATTTTTGGGCCAGTACGCCTTGGCTAATGTGAACCATCAGGAATCATAATCTTGGAAAAGATAATTTTATTTAAAATTATTAAAAATGTGTATATTGTATTCACATGTTTATACTACAACATAGACCTGCTCAATCTATTTTGTGTTGTTTAATTTCTAGCAGTGTTGAAAATGTTCCACAGTTCGGAAGAAAGATCTTTGTTTCTTGAGAGCTTCAGTCTAAGTTTATTAACCCGTCAAATCTTTTAAATTTTGTGGGCTCAGCCTAACTTTATTGATCCTCTGAATCTGATCTTGATTCTTGATCTTGTTTTTAATTCTTGTGCTTGTTTCTTTTCTACCTTCCAAGCTTCTACCGACTTGACCAACTACTGTTGTTTTGGCGGGCGCCAAAGAAAGGAAGAGTTTAGATGGTGAGGTGAAGGAGATCAGAGGAAAAAAAAAAAGAAGACAGTTATCAAGGGCAGTAACTGATTGTTTCTCAAGCTCCCGTTCCTTTTCAGGAGTTATATCCCTTTAATAACATGTTATTATTATTACCATTATTATTTCCATTTAAAGACAAACAACAATTTGTGGCTCTCTCCCCGGTGGTTTCTTTCTTAGTACAATTAGTCTGCTTAAGCTGATGAGTGGGAGGTGGGGGAGGTTAGGGGAGAGGGGGGCAGATTTCCACAATATTTTACTTCATGGATCCGTCAACACGTGCTGGTATTATTTTGACTGCTCCCCTTTTAGAACGAACTTGTAATGAATTTAGTTTCCAAATTTAATTGGGTAGCTCCTAACTAGTTTCTTTCCCATACCAAAAGTTGTCATTATTGCCCTCTTTGAAAGACGGTGGTCAGTGATATGGATACCAGTGGTGCCAGTGTGTAGGACCTTTAAAAACATATGTTTGTTATGCTAGATGATGGATGTTTTAGCAAAGAATTTACTGTTTGAAATGGATATTTCTCGGATGAACAGCTCAGAGCGGCTTATGGCAATGAGTTAAAAAGAGGATTGCCCAATGCACTGTATGCATATATAATTATACGTGTTAACTGAAACTTTCCACATACTGTGCTGTTCAGTGGTGTTATATAACACCGATTATCTGAAGACATTACTACAAACACCACAGCATCTTCTAGAAACGTGGGGTTCTGATTAGAAAAATAGTGGACATGACGTAAAAAGCCTGTAAAAGTTCCTGAATGAGCCAGCGCAGATCACTGATTTTCTCCTGAACCCACTTTTATTATCATCAAGTAATTTTTTAATGTGACTTTGGATTTCTTTCACATTATTTATAATTTTGTGATCAAAGCAACTTATTTAAATTAACAAAATTTCTGGTTTTGGGGATGATTCGGTTTAATCATAAGATAAACAACAAATGAGTATTCTGGCGTATCTATTGATTTTTTGGTGATGTCGTAGAAACTACAGTGGTCCATCATGTTTAACGACACTGCTAATAACGAGAACTTTGCCTGTAGCGAGAACAGTTTAAATCCCCGTTTTTTCTACTATATAAGCTATATATTAAAATACTTGAATAACGGCAATCGATAATCAGAACACTTGATATAGCGAGAGAAATAATTCTGAGTGCATACGGCAAATTGTGGGAGCGGCCGCAGTACATCGTGTAGCGAGTCAGACATAATACATGTAACATGTATTGTTCTTTGTCTGTTACTGCACGCCCATCCGTCTAGTCACCTCCCACTCAGGCCGACAATGCTTTGTTTCCTTACTGACCACGCGTTATGACAGCGCATTACACTACCCCTCTCGCAATCAATAAATTTACATTTGCTCGCCTGCCCACCCGTCCAATTATGTCTTGCGTAAGCCTAGCAAGCGTTGTCTACTTGCTGACCAGGTGCCGTGACAGCACTGTACACCATCACCCACGCAGTCAGTAAATTTATGCCCGCCCACCCGTCCAATCATGTCTTGCGTAGGCCTAGCAAGCATTGTCTACTTCCACCACCCACACACACAATATATTTACGCCCGCCCACCAGTCCAATCATCTCTTAAGATCTTGCTGATACCAAAGAAGCTTTGTTTTCTTACTGACCGCACACTATGCCACCATCCGCGCAACAACAAAAAATTACCGGTAGTGATTTACGCGGATCAAAAACCATGCACATCACAAGTAGTGACCAGAGAGTGTACGTGTCTGACGAAGCTACACGGTTGTAGCCTTCATGGACAGCCCCACAGTTTGCCCCAGTGAGTGATGAGTCATCACTTTGAGCTGGCTGCGCGTAGTGTGCTGTCACAGCAGAGGTCAATGGGATCGACGGGAGAGAAAGCATACTTATTACTAGGCCTACGCAAGAGATGGCCAGGTGGGGCCACAACTCGCAAGGCAATTATTACTCGCACCACAGTCTTTGATCGCAATTGATCGCCGCGCGGCGTATGCTCTTTGTGTACATCGGGCTTCCTGACCACATGCCTACACTCGTCACAAACATGCGACCTCGTCTGCCTCTAACTTTTGAACCTGTCTCTCTCGTAATTTGATCGAAACATGGGTACCGTCAGCACATAAAAACGAAACAAAACGGACAACAAAAAAAAAAAAAAGTAACGAGATCAAGGCCGAGATCTGCCGTCAGTTTGATAAACAGTAAATTATGTAGGCCTACGTTCATCGACAGAACAATGCCAACATGGTTACCTCCCTTGTTAGCATGCCCTGCACATAGTGGGGGTATTTTAACCCCTTGCCTCGCCTTTTTGACGCTTTCCTGGAATAGCGAGACCTTTGGTATAACGAGACATTTTTGGTGGAACATGACCTCTCGTTATAACCAAGTTCCACTGTACTTGGCTTCCAGTTAAAGTGTAGTATAAGTCTATTTGTATACACGGCCTATAAGTGCAGCTGTTAGTTTGATAAGAATGTGTGATCGATAAACTTAAGCCCGATAAAGGAATTACGAAATACAGTGAAGTCGTACAAAACATAATTGATCAAAGAGGAGGGTTTTTGGATAAAGGAGGGAAAAAAAATCGAAAATGAAAAACATCACAGTTCTGCATGGAAAATTGTCTGGCAAGGTAACAAGAGCGTTCAAAGAAAATCAATAAAATGTCAGGGCACATGAACTTTAACGGACACCAAACAGTGGAGAGTCATGTCCGACATCGACCTTCTTGGTAGATTTGTGCCTTCATAGTAGGATAGTGGTGACAGCAACAACGATAATGATGCCCTAAATCATGTAATAGGTATGTTTCCATGACAGGTTAATTGGAGGGACAATTTAATTGTTTAACACCTAGTGCAGGTTTCACCTTTATGTTAACCAATTCGAGTACCATTATTTACCTGCCATACTATTATTATGACAAATTCTATTTCAATATATCAGTCGATACCTGGTATCGGACAGCAAGTACACTCAAAACTAAAGACCTCATGATTTTAACAACTGGTTAACTCGGAGCATAATATGGCCGTAGAGTATTGTTGGTTTGATAGCGGCAATTTTATTGATTTCCTCACGAAGACATCTGTGGAAAGTAATTCAGCAAGACCAATATTCCCCCCTTCCCCTCTTGTTTTACTCACCGAGTTCCCACTGATAATAAATCTTGTACACTGTAACAGCTGAGGTTGTTCTAGCACGTTATAGTAGGGGGGAGTTAGTTGATCTAACTACAACCCTTTAGAAAACGAAACTATTACAGCTGTAAAATAAATAAACACGAGATCCGACGATAGATTAAATAATACTAAAGTTTAATAACTGTATAGTGAACAATAAATTACTAGGAAGACACCAGCGAAACTAAATATCTACGCCACACAAAAGGAAACTCACTTACTCACCGACCAACCACTCACACAGGTCTATATATATAAACATTCCTACAGAAAGTTCCCGAAATAAACGTTACCTTTGCCCTCGCACAAACTAACCAATCACACATCAATACGTCATCAGGTTACATCACTCAAGGCCAAATCTGGCGTAAACATTCGTATCCATAACGTTATCGAATATTCGGGAACATACTAATATTTACTGAACGAGTCAAAACACCTGACAACAAGCGACCGAGGAAAAAAACTACTCACTAGAAAAAGCAGGTCAGGTCACTGGGTACAGTACACTCTGGCGGTTGTCAACAATAAAATGAAAAAGTAGTGAACACATGCTCAGCCACCAGCACAACAACAAAACCGGGGGAGGGCAAGGGGCAGCCCGCAGATGCTACACAACTCCCCAATTTAAGTTGAATATCTTTCAACTCCAAAAACATTATACAGCGTCTGCACTATCGTGAAATAATCTTATAGCACTCCCAATCTCACAAAGGTAGTTGCTAATTCTATTACAATTAATAACAATTTCAGTGTCTTCCCGAATGTCATCACAAATACAATACAATGCAGTGTACTTTGCATCACTAATACCATAACTAATACAATACCGTCATTGCTTCCCAATAGTAGACAGTAGGCCTACTAGTCAAAATAACACAACGCCACCACTGTGGTGAAACAATGGTCAATGATATTATTACAAATCATATAAGGTGAAACGATGGCCCATCGTTTACATAATGCTTCGTGCATGAACCATAGCATATAACTTGTATATAACATAGTTATCTCCAAAATGTATAATTCATACGTACAATGGCAAAATACCAATACATACTGACCACTGATCAGGGTCTTTCTTCATCATATTAGGTCAAAACAAGTTACAACATTGCAATATAACACAAACACTGCTTGCTCGCAGTCCCCATTTGGGTTACATTTTCCAAAAATTACACCAAGTTCCATTGGTAACTAATATGACATAGCATAAAATCAAAATGTGACTAACACATCATGACTCTCTATCAGCCATCAATTCAATATTCAGTCACAGATGAACTACGTCCCCAATTACAGTACAATACTGCCGTCCTAGAAATTCATCTAGTAGGCAAAAGTATGGGTTACAATGCATTTCACTGATAGTGTACTACTTTAAAATACCCTGCTCAGGAAATCGGCACAGACATTTTCTCTGCCTTTTACGTAGTGAATCCTGAATCGATAAGACTGTAAAAATAAACTCCATCGTAATAACTTTGGACTGTCAAACTTGGCAGAGTTCAAAAACTCTAATGACCGATGGTCAGTTTGGAGCACAAACTCCTTTCCATACAAATACAAAGTAAACTTTTTTACAGCCCAAACAATAGCTAAACATTCGCGCTCTGAGACCGAATATTTTGTCTCACGAGGCAATAGCTTACGACTAGCATATGCCACAGGGTACAACTTTCCCTCGTGTTCCTGCATAAGACTAGCGCCTAATCCGCGATCTGATGCATCAGTTGCTAAGACAAACTCTTTGGAAAAATCTGGCAAACATAACACGGGTTTGGAGATAATGACATTCTTCAAAGAGGTGTACGCTTTCTCCTGCGTTTCATCCCACTGAACTATATTGGGCTGACCCTTTCTAAGTAAATCAGACAATGGTGATGCAATCGCTGAAAAGTTAGGAATAAATTCATGGTAATATCCCACTAATCCTAAGAATGCTTTCACTTCCTTCTTAGTGGTGGGTCTGGGTGCGTCTCGTACCTTACATACATTCTCTTCTAACAGGCCAATCATACCTTCTCCCACTAAGTGTCCAACAAAGTCTACTTCAGACGTTCCAATCAGACACTTCGATGGTCTTGCAGTTAATCCAGCTTGGTCCATCCTCTGCAGTAAGTCCTTGAGAGTCTTCACATGCTCGTCGAATGTCTCTGTATGAATCAGCAGGTCGTCCACATATGCTGTCACATTGTTCATTCCACGGATCAATGGCTTTACGATCCTGTTCAGCGTGGCTCCTGAGTTCATCATCCCAAAAGGCATCCGAATGAATTCATAGTGTTCGCCCATGGTGACGAACGCCGTCTTGGGAATGTCTTGCTCTCGAACTTTCACTTGCCAGTATCCCTTGCTCAGGTCAATCCGAGAGAATAATTTTCCTCTCGAGAGACTCTGAAACACTTCTAGTGGCGCTGCTGTCGGATGAGGGTCGAATACTGTGATCTTGTTTAACCTCCTGTAGTCGATGCAGACTCGGTTGGATCCGTCCTTCTTCTTGACGACAACAATAGGTGAAGCATAAGCTGATGAGCTCCTTCGAATGATGCCCAGCCGTTCCATGGTGCTAAGCTCCTCCTTCAATGAGTCGCGCATATCGTAGGGCACCGGGTATGGTCGTTGACGAACTGGTACTTCTGTCGTCAGGTCGATGCGATGTTCACCCAACTGGCAGCATCCAGGAAGATTAGTGAAGACGTGCTGGTAATTCTTCACCACATTGCAGAGTTCTTGACGTTGTTCCGATGTCAGTTGCGTTCCATACTGGACATCTCTGTAGCTTTCCTTCTGGTTCCAGCTTCCTAGGTCGGCAAGGTCCTCCGTCGTTCCACCGTTGTCGCCTTCCAGGTCGCAGTCCTCGATGATTGTCATGCCAGCTGACTCCACGGGTTGACTCTTGTCCATCATGTCGTCCTCTGCCAGTACAGTCTCAGCACTATCACCGCCGCCGTCCTTTATGGCGTTGACATGTTCAGGCGTGGTATCTCTCCTACTGTTGTCCATCCCACACATCTCGGTCACAATAGGTTTCGGTTCCATTGCCACTGCTGCTGCTTTTGACGTCCTTGGAATGTATCTCTTGAGGAGGTTGGCGTGCAAGGTCTTTTCTTTTACACCCATCTTGACTCTATAGTCGTTAACACCGACAACTGAGACTACCTTATATGGTCCCTTCCATTGGACTAGGAGCATGTTAGTGTTCGTCGGCAGTAGTACCAACACTTCATCTCCGGGGCGGAACTTCCTCTCTCGCGCCTTCCGGTCGTAGTAGGTCTTCTGTCTACCTTGAGCCTTGGAGAGTTCTTCCGTCGCTAACTTCCATGTGTCCTCCAGCCTCTCACGTAGTTCCATGACGTACTGGTAACTGGTCTTCGTTTCCGGCTCCTCTACGTCCTTGGTCCATAGTTGTCGTAAGATGTGCATTGGTCCTCTCACAGTTCTCCCATACAGCAACTCGAATGGGGCAAACTTGGTCGACTCTTGGGGAACTTCACGATATGCGAAGAGCAGCGGGTTGATGTATCTGTGCCACTGCTTGGGTTGCTCTGCGCACAGTCGTCTTAAGGTCTTCTTCAGTGTGCCGTTAAATCGCTCCACCAACCCGTTGCACATAGGGTAGTAGACTGTAGTGGTCGACTGTCGAATTCCCAGTAGTCTATTCGTTTCCTTCATGACATCTGACATAAACTGGGTCCCTTGGTCCGACAAGATCTCTTCGGGCACACCCAAACGGCTGTAGATGTTCACTAAGGCTTCTGCTACCGTTTCTGCGTCGATCTTCTTCAAGGGTGTGGCTTCGGGGTAACGAGTAGCGTAGTCTATGTACACTAGGATATACCGATGTCCACCTTCAGTTGGGGGGTCGATAGGTCCTACTAAGTCCACGGCCACTCGCCTAAATGGTACGTCCACTACTGGCATACTCTGCAGGTGCACCTTTGGGGTCGCTCCTTTGTTCACTGTCCTCTGGCATATGTCGCATGAGCGGCAGTATCTCGCGACGTCACCTTCAATTCCAGGCCAATAAAAATTGCTCATAACTCTGTCTTTGGTTTTCTTCACGCCGAGGTGTCCTCCGACGATCGAGTCGTGGGCTACACTCAATACATACTCTCTCAGTTTCTCGGGTAGTACCACTTGCCTTATAACCGTCGCCTGTCTCAGGTCCTTGTAGATCCGGTACAGTACTCCTCCATGTTTCTCAAAATGAACAGATTTATTGCCTCTATTAGTTGGGATCTTCTTCTGCTCTAACTTCCTAATGACTTCGTCTTCTTCTTGGAGTCGGATAAGTTCCTCTCTATCCACTCCCGCGTGCCGTTCTGCCCTCGGCACCTTCAGTGACGTAGACCGGTCCTTCCTCTTCTCCTGGGCCCTCGTGGTCACCGCTCCTACCATCACCTCAGTATCAGGGTCGTACGGATCCTTCGCTCCGTCCACGTTCCCGACTACTAGGTCGCAGATGGTCTCCGGGAGACACAGCGCCGTCACTTTGCCCGTCAGGTAAGGCGTCTTCACGTCGATAACGGCTTCCTCCGCCGCTAGCAAGGAGTTATCGATCCTCGCGATAAGTTTCTTCCCACCGGTGAGCTGTCCGTCGTCCACCAGTGCTCGCCGCACCACTACACCTTCACAGCCGGTATCTCTTAGGACATCTACTGCTCGATTTCCAATCAAGCCCTTCATCACTGGTAACTTCAGTTTCTCCACGGTCCTTCCGTCACTGCATCCTCCGCAAGTAACAGGCACCGCTAACTGTAGCTTCCCGTCCTTCATTACCGCTTGAACGTTGATGCTGGTGTCAGCCGTCGTCTCATCCTGTCTCGACGACTCGTCCGCCGCTATCACTACGGCCGCCGCCGCCTTGTTCGGCTTGCCTCGTCCCATATCCTTCTGGGCTGGACACATCCTCCGAACGTGGCCTGGCTTTCCACAAAGGTAACATTTCAACTCACCTTTGTCGTTTAACTTTGCACGGCACTCCGTCGCCTTGTGTCCCGGCCTCTGGCACCTATGGCAGACCTGTGGGCTTCTGTCTCCGTTGGGCCTCTGTCGCACTGGCCGGCTCTGCATTCTGGCGCTCCCGCTGAGCGTCCGGTTCCTCGCTACCAGGTACGCCTCCGCTGAATCTGCGATGTCCTGTAGCGTCTTTGGTTTCCTCTCCCTCACATGGGTTGCAAGGTCTGGTGGGCAGGCATCCATGAATTGCTCTCTGACGAACAGATCTCTCACTCCTTCGTAGGTCTCCTCCGTCTTCGACAGCTTTATCCACCTCTCTAGATAGGTCTTGATCCTGGTCAAAAACATTCCAACATCTTCTCCATCTTCAGGCTTACCTTGTCTGAACATGAGTCTGTATCCGTCCTCTGACAGGTTGTACCTCTTCTGCAACGCTTTCTTGACCTTGTCGTAGTCCTTGGCTTCGTCGATCGGTAGTCTGCAGAAGCACTCCAAAGCTCTCCCGGTCAGCAGGGCAGACAGTGATGTCGTCCAGGTGGATCTGGGCCATTCAGCTGTCTCGGCAAACCTCTCAAGCCGCAGCAACCAGCTATCCATATCGTCCTTCTTGTCCTGAAATGCAGGTAGCTTGGGTCTCTTAGAACTGGCGTGGTCGTCGGTCTTCTGCGCTGAGTCGTTGCCTCCGCGTTGCTGGCGCATCCTCTCTATCTCCAACTCGTGGTTCATCTTTTCCCTTTCCAGCTGTCGTTCAGCCTCCTTCTCCTGTCGTTCATCCTCCTTCTCCTGTCGTTCAGCCTCCTTCTCCTGTCGTTCAGCCTCCTTCTCTTGTCGTTCAGCCTCCTTCTCATGAGCCTGTCGTTCAGCCTCCTTCTCCTGTCGTTGAGCCTCCAGCTGTCTTTCTCTTTCTAGGCCTTCACGGATGTAGTCCCGTCTCTCCTGCCCAGTGAGTTCCATAGCGTCCGCTTCCTGGCTGAGCCTTCCAATAACCTCCGACATGTTGTAGATAGCTTGTCGATGATATTCTACAATAAATTATGTAAATAAATCTAGTAATTTTGATCTGGTCCGCTCGAATATGGTCGGATCCCGGACGAGCCCCCAATATGTAACAGCTGAGGTTGTTCTAGCACGTTATAGTAGGGGGGAGTTAGTTGATCTAACTACAACACTTTAGAAAACGAAACTATTACAGCTGTAAAATAAATAAAAACGAGATCCGACGATAGATTAAATAATACTAAAGTTTAATAACTGTATAATAGTTCGTCCATCAGGTATGATGATGACCTTAACAACACCAGAGGAATAAAGAACAGAAATTGTTGAGAATTTCAACACATGGACAATAAAGAGAACTAAAGGACACAGAGGACAGAATGGAAAGACTGTTCTTTCATGACTTATGGCTTCTCATGTGACTGATAAGTCCTATTTTTGCCCTGCAGACCCTTCCGCATAAATGACAAGAGTGCTCCGTTGGTTCAGTACCACTGGGCCTTTTCTTGCGCCGTTCTCTTTTTTTTGATAGCCTGCTGGAGTCTGTCAGCTTCCCATGCTTTACTGCCTCTGGTAAGGGCCGCCCTCCAATTTGCACGATCAAGCGAGAGCTTTTCCCACTCACTCACATCAATGGCAAAGGCCTTCAGTGATTGCTTGAGAGTGTCTTTGTAACGTCTCTTTGGGGCCCCAACATTCCTCGTTCTATTGGAGAGCTCAGAGAAGAAGATTTGCTTAGGGAGTCTGGAGTCGGGCATTCTGACAACATGTCCTGCCCAACCTAGCTGAATTTTTTTCAGGTGGCAGAAGATGCTCAATTCCTTGGCACGATTGAGGACCTCAGTGTCTGGAATTTTATCCTGCCATTTGATCCTTAGGATCTTTCTAAGGCAGGCCAGATGAAAGTGATTTATCCTTCTGGCATGCGATTGGTACACTGTCCAGGTTTCAGCCCCATAGAGTAGAGTGGGAAGGACCACAGCATTGTACACTTTCAGCTTAGTGTCTGTGCGAATGCCGGCAACATCCCACACTCTCTTTCGAAGCCTGCCAAATGCAGAGCTGGCTTTGCTGATTCTTGAGAGAATTTCAGTATCAACACGAGCCGCGGAAGACAGTGTACTGCCAAGATAGGTGAAGTTCTCCGACACCTTCAGAAGACTGTCATGGACTTTGATATTTGGGGTCACAGGATACTTGTCGTGTGGAGTAGGCTGATGGAGCACTTCCGTCTTCTTTGTGCTTATTGTGAGGCCAAAGTTGTCACAGGCACTAGAGAACTTATCAACACAGTTTTGCATGCTATCCTCATCGTGTGCCAGAAGTGCACAATCATCAGCAAATAGTAGGTCACAGACTTGAGTACTTTTGGTTTGGTTTTTGCCTGAAGTCTCCTGAGGTTGAATAGACTGCCATCAGTTCGGTACTTGATGCTTACTCCTTGAGGAGGAGAGCTAAAGGCTTCTTGTAGCATTGCAGAGAACATGATGCTGAACAGAGTTGGGGCTAAGACACAACCCTGTTTTACCCCATTTGTGACAGCAAAGGGCTCTGAAACACTGCCGTTGCTTTTGTCTGCAGCTTGCATGCCATCATGAAACTGGCGCACTATTGTGATGAATTCGGGTGGACACCCAAACATCGCCAAGATTTTCCAGAGGCCTTCACGACACACTGTGTCAAAAGCTTTTGTGAGGTCAACAAATGAGATATACAGCGCTTTATTTTGTTCCATGCATTTTTCCTGAATCTGTCTGGCAGCAAAAATCATATCCGCCGTTCCCCTCTCTTTACGAAAGCCACATTGGCTCTCGGGAAGCAAGCCATTTGACGAGAGGTGATCAAGAAGGCGATTCAGAAGCATTCTTGCCAATATTTTGCATGCAATTGAAAGTAGAGAGATTCCCCGATGGTTGTCACAGACTTGGCTGTCCCCTTTGTTTTTGTACAGATGGATGATTGAAGCATCTTTGAAGTCCTGTGGCAGCTTCCCTGCTTTCAACATATGATTGAACAACTCGGTCAACCTTTCAATAAGCTTTTCTCCACCGAAGGCATACACCTCAGCAGGAATTGAATCCACGCCTGGTGATTTGTTAAAGGACATCTGATTTGTGGCAGTTCGAGTCTCATTTGCTGTGAATGGCTTGGCAAGAGCTGCATTAATAGGAGTCTGAGGGAGGCGGTCAATGGACTCAGTATTTATATTTGATGGCCGATTTAGCACACCTCCGAAATGTTCTGCCCAACGCTGAATTATGGCATTCAATTCAACAATGCGTGTTGAACCATCTGACGCAAGAAGTGGCGTAGTGCCAGAGCGGGATGGTCCAAACACAGCTCGGAGGCTCTCAAAGAACTTTCTAGTGTTGTTTGTGTCGGCATATTTCTGAGTTTCTCTTACTCGCTCTTCAAGCCAGTCATTTTTCATTTTCCTCAGCTTCTTCTGGAGTACACCCTTACATGCACGCAGTGCATCAGCTTTTGCTGTGGAAGAGGGGTCACTGCAGTGAACTTGGATGAGACTATTTTTTTCTTTGATGAGCACTTTGATTTCATTATCATTATCATTGAACCAGTCCTGGTGCTTGCGGACAGGAAAACCAACTGTGCTGCTGGCGCAAGAGTGTACAGTCGTATTTAGGTCAGTCCAGCTCTGTTCAATGTTCTCAGGGTCAAAAGTCACGCAACCCAATTTTGAGGAGAGTTCTGATGAGAGCTCGCTCTGTTTCTCAGCTGAGCAGAGTTTTGAAACATTTAGGCGTTTAGGTGGCGCTTTCCCTTGAGGGCGTCTATTGCGCCTCAATGTTAGTCTGAGCTTGCAAACAATGAGTCTGTGGTCAGTTCCACACTCGGCACCACACATCGCCTTTGTTACAAGGACATCCTTTCTGTCAGTCTTCCTCACAATGACATAGTCTATGAGATGCCAATGCTTTGAGCGGGGATGCATCCATGACGTTCTGTTTCTCACGGGGAGACTAAAATTTGTGTTGGTAATGAACAGGCCAAATTCAGCGCACAAAGTAAGTAAGCGCAACCCATTGTTATTGCATGAACCAACTCCATGAGGGCCCAAAACATTTGGCCACGCTGAGATTTCGGAGCCAACCCTAGCATTGAAGTCCCCCAAGAGAATCAGCTTATCAGCTGCCGGGACAGAGCATATGACAGATTCTAGATCAGAATAGTCTTTGGCTTCATCTGGGTTTGTCATGGTGGGCGCATATGCGCTAATGAGGGTGGCTGACTGGCTTTTCCCAACTGGGATCCTGAGTGTCATTAGCCTGTCATTTATTTCAATTGGCATATACTGCAAGTTTCTGACAAGGTCATTTTTAATTGCAAACCCAACACCATGCTGTCTCGGTTCGACTGCACCCTTGCCTTTCCAGAAGAAGATATATCCACCACTGAGCTCTTTGAGTTGGCCACTATCAGGGAGTCTGGTCTCACTGAGTGCCACTATGTCCAGGTTGTACCTGCTGAGCTCAATGGCAATAAGTGCAGTGCGTTTTTCCGGGTTGTTTGAGTTGTCCTGTAGTGTGCGTATATTCCAGGCTCCTAGCCTGAGTAAGCTGAATTTCTTTTTGTTTCGACCGCAAAAAGGGATCCCCACTGGTCGCGGTATACCAGTCAGGGTGATGTGAAGTGGGCTTTCTTTAGGGCACCTTTTCTAGCCCCTTCCTCAGTTGAGGTGAGCAGTGCTATCCTTAAATAAGGCTGCTCAGCTACTGTGGGTGCTGCCTCCCCACGCCTCCACTTCAATCGACGATAAAGCGACCATAGCCCACAGCCACCAACGTGTAGGTCTGTGCTAACAGCTTCCAGTCTATCCAAACCTGCTGCCACCGCACTCGCCCATTGTCGTTGGAATGTTGAGAGGACAGAAGACGAGACAAAGATGAAAGAAGACGAGGTGAGTGTTAAGACTGGCGCAAAGAATTTGTTTTTAGTGAGAAAGAGCTGCGCAAACATCAGACTCACTCTCTCGCCTGGACACAACTTATCCAAGTGGCAAGACAGGGTCAAGACGAATGGAAATGTATCCAGGTGCAGGAGGATGCCAGAGGGACAGTCATATTGCCTGACCGGCTGCCTGTAGGCTACTCCACAGCCTCGCAGTCCCAACTGACTAGGGTGAAAGACCCAAACCAAAGAACACCAATACTGGTGGATGCTCTGTGTCACGATATCCAGGCCAGAGTGACGGTATATTGCCATCTGCCTTATCAATCAACCACTGGCCTGCTGCCGCCAGCTTCGAAGCTGCGTCCGGGAAGTTTGCTCAATTCTTCGTCTGTGATTTAGGCAAACAAGCCTATGACCACACCGCTACCGGGGGCCAATGTGAAGGACTCAAGTACTGAGGGTCACATTGTGGCCAAGCATGTGACCGTTGGGTTAGATGAAACCTCCTCCGCCCTGGCCGTTTGCACCGACAGGTGCACGCCCACTGATACCATGCTAGCGTACCAGTTCATGAAACAGGTTGTACTGGATTACATGTTACCAGTAGCAGATTTTTCTGACCTGACCATCAACTGAATAGTGGCGATTGAATTGTACATTATTATCTGATAACCTGAAATTACTCTCAGTTCAATGGAACTAAAGTTAATCTTTGACCTGTAAGCTGATTCTCCGATCTCCAGGATTAAAGATAAGATTTCATTTTTAAATTGTCTTTTTTCAAAGTCTGGGAATATTGTTATTTTGCCTAAACTATAGTATGTCTCTTCCTTTACCACTTTGCGTTCTGGGTGATTGACTGACATGTACCAATGGTACAAATATATGATCAGGGAAAGTGCTGAATATCTTTATGAAGTAACAGTCGAAAAATATTCCATATTGTTGCATGTGCATTTTTGCTTTTTCGAGGAAGTAAGGATTGAAAGTTTGAAGAGTTGTGTAAAATCAGGGCCAAAGGACATACAACATTACACAAATACATAATTATCTCGAAGTTTTTAAGGGATTGGAATGACACTTTTACATAATAAAATTGCGAGTGAGAGAACCACTTTCATGACAAAATTCCAAAATGTTCAAAATGTGGCATATAGCAATATGGCAAATACCCCTAGATATCTGAACAGGTCTATCCCTGACAATAATTTAACCCAATTTTCCTTACTGAAGTCGGCAAAAGTCATATCGACATGCAGACAAGATGTCCGCTTTTCTTTTCCTCCTCGTTTTATTTTTTTAACTGCTGCGAGATTACTTCATAAATCTTGAGTTTCCATACATTTCCCAAAACACTTCGCGTGTTGTTAGAGCAATAAATACATACGTATTGAGATTAACAGCAAATCAATCACTTAGTACGTAAGTTAAAAATGTCTCAGGACTAAAAGAAATAAATCAAAGCACGAGGCTCGATGAACATAAAACTTTAATGTTGAGTTGCTTTTCTGATTTATCACCTTTTTTCAAGTACAAAAGCTCCACTAGCCAATGCTTATGTGTCAGATCTCCTGGCTTTCACATTCGTGGTGTCAGACCTCAGGTAGGTATCTGTCTAGTAGATTACTCAATAAGACTATCCTTGTTAGCACACGAATCTAGTGTAATAAAAACATAACTGTAAACTGTAATGTGGAATTAATGTTTGAGTAGGAAGGAAGTGGTGATTGCTTTGAGATTATGTACGTCAAACATTAGCATGTTACTACTCTGTATGACAGTGATTCCTCTGATTTCTATGCTGGACTCCGAGAACAAGATGTGGAGAATACTCATCGGTTGTCTTTGCCTTTGGCAAGCTACAGTCCAGTCTACAATCTAGTTTCTGCATTTTGGAAATCTCGAAAGGGATGGGCTGGCTACCATTAGACCCGCTCTCGTCATGAAAGAGTCTCTGATCTACTTGAACATGAGGGAACAACACAACCCAAAAAGCCTTTCTGTTTACAGTATCAACTAACAATTAATTGACATGAGTAAAATAAATAGAACATTATTGAACAATAATAATACAAATAATAAGACAATCAATTAGAAATGGGTTGCTGAAACGGTGCTGTATTTGAAATAATGTTGCCACGTTGATATTGATGCGATGATGACACAGCATGGCCTAGCCCAGAACTTTCTCAGCCTCTTTTCGGAACGAGTAATTCTAATTATTTTCTAGTTTATAACGTCTTGATTTCTGATCTCGTAAGTCTTCTCCTTCAAGTGCCGGATCTGGAATAGATATTGACGATCATGGTTTCCCACTTATTCCTCGGCTCAGATGCCCTCAAAAAACCCATATTGTTCTGGTTTTTCCCTATCGCCCATCTGTTCAAACTCTCTAAATATGTTATTCTTTGTCTATCTCTGCTTTTTTTTTTTGCCCTGTTTTTCCAGTTACAGCAAGGTGTTCAAGACCTTTGTGTTGATTCAGGTGTCCCATGAACTGCAATTGTCTTCCCCTAATTGTTTTTATTAGTGATCTCGTAATAATGATTCCCGAAAATTGTATCCTTTGCCCTTTGACTTTCCGTACATTCTTTGCATGTTATCCGTTCTTGACATTCTTAATATCATGAAATTAGTTTGTGAAATTATTCTTCTATTAATTTACTAATTCATTCTACTGTCCACAGACAAAAGATCCATCGATCGTCCAAGCAACAACATCCCTGTACAAAGGCAACGCCAAACACTGGTTAGTACATGTCCACTTCTGACTCCACTATATCGTCTTTACTACCAAAATCCACACCTCTTGTATCACCAGACTACAATTTTTTTCACATTCATCATTACATCAGCATCATCATCATTATTATATTACTAGTTGAGTTTCCCGTTCTGGGTGATTATTATGGACCTGCTTCATTTTGCCTATTCCTTTAGCTTTGTTTGAGTTTTGTTTGTTTGTTTTTAGATACGTTTTACTGCTCTCCCTTTGCGCGTTTACAGCCTTAAATTCAAAATGAGAAGTAGAAGAAAATGACGGCGATTGTCACCGTTAAAAAGGCCTCATCATCCCATTTACAATATTAGCGTCAAATGGTTGAAAATGTTGTTTCAAAAACCCGTGTATTATTTCTACTATTTTAAGATTTTAACATAATTTATGACCGTCAAAAGCCCATGGAGGATTACCTAAACTTTTCCAGAATAATCATTGAGATAGTGAGGGAGAGAGGGAATGAAACTGAACGTTTGTAAAAATGGGTCAGACTAGTGAATCCACCTCGCAGACAGTAGGCTAGACAAGCCTTCTCAGCCAGTAAAGAGGGGTCATTGATGCCGCGTAACCCAGATTGTCACAACTACCCCATGCACATAATTATGTAAAGTCAATGCAGGCAGTTTTTATTCTATTGCAGCCGATTAAGTCAACCTCTTGACTGGCTAACAAATATCCCGTATGTTTTGTGTTTTTTTTTTGAACGTCTTTTTTTAGCCCACATCATGCAAATACGTCAGTGGCTCTAACCCCAGAGTGAAGGCGGTTCTTTTCAACGGTGCGGAAGTTTTGTGTGATACAGAAACTGATGGTGGCGGCTGGACCATTATTCAGGTATTCTCTGTTCGTATTGTGACATCAGCATCATCATCTTCACAATCACTATTATCATCATCATCATCATCATCATCGTCGACGTCGACAGTATAACAATTATTCACAGCAATCTCACCAACGATGAAATTTGTCGGATGACATTAAAGATTTTCCAACATCCTCGACTCTTTTATTAGTCATGACTGATTTCTGTCAAAAGAGAGATTTTGATTAACCGATATTTATCTTATGTGCACACAAAATAATTTGTCATGAATAAATGGCCACATGAATCTAATATGGCTCATGGCGAGATTAGACGTAATGATCAATTAGACTGATGAGTTACACTTAGTGTGTAACGGGGATTTGAGTATATTAACATGCATTATGCTGCATGAGTGTGTTTGTTTGAATTCTATGTGCACAGTGGTCATGAGGTAGATTGGTTTAAGTCTTAGATTATCGTCAAATAAAAAATAAAAAAAAAAAATTCTCAAATTTCTTCACAATCCATCAATCGATCGCAACCAAATTTTGCAGAAATGTTTGTCATCTCATGTCGAAACTGAAACATTTTCCCGGTAAATTTCGCCGACAGACGAACCTGTTTTCCTTTAAAAACATCTCTAAAGATTCGACCAACTTGAGGGTATAAAAAATAACGACCTTATCATAAAATAATTGTCTTGTGACATTTTATCTCACATACTGAATTTCGTTTAACCACATCATAATGCCAAACGGAATGTAACATGTTGGACGTTTGATTAAATAATTCGCTGGTGTTACAATTTGAAACAAAGAATTGTCTATCATACAGTGATGTAAGCGATGTTGCATACTCTCTGTAAACATTATTATTTGATTAGGCATACTGGCTGTGTTTACTGCAATGCTTATCTTCGTGTTCCTAATACATGTAATACAAATTTGCTCTCCTTATCTGAGTGTATGAGGAAAAAATGAACATTTTAGAGTGTGATTCACAGTCGTTTTAAGACAAAGAGAAAGGTGTCATGTAGTTCATTTTATAGCAGAACTGAGATTCAACTATGAGACATTAACAGCCCTGTAGGGAGTAACAGCGAGAGACTGGTTCCTGTAATACAACAGCTAGGTGTGTCATGGGTTGAAATGAATGCATTTTCTTTGAATGTCATCTAACGATGTGTCTTAATACTGTGCTGGTGAATGAACGTATGTGGCAAATGAAAAACCGACAGTCAATCCACACTGATGATCCATCTAAGACAATGGACGCCTCTGGCTTCGGTTCTAGGGCGACTCAAATTCCCCATTCCCATCAACACCTTCACAATTTTCAGGAATTCCTTTCCTTGTGAATAAATTGTACTTTGTAGAAGAAAACAGCTTTGAATAAAGTTGTCAGCCATAATTTATCAGAAAGTGAATACAGTCAAACTACAAAAAGGAATGTAAATGTTCACATATTTCATCAAAGTTACAGCAAATTTATTACAAAAAAACGTATAGACAGCGAGGAGCGGAGAGAGCGAATAACCCAGTGTTCTTACTTTTTTGGCTTCTTTTCTAATCTTGCCGAGTGCATCTTTTTTGTGTATGTTTGGAACTGTGCTCTTTAAGCCTACAATAAACATACATGTGAACTTGTAAACGCCCAAACCTCTATATTTGGCTCATGCAAATAAATTTAAATACCGTTATCAAGTAAGACAATTGTCTGTGGACGAAGTTTAATGAAATAATATATTACAATAACGGATGAGAAAAATATATGTTCAAATATTGCTGTCTGCAAACTGTTGATGTGCTTTGCTACAAAGAGGTTCCTATTTTTTACATGGCCAAAATATGTGAAAGAAAACATTTGAGCAGAAGTTGCTTTGAATAGAAATGATTTTACTTGTCAGATAATTAATCTGACTAAATTCGAGTAAGCATACTTTCTTCTTGCATTTTTCACTGGTGTATTTGCTACCGGTATGATTGATGGGCGTTATACACACTGGTTGTTGTTTATAAACTGAATTTCTCAAGTGATGAATGTAACATGTGGGTATGTGATGCTAATCACAGAAACGCTTTGATGGTAGTGTGGACTTCAATTTGGACTGGAACCGTTACGAGTACGGGTTTGGCAGTTTGGACGGGGAATTCTGGATGGGCCTAAAGTTGATGCACGAACTGACTTACAAGGTAAAAAATATGCCCGGTGTTCCATTTCTCATTATGTGGGCTGATGCATGTGGTATGACCAAGAGATTGATCTTCCTTTGGGAAAGTACTACATTGTACAATCTTTCATTTCAACAACATTGTCTGACATATAATGTAAGAATAAGAACCAGCCTTCCTGACGCCATTACGGGTTTTCCTTGCTTACGACAGTGGTGGAAATCTAAGTTGAAACCAAAGATCAGCCTACCAGTACCATAGGTCTTGGATGACCCACTAGCGCAGAACAAGGGTCAGCCAGACAATAATAATGCGACAGGTAGTGTTGCTGAACGAAGACGGCCACATTCGACTTCCAGCAACAGGATAAATTTACTGTCCTGTCTGCGTTAAGGCAGATAGAGAACAGCCTCTGCCAACGCACTCAAGAATCAGCTGTGTTGAGCCGGAAAATGCCATGGTCTCATTTGACTTTCTTAACCATTGCCGGCATCCCCGGATTCTGTGACGTCAAGACCTACACCGATAACACGGAAACTAGTAGCCTAATTTAGAACTACGCAAGGCATTCGTGGTTTCATATGGTGAAGATCCTGTTGGCATTGTATCGCCTGCGTCAGTTATTGCTGACTCTGATGTGGTTTCTACATACAAGGCTCTAAATAAGGTGGGCTGTGTGCTCCAAAGAGAATAATCTCGGTGTTCAAATTAATCTCATCAGTAAATTCTGTTGTTGATCATTTGATCATTGGATGAAGGAAAGTTCTAATTCATTGTTTTTGACTGTTTGAGTTTCACCAAAAAATATACAGCCTTTCAAAAATAACTTGACATATTTTAAAACTGCGTCATCTATCGTGTTGAAATTTTCACACCTTGTTGAGAACACGTCGTATACCACCTAAGAATTTACTCACCTCCACGTATGGCCCTTTGGTCGCTTGATACCTACCAGGTCACGTGATTTTGATTTTTCCATTCTTTTAGCCTTTACAGTTGTTGAAAAAAAATGAATAAAAACACGTGGAAAGCTTAACTCCACTTCTTTTATTCGCGGTGTTTAAATTGGCACTTTTCATGACGATAAACATGCCACTATTAAGCCAAAATGAAAGAAATCAGATTATTGGGATGCTTAATGCCGTTTCCCTATTGCTGTTGTAGCTGGGAGATTAAACATAACTCAGTGTAATGTTAGATGATAATGGATGAAGTTGAAGACTTTCTGTACGGTCTCAGAGAGCAGCCATTTTATTGAACATCAAAACACAAAGCTAAACCAGGACTCTCTTGTCTGAAGAGCTACACCAAGAGTAAGATTAGGTAACTCATGGAATCACAAGTGGACAGTATGACAAGGTTATGTCCCTTGTAATAATTGTTACCAACAATTTTATATGGACATTACATTCCTCCCCTCTTAGCCTGAAAAATGTACCTCAGATAAAGACATGCAACTACAAAGGACTTGGTATGCAAATTGCTGATTTACAAAATAACACTTTGGTACTTGTTACGCACATGTGTCAAACTTGACAAAGGCAGTATAACCAATAACATTGCATTTGGTAACCAAACAAAATAATTCAAACAATTTCATGTATTTCATCACATGAAAAATACAAAAAGAACATAACCACAGTTCATCAGCATTACAAATCTAGCTTATCTGGTGCTTTTCTTGCTCTAGCAGATCTTCTGACAGTTGGCACCGTTTCATTGGGTGAAACTGATTTACCAGAGTCAGTACACACAATACTGGGTGTGCGAGCAGTATGATTATCAGGATATGAAATGTCATCATTGATTGTTTCTCCTCCCCTTTCATGTTCCTGTGAGCTAGGTTGATTGAGTTTAGATGAGCATTTGAATCATGAACCTTAGCAGAAGTTTGGTCATTTTCTACTTCAAACTCAGTTTCAGCTTGAGGATTCGAATCAGCTGGATAGTGAGTGTGATCAGATTGATCATAACTAGTCACTCTGATTTGATCTTGGTGTCTTTTGATTACACCATGTGACTTGGTTTGTACCTTGAAAGATACAGGACCTGTTTGCTCAATAATAGTTACAGGTAACCATTTTTCTTTGCCAGAGTAATTTCTTATGATAAGATCATCATTCACAGCAATTTCTCTATCGTGTGCAACTTTGTCATGGTATTTCTTTTGTCTTTCTTTGAACATTGCCATGGACATTTGGATGGAACAAATCAAGATGCGTCTTGATCTTTCTTCCCATTAACAACTCTGAGGGACAGAGTCCACTAGTTGAGTGAGGGGTAGATCTGTATTTTGTCAAAAATCTACACAATTTTTCTTTGACACCCCCCTGTTGGATTTTGATCAAAGCTGATTTGAAAATTTGGACAGCTCTCTCAGCTAACCCATTTGAAGATGGGTGATAGGGTGACACTGTAATATGGCGTATGCCATTGGCGTACATGAATTTCTGGAATTCAGCACTTGTCCAGGTAGGACCATTATCAGTAACTATGGAATTGGGAAGCCCCATGACTGAAAAAATGTCACGCATCTCTAAGATGGTTTGACTGGCAGTGATGTTTGGCATGATTCTGACATCCAACCATTTTGAGTGAGCGTCTACCAAAACCAAAAACATTTACCCACGAATGGACCTGCAAAGTCACAATGGATTCGATCCCAAGGGCATGACGGCCACTCCCAGTTGTGCAATTGTGCTTTAGCTGGATTTTTGGAATGCAGCTGACATTGCTGACATGATTTGGCTGTTTCTTCAATTTTAGCATCAATAGTAGGCCACCATACCCATGCTCTTGCGACAGCCTTCATTTTTGCAACACCAATATGGGAGTCATGCAGCAAAAACAAAACATCATTGTACAAAGATTGGGGAACAATGACCCTTGTACCCCACAATAGACAATTATGTTCTACACTGATCTCATGTTTTCTAACTTTGAAAGGTCTGAGAAAATCAGGTGTATTGTCAGGCCAACAATTCATGGTGTACTCCTGCACAAGTTTCAAAATCGGATCCTTTTGAGTCGCTGTGGCAATTTGTTCAACATTCAAAGGAGTTTTGTCAATGAAATCAAACAAAAAGTTAATGTCTTCTGGAACAAACACATCATGTTCACACTGTTGCTCCGGTAGAGGCAGTCTACTGAGCATGTCAGCATTGTTCTCCGCACCTTGTCGGTGTACCAGATTGTAGTCATAGCGAAACAGCAGAATGGCCCATCTCTGAACTCGAGCAGACGTATGTTCAGGAATGGCCCTCATTTCCCCGAAAAGGCCCAGTAATGGCTTATGGTCAGTTACTAGGGTAAAGTGCTGGCCATACAGATATTTGTGAAACTTCTTCACACCAAATACCAAAGATAGCGCCTCTTTATCCAACTGAGAGTACTTCCTTTCAGCAGCACTGAGAGTGCGGCTGGCAAAGGCGATAGGCCTTTCACAATTTCCATACACGTGAGATAGAACTGCACCCAAGCCATCTGGCGATGCGTCACACGTAAGTACCAGAGGCTTTGAAGGGTTGAAATGAATGAGGAGGCGGTCAGATATGAGGATCTGCTTTGCGTCGTTGAACGCACGAACCTGTGCAGGGCCCCAATGCCAACGAGCATTCTTGTTGAGCAGCGAGTAGAGTGGGGTATGTCGTTGCGACAGGTTGTCGATGAATCTGACGTAATAGTTTATCAGCCCTACAAACGATTTCAGCTGGTGAACCGCGTGAGGAGCTGGGGCATCCCTGATTGCCTTCAGTTTTTCTTCCTGGGGCTGCAGACCGCGCTTGTTGAGGCGATACCCCAGGAAATCCACCTCGTCCTGGAGAAATGCACACTTCTCTCGTCTGATGATGAGACCCTTCTCTCGACAGATGTCAAGGACTCTGGTTAAGGTCTGGAGATGTTCAGCGTCGTTGGCTCCGGTCAGGTACAGGTTGTCGAAATAGACACACGTTAATTGGGAATATCCTGAAAGAGGCTGTCCATAACCCGTTGAAAAATGCTCGGGCACGAAGAGATGCCAAAGCACAGACGCTGGTATTCGAACAGTCCACGATGGGTGTTGATGGTTGTCAACTATTTCGAAACTGGGTCTAGTTGCAGCTGTGTGTATGCATGTGCAAAGCCAATAGAAGAAAACGTCTCACCACCTGCAAGTTTTGCAGCCAGTTCTTCAATCCTTGGGATTGGATACTTCTCTTCCTGGATAGCCTTGTTTAAGGTGATCTTATAATCCCCACAAATGCGAATTGTTCCATTTGTTTTTCTCACCGGAACGATGGGCGTGGCCCAATCAGCGAACTCAACCTTCTTGATGATTCCAGCGTTTTCGAGTCTAGCTAATTCGCCCTCGATTCCTTCTCTCACTGCAAAAGGAGTACTTGGGGATAGCATCTGGTTTCAAATGCAGCTTCACTGTTCTGTCGTTCAGAAGTCCAGTCTCACCGAAACAAGAATTGTACTGTTGGAGCAATTGTTCTAGTTGTTCCGAAGGATTCATAGAAAAAATGGAAGTCCAATCTAAACTAATGTTATCCAACCAAGTCCGTCCCATCAAAGGAGGGCCATTTCCTTTAACGATCAGAAGTGGCAGGCTTTGTCGTTGTCCATTGTGATCGACCTCCACCACACACTCTCCTAGCACACTGACTGATTGCCCAGTGTACGTCTGTAGTACCTTTGAAGATACCTGAAGAGGCACTGACTTGAAAAGTCTGTGGAAGTCCTTCTCCGTCATCACCGAGAGAGCTGCACCGGTGTCTGGTTGAAACGAGACAGGTCTGTCGTTGACGTGTAGATCGATGTTGATTGGAGCGTTTCGGCCAGCATGAAGAGCGAACAGGCTGAAGTTGTCTACGTCTTCAGCAGAAGTTGCAGAATCACTCAAGTGATGTGTCGAATGCTTTCCCTTGAAAGTTGGTTTACCTCGTCTTTGCGTAGATGAACGACAAACTTTCGCAATGTGACCAGTCTTTTCGCACTTGTAGCATGTCGCATTTTTGAACTTGCATGCTTGTTGGGCATGCGGTCCACCACAATGATAGCACGGTGTACGCTTGGAAATGGTTTGTGGAGTCGAAGTTGAAGGTTTATTGGCGTTTCTTCTTGAGAAATGTATTTGCTCACTTGGTTTCTCGATTTGGACTTGGAGTTCCTTTGCTGCCTGCGTTGCTTTCATTGTGGCTGTTGCAATCTCAACGGCCTCCTTCAATTTCAAATCTTCTTTGGATAGCAATTTCCTTTGAACTTCGGGGCAGTTAATCCCTCGTGCCAATTTCTCGCAAAGTCTATCTTCTAACTGCGCCCCGAAACCACAGTGCTCGGCTAAATGTCTGAGCTCAGCAATGAAAACCGGTGGGGTCTCATGCTGCTTCCTCACTCTAGCTTCAAAAACAGCTCTTTGTAGATATTTGGGTGGGGCTGGCTCATGGTGTTCTTTCAGACGTTTGCAAAGTTCAGCGAAAGGAAGTTCCTGCACAGTGCTTGGCATGGCTAAGTCTTTTAGAAGTCTAAACTGTGTAGCACCAATAACAGTGAGCAGAATGGCTCTTTTCTTTGCTTCATTGACGATGTCACAAATCCCAGACTGGGAGATGTAATAGTTTATGACAGGACGACAATCACGAACAAACAAGTTTAACACTTAACAAAACAGCCCATCAGACTCACACATTTATTAGACATAATTATCCATATAATAGCGCAATTACATACATTATATTATTGAAATGACTGCCGTACAACGGCCTTATTCTCACACACACTCTCCCTCGGATCCACAATCCGGTAGTTACTCCTAAAGGCACTTCGGCCTCAGCCTCCCCCCTCAGGGTCTTAATAGCACATTAATAATTTACTGGCACCGCAGTCTCTCAATATCCCCTTCCTATTGTCCTACGCCTAGCACTCCCCTAGCACCTCAGCAGGGCAATAACACGTTATTATTTCCATAGCCATCAACATGGCAACAACATAGTATCAGTTCACTAGCCTATCAACATGGCACAATATAGTATCTCATTCACTCTCATATCTACGTCCCTGTCCGTGGCCTGACTGCCACGACTTTATGTGCCTCTACTGTCCGGTACTGACAGCCTCACTTCTGGCCTATGTGTGGCCTCCGGCCCTATGCTGGCCTATCACTTGTGCTCATCGAGGTGGCTCTTCGGCCCGTCCCCGACACCTACAAGAATAACATTACATCGGTATAATACCCTACCATTTCTATTCGCTCCACCTCTCCTTACAATCCATGAGCGTACACACACTAGTTCACCTTTCACTCACCACACATCTTACGGTAACACACTTCCATCGGAGTACACACTACTCACTCGCGCTACACATCCATGAACTCACTTTCATCTATCGCTCATGGCGCACATTGCTATATCCAATATCAAGGACTTCCACATTCCTCACATATACTTATTCACATCATGGTAATAGACGAATATAATATAATACATCAATCATAATAATCAATCAACGTTCTACATACCAGTCATTACTGGAAAGACTCTCACTAGTCTTCTCGACTGCTTCCTTTTATGTCCGCCCGATGGGCTCTTATTCACAGGTCCGCTCCTTAGGACCTTCTAACTTGCAGTGATAGTTATACAGCGCTTTCGCCTCCTTCAGACCCCCCCCCCCCACTACTCACAACAGCACGCTTAACTTGCTGTCTACTGTGAGTCCTTCTTACTCTACACCCGCTCTGTAGCAATCCCCTTAATTGCACTCACTCCACTCGTGACAGACGACATCATTTGCTTCAAAGAAAAACTTAAGTCTCTCCTCGTACTCTGAGAATGTTTCATGTTTTTGGAGAAAATTCCTCAATCTTCCCAAAATGGCTTGCCATCTTAACAGCTTCAGTAGCTCTGGCTTAAGATGTTTTCTGTGTAGCTTGACTAGCTCTTCTCTCCTTCTTAGCTTAAAACAGCTCTTGTTTTCACCTCGTCGCCAATTGTAATGTTAGATGATAATGGATGAAGTTGAAGACTTTCTGTACGGTCTCAGAGAGCAGCCATTTTATTGAACATCAAAACACAAAGCTAAACCAAGACTCTCTTGTCTGAAGAGCTACACCAAGAGTAAGATTAGGTAACTCATGAAATCACAAGTGGACAGTATGACAAGGTTATGTCCCTTGTAATAATTGTTACCAACAATTTTATATGGACATTACACTCAGGGTATACGATATGAGAATTTATCTGGCAGCAACTGAGATGATGGAAGATTGCCAGACACAAGGTAGACCAAGAGTGACAACTCGCAGACAGGATGCAGTTATTCCCATTCGACATTATTTTAAGAAATCGCTTGAAAACAGCTTAAAAGACAACAGATGAACAACGTGCTATGTCAGATGCTCCACCAATGTTAGTAAATGTTGTTGCGATCATAAGACTAATCCAGTGTATGCGTTGACGATGCTAGACTGCATTAATGCACGAGGCGGACTCGGTCGTTTCTGTACTTGACTCTTCATTATGACCCTGTTAATTGTAAGTACCACAAACAAATTAATATGTGTCCAATCGTTTGATTCAGTGTGTTAATTGTTTTTCATGTAGAATCATCTAGCATCTCTGAAATTTTCATGTCGATCCGATTTATAATAACCGAGATTAAGTAAAAAAAACTAGCGTGTCAAGTTATTTTTGAAGACAGTATAGTTAGTAAATTTGTAACTGGCATTGCAATGCTATTGAGTAGTAAATGTGTCATTCATTCATTCATTCATTCATTCGTTTTGCAACAGTGGTGGTTAAAGTAAGTACCAATTTTGTTATTATTCCTTTTCATTGTTTACCCTGTCCAGAGATGCTATCAGCTGAGAGTGGACTTGAGACACAACGGAAAGAACTATTTCGCTTTATACTCATCTTTCAAAGTTAATGGACCACACGACAACTACAGGCTCTGGCTTGGTAAATTTGCCGGTGGTACAATGCATGACACATTGGCGTATCACAATGGTTATCAGTTCACAGCTAAGGTAGTCCAATAATTATTGTACATAAACTTATCTTGTCACTCACTTGTCTTCTCTTGCTTATCCCCCTCAGTTGATTCCTTGTATATTTTCTATGATAATTTGCCCTTCACTACTTCTTGTTTTGATGTCTCATGGGTATCCTCCTTTGACAATTAGTGTGCCACACTAAAGAACTCTGATGTAACACAATTTATAAAGAACTCGAAGATGCTCGAGGTAAAGAGTACAACTACGTACAACTGCACTACGACACACAAACATTGAGCACGCGCATTTTCTTTATGAATTCTTAAGTGTGGCTGTAATGGTTTCATAAGTTGATGTGCAGGTGACCTAAGAACAATGTTTTTCTTTGCTTTTCTTTTGTTGGTGAAATGCCCTGAGATTTTGACCTGTACGGCTTGCCTTTCATGTTCGGCTAAAGACATTGCTTGACTTAACTAAAATTTTTGAAGTAAAGATTTGTACAGTGAATTCATGTACACATTTTCCATTCTGATAAGACGGCACAATAAGATGACTGTTTACATGTTACGGTAAATGTGTTACCGTTGACACCCTTCGGCCTTTTAAGTGTGTAAAAAGTCTTTAGAATAAATTTCAAAAACGAGTAAGACTGTGTCCAGAAGAGCTAGTATTTGGTGGTTTCGAACGTAAATAATTACCGCTTTCTTTTCCTTCTGCCAGCTAGTCATGGTGTAGGAAGAATGGTAACTGTTTATTTTCATAAAGACCAAAGTCACAGAATCATCGATTAACATACAAACAAAAATTAACTTTCCTGTCAGAAGTGGGATTTAGTGATACTTGGGTTATTGTATAAGTCCCCTCCAGATGTCGACGAGGGGTTTTGGTGGATATAGTTGACTCACACCCGAAACATTCATACCACAATGACTAAGCAACACAGGGTTATTAGTGTTCAGGCCTGACGGGCCATATAATCATAATACAACATTCGACTGCATAATTCACGGCAATCACAATCATAGATATTACATAAATGTCATCCACTACTGAAATTCTGGCAAGTCTATCTAAAATAGGGTATACAAAAAGGTATAGTACTATGCACTTTTTAAGTGCGCCTATCCAGGACTACGGTTCCTAAAGGATACCGGTGTAAACAAATTCAATTTGGTCGGTCTCGCTTTCATACAATCAGAGGTAGCACCTAATCAGATAATTGACTGACTCATAAAGCGTAGCAGCATTCACTAATAATTTTCACAGTAATACACTTTACAAAATATCTAGGCCGCTCCACACTAAGGAGTATACAGCTGGGAAGTGAACATAGTTCAATCTCAAACACAATCTAACAGCTCATTATATATATGGCCTTTAGCGTCTTTACAGACGGTCTTAGCAGCTAGAATATTCACTTTCACTTTGACTGACAGCTTCTCTCGTGGCTTATTCTACCAATGTTTGACCCGAGAGTGCGATGGCAGTGATTGCAGGTCAGTCTTTTGGGTTCACTTTGGCGAGTGTTTTCATTCCGCCTCTGTCGTTTTGTCAGGTATGTTTCTTTTGCCTTGAAGTCTACTGCGAGCGTGCCACTGCGCAATTTTTGTCTCCATCTGCTTCGATCATTTGCAAGGTTCTCCCATTCAAGGGGACGATCCGGTGTGGCCTGCGTGCGGTAGGCTGTGTGTTAGCGAAGGCCCTTCGTTTATTGTAATATCTCGAGTTTTCTATACCCTACCCTGATCATTTTTGGTGGACAGGTACATCCCTAGGTAAGGATTCCAGTGGTACTATCCTGGGTGAGTAAAGGTACCATTCTGCCGCTTTTAGGGTGGAATTTCTACTTTCTTGCTCTGTTTTGTTTTTTCCTTCACTTTTTTTTGGTCCTATTTTGCCTTCTTGTGTTGTTTTCTAGTGAGCTTGTCATCATCGCGGGCTCGTGTCAGTGCGCTATCTCTATCCCTGTGTCTGTTTGTTGTTTTTCTGCGCCTTTTGTTTCAGCGGCTGGTTTGCTCCGAGTTAGTTTTCTGGTGTAAGTGTGTATGTGTGTTTCCTTTCGCTTCTCCATTTAATATCCTGAGTAATTGATCATTTGGACGCTCCGGTTGAGCATTAAAATGAGTTGTCCCCCAGTCTTCGTGTTCTCAAGCCTTGTGTCAAAACTACAGTTTTTGAGACACTGATCTTTAGCATGAATTTGTCACAGGCTTTGGCAAGGCTATTGATGAGAGCCTGGAGCTTGGTTTCATCATGGGCCACGATTGCAGCATCATCTGCGAAGAGGAGCTCTTGTAACATAATATGCTCTGTACGAGATTTTGCTTTTTGCCGAAGTGCAAATATCATGTCAATAGTTGATCGTTTGCTTCGAAAGCCACATTGTGTTTCTGGTAAGACTTTTTCCGCCAGTTGTTGAAGGCGGCAGTGGATGACGCGAGCAAAAGCCTTTCCAGTAATGCTGAGGAGGGATATGCCTCGATAGTTGTTGCAGTCGCCTTTGTCTCCTTTGTTCTTGTAAAGTGTGACAATTTTGGCGTCTCTCATATCATGTGGTATCACGCCTTCTTTCCAACACTGCAGTAACAGATTATACAGGTGTGGTAATAGTGGGCCTTTTAGGTCTTTTAATACCTCTGCAGGAATGTTGTCACTTCCTGTGGCTTTTCCAGCAGACAGGTGGTCGATTGCATTGGAAAGCTCGACTAAGGAAGGTTCAGCGTCAAGTTCGGCCATTATTGGCAGTTTTTGGAGGTGTTCCTCAAAATCTGGTGGAATATTTTTCTCAGTTGAATACAACAGAGAGTAATGCTCTACCCACCTATTCAGTTGTTCATTTTTATCTGTGATGGGTTCACCATTTACAGACTTAAGTGGGGCGCTTTTGGTGATGATTGGCCCAAGAGCTACTTTCATCTGACTAAAGGCGGTTTTCATATCTCCCTTTTCATTTGCCTCTTGTATGCTGTTACACAAGTCTGTCCAGTATTTGTTGGCGCAACGTCTTACCTCCAGCTGAAGTTTAGCTTTTGCATTTTTCAAACAAGTTTTTGTACTCTGATTGCAATTTTTGTTATACTCATTGAAAGCAGATTTCTTTTGCTCAATGAGAGGTAGGAGAATTTCGCTGTTCTGGGCTACCCAGTCGTTGTTTGAAACTTTATGCTGTCCAAAAGACTTGATGGCACAGTCATGAATTTTTGAACTGAGAGTGTTCCATGTTTCATCTACCGAGTCACATTGGGTGACATTATCCATGCTTTCAGCAAATAACTTTTCAAATGACTTTCTATTTGATTCATCTCTGATTGCTGTTACATTGATCTTAGGGATTGAAGGGGCTTTTGATCTGTAAATTTTCTTGGCCGAAATTTTGATTTTGCTGACTACCAGTGCATGGTCGGTGTCACAGTCAGCACTGTGGAGGGAACGAGTTATTTTTATACAGCCCAAACTCTTCCTCCTTGAGAGAATAAGATCTAATTGATGCCAATGGCCAGACCTGGGATGGCGCCATGATGTTCTTTGGCATCTCTTAAGGTCAAAGTACGTGTTTGTAACACATAATGAGTTTACAGAGCATAGCTCCAGAAGGCGCTGCCCGTTTTCGTTGATGTTGCCAATGCCGAAGTGCCCAATGCACTTTGGCCATGCGGAGTGATCTGCTCCCACTCGAGCGTTAAAGTCACCCAGAATTAGCAGGCCTTCGGTGAGAGGGATGTTGTGGAGAGTCCTCTGCAATGCCTCGTAGAAAATGTCTTTGGTTTCGTCAGAGGAGGTAAGTGTTGGGGCATAGACACAGATAATGTTGGTAAAACCAGACCGGGTGTTCAGTCTGAGTGTCATGATGCGTTCTGACACTCCAATTGGAGTTGCGATCGAATTGATAAGGGAGTTTTTTACGGCGAAGCCCACGCCGTGGATTCTCGGCTGTTCGCTGCTAAGGCCCTGCCAGAAGAAGGTGTAGTTTTCTTCTTTGACTGACCCGGAGTCGGGAAGTCGAGTTTCTTGAAGGGCAGCGATGTCGATGTTTAGTAGCTGAAGTTCTCGATCAATAATTTGGGATTTCCTGATGGAGTCAATATCAGTGAGATCTTGCTGTTGCAAGCCTGGGCGCATTGTTCTGACGTTCCAGGTACCAAGTTTTAGTATTTTTGTGTTTTTGCCAGGTGTACACTTTACGTCAGCTTTTTGACTTTTGGTCTAGCTCCAACCACCTTATGAAGCAGGCTGACGTGGCGGAACAACACCCAACTGCCTGGGGGCTGCCCAGGTTACTGCGGGCGGTAGTTGATCAATGCAGCTGAAAAGCCGCTCCCACCGACAGAGGGGACCCCTGGCGCTCATCCGTACGCCAAATGGATTGAGCTTATCACCGGTAACTGCCACCTCCCGTGTTGTGCCCATCCGTAACGGATGGCTGGAGTGTCCTCTCCAAATCGGAAATGGGTGGGCTTATAGAGGAGAGACAGACGCTTGCCAAGCCCGAGCAAACGCCTCCTCGTTTTGCTGCCTTGCCTGGGCTATTTTTAAGAGATGGTGCTTTTCCCAGAGGCACCACCCCTCTCTCTGCCATTCTAGTTAAACCCAAGGGAGAGACCAGGTCAATACATTTGGAACTAGTCCGGCTGCAGGAGATGCTGGAAGCCAGTTTGATGCAGTTCTCCCTGACAACCACCTTCGGGTCTCCACTCCTGATTTTCTGTCTGGGTTTACTCCCATAGCCTTTGCTATCATAGCAACACACAAGGCAGTGTGGTATTTGTATTCAGGGTTACCTTCCCCTAGTCTTCCTCTCTCCCGAGATGACCCACAAGACAGTGGGGGTGACAGTAGCAGGCTGTATTGTGTACTGTCATACAATAGCAGAAAACTCTGGCCTGACATACAGCTCATTACACATCTAGTAAAAAAGTATAGTTAATGTCCTTCTCTTCGTCACAATGGGGTGACGGAAAAACTGTCACAGTTCCTGGCACGAACACATACGAGGGCTCTCACCATTTCCTCGCTCGCGATGGTTTTGCGAGCGAGAGAGTCCAATGTAAGCGGTGTGCACACTTAAGCCTGGTGCACAGAGGCTTCGTCACTGTCCAGGTCTCTTCACAGTGCGAATCTTTCTGTCTGTCATCTTCACTCAGGTAGGAGGTCCCCCCGTGACTCGTCTTTTCGCCAAATGCTCGAAATATGAATCCACTGATCTTAGTACGTGTGTTAGCTTTTATACCCACCGATGGTTACTAAGGGTCTCCCTCCCGATTGGACGATCAAGGACCTAGCCACGACAAACACAAGTTTGTCTTTCAGTTAACCCTAACTGCTTTCTCAAAAGGATATGTACACAACTCAAAAACCTACACTAGAACTTCTACAATCCTACTATGTAAACAAGAAAATCCCACACGCACACCAAAATCAAAGGGTTAACTTAATGTTTACAAACTTAACTCACACATCCCTCATCACGAAATCCATGGCTCGATTAGTAGCTAAACGCGTTTCATATTCTCCCAAAATAAACCCAACCCATGACTAACAGAAAAGAGCTCACGCGCTCGTGACATTTGCCATTCCTTATACTCAGCAACTTCTGGGAGAAATTGTGACTTTGTTGATGGTCCTTTCTTCACCAGGATCGTGACCATGATGTTCACACACATGCAAACTGTGCAAAGGCTTACAAAGGCTCTTGGTGGTTCAGGGCATGTTACGTTTGTCATCTGAATGGTTTGTGGGGAAAGGACACCCCCAAAGGAATTAGATGTCATATTGATGAGGTTCATATCAAAGGGGGGATCAAATACACGGAGATGAAAATTCGGCCCTGTGACTGATCAGTTGACCTTTAACTACCGAAATTGTATCGTTGTCGTTGTCACAAAATAAACTTTTTTTTTGTTTTTAGGCATTTTGCTGGAAAGTATCTTTTTTTCCTTTTATACCATTGTAACATATGAGTTAAACTCGTGCAGGCTATGTAAATGCAGTCGCATGATTTAACGCCAGATTGATCTTGCTTTTGTTTTTGATAGACAACATTTAATGCCCGATGACACCACGACCTGTTTTTTATTTGCTCCTGAGAGACCGGCTTTGTATGACGCAAACAAATCACACAAAAATTGGGTCACTAACAAAGGCGACCAAAATACTTGACCCCAACATGTCCTCATCTCAAAACTAAAACATAAATAGTTATCATACTGAGCCAGCCGGGCTGCCGTTTTGTGGCAGGTAAGTCCATGGACAGTGAAGGTTTTCACGATGAAAATCAATCAATTGATAGTGAGTGTCGCGATGTGGGTTAGATGGGGAGAATTCGACTGACACTCTTTCGAGGTCCGCTCCCACAATCGACGAACACACAAAAAAAAGACTTGCACTCTAAAAACTAAATAAATCAATTGCTTTGATTTTTAGCAGAACTGTAGGGCAGTTTAATTACAGGAATTAATGTAACAAATATAATTATAAATATAAATATCAATTCAAAGGCAACTGAATCTAAGTAATGAAACTACAGCTTTCTATAAAGACTAACTTATTCACTCTAACTACTTGCAGGTCATATGAGTTATATGCCAAATAGAATCCGCGCACGTGGCGACGGATATAACAGTTTAAATTCTATTAATTCAATGAGACATGTTATGATATGGACATTTCCTCTAGACACGCCATGGAGAATGCTTGTACAACCATGCGTTGTCTGGCGGTAGCTCTGAAACTGTCTTCAAAAGTAAGTAGAACGGTTCACTTTCATCATTACAAATTAGTGTGAACTCTCACCATTAGGCCCTCACTGGGAGTGAGAGCGCTGGATGTAAACGCTGTGGGTTCATATCAAACCAAGTAGCTTAGGCTCTGGAGCTTTAAATCATGGCGCTCCTCACAATATGGACTGCTCAACTGCGTCTCTATGTCTCTCATCTGGCTGAGGACTATCGCCGTCCACTTCGTAAATGGATTGTCTACATGTGGCCACTATCTAAGCTCTGCACGGATTTAAATACTACAGCTATGTCTCGACCTTCCGTCCAGATTCATACATTTGATTGGTGCAGTCGCTGGAGCTCAGCCTGCAATATTAATTTATGTTTGTCACGGCCTTGCGCCAAATCAAGGTCACTTTTACCTAGACAATTTAAAATGCGAAACATTAACTACTAAAATCTTCAAACCCCGTGCTTTCTACTCTTATGCATGAATTTCCGAACGCCAACCAAGCGTCTAAATAAACTACCTTTACTCGCCCCTTATCTATGTTAATCAAAATCACGGGGTCGAGAACTGCTCTGTCATTCCTAGCTATACATTTATTCTGTCTCGCCCCTCCTTCTCTCCATCCATCAGAAAAAAGGTGTTTCAAAACAAACTGTTCACGCGAACAGCTCAATGACAAATTACGCTGGTTATAATCAACAAGATCGTAAAAATTAACTCACTGACGTCGTGACCTAGCACGGCATTTATGATCCTAATGTGATCATGACAGTGAGGACTGAAGTAGAATTGCCCTAACATGTCACCATGTTGAATATTATGTTATGATCATAGGGACATGTGACTTAAGACAAAGACTTGATATAATTATTATATTTGTGTAAAGTCCTGGTGAAAAGCTTAAGATAATAGGTGGGCAAGATTTTGATGTCATGATGAAAATACTAGTGTCAGGCATAATCAAATCAAAAAGATCAGACAACGGAGGGAAGACAGCAGAGCTGGCCCCGAGGTGCGGCACTACACACAAAGCTATATGGGCAGGCAGAGGATCTCAGGAGCACAGCGTCCTTCATAAAGGCTACGGGCCTCCTGGTATAAACAGTCTGATAAGAGGAACGCAGAAGAAGAAGAATTGTTTAAAGTTCCCAGTGACTGTTGATGTCTAAAAGGACTCTGATCTCTGGCAAACTACCGTGTTATATTACATTTTGAACCATGATACCTTAAGTTGATTGCTTGGTAGGGGTGGAGGGGTATTGGTGTTTAAGGGCGACCGGTTTACAAACATTCACAATTGTTAATGTGAGGCGAGGGAAGTGTAGCTCTCTCGACCCCTAAACCTCCACCCCATGCACACATTTCACATGTTTCCCTTCTCGGAACAGCATGCATACTGCACCAATGCCCATGAGAGGCTGTTTCACTAGAGAGAGAGAGAAAGAGAGAGAGAGAGCGGGAGGAAGAGAGAGAATGAGAGAGAGAGAGAGAAAGAGAGAGAGAAAGAGAGAGAGAGAGAGAGAGAAAGAGAGAGAGAAAGAGAGAGAGAGATAGAGAGTGAGAGAGAGAGAGAGAGAGAGAGAGTAGAGAGAGAGAGAGAGAGAGAGAGAGAGAGAAACTCTGATAGGTTTAACAATGAAACCGCTGTACTTTTTCAGAATGAAATGTTCAATCTCTGTTTTGGAATTATAATTATTGTATGTAGTAAATGTCATGTAGGACATTTAGATAATCTTATCGCACAAAAGGGACCACTGTTTCCACTATTTATGCTGTCATAGCCACCTCTGATGTCACAGTGGTTTATTTATTTTAGTGGCTTCCAACCAACCCCCCCCCCCCCAACCCCCCAACTGCATTTTCAGAGGTGTAAAGTGTTTAAATGTAGCAAGATGCTGGTACCTTACGTTTCCCTCTCTTCTTTCATCTGTTTTCATGTCCTCCTCCTGCTTTTTCCGTCTCCCCATTCTTTTATTCTTTCCTTTTATTTTGTGTCCGTGTCATTTCTTTCTTTCTTTCTTTTCTAATAAGAGGACCAGACAGACTAGAAACCAGTTTATAGCTATGCCTCAAGTATAGCAACTTAGTCTGTCGGGTAGAAATGATCTTACCTTTGCGCATACAAATGACATCGTTCCTTCTCATATCCACTGGTTACAATATCGCACCATCGTCGATGTGATGTGGGAAATCCGTACCTGCGGTGATCCTATCAATCCTACAACAGTCTATAGGAAATTTACGTTTGATTGACACAGAGACGCTAGCTGGAATGCTTTCCACGTCATCGTTCCTCCCACAATTTCATCCCTCACAGAATCGCGTTTTAACTGGGTTTGTCAAGATTGGGTCAAGCCCGTGATTCCCTCGGTTATAAATAGATTGGCCCTAGGCCATGATTATTAATTGATTTTGTAGCAAATCCGCTATTGCGGCAGTACTAGCTCTGTCATTGTGTGAACTTTTTTTTTTTTTTTTAAGGAGAAATTCATTTTAAGGTCAAAAACTTTAATCACAATTAGATTCCAAAATACACTTTTTTTTTTTTTTACAAAAGCAGATAAAACTAACAAGAAATATGAGATAATTAGTCTTAAAAACTAAATGTTCGACGATCAATGATGGAGATCGGTGGATCGGTGGTGAGAGAGAAAAGCCCAGAATGTTTATTGTCACTGCTATTTACCTAATAACATGCCTCTAGATATCGGAGTACATGTATTTGCATGTACATTTTAGGAATAATAGAATGTTTCTGAATGTTTAGACCCAATGTCCATTGTCCAGATCTAAATAATAATAATAATAATAATAATGAAGATCATTTATATAGCGCCTAATCCAAACGAGTTTGCTCTAGGCGCTTTACAGAAAGTCTTGTTCTCTCCATTTGCATCTCTCTCACTCTCTCTTTCTTTCTCTCACCCTCTTTCTCTCACTCTCTCTATCTCTCTCTATCTCAGAGCAAATTGTAACGCAGCCTGTTAGGCGCAGTTCACAACTCACAATAGTTCACAACTCACACCTTGTATTCTAAAATATTATAATATTATTTGAATATCTATTATATAATATTTATTCAATAATGAATTATAAATTTTCGTTGGTGATATGGGGGATGATAGGGACAAATTTTAGTCTATTAATTTTAATTTCAATTTTGCCCGGCCAGCGGCCTGTTCGGCCTGCTCTTTACGACTTCCAACTGCCAAGGTATCTTTAACGTGCGCAACGTGCACACGGGCCCTCCGAATTTTTTCGTTCTTATCCGAGAAGACTAGGTACTCGATCATACCCCCCAATAGGATCAGGGACACGAAAATATGAGAAAAATCCCAATTTCCAACATGCCTGCACAGTCCGGGTTTTGAACCCGGGACCCTTGATATGAGAGGCGAGCACCTTGCCTCTAGACCACTTTGTCCCCACATCCACCAGATACTTTCTGAGTAAGTTATAAGTATAAATCTAAACATTGATGGAGAATTCCCGACAAGACCTACCTACAAGAGATTCACATCAATATCAACATATCACATGAAACTGATCGATGTATGAATGAAGAAGAAGAAGAAAAATAAAAATAAAACGTATAATCCGAATTCCGGTAAAAAATATACGAAATGAGAACAGAGACAGACCCAAACTCTTACGTGTAACGTTAAGTCATTTATCTTCATCATTGGCACGAACTGCCAACATCACTATCAGCACCGTCAGTTATGTCAGTTTTCATAAGTATCATGATTTCCACCACCAACATCTTAATCGTCTTCAAAAATGACGTGTTTGTTTGTTTTTTTTTAAATTATAGGAATCTCCATCACCATTACTAACACTTCCAATGAAACTAAAACTCATTTCAGCAAAAAGTAAACCAAACATCGACTATGTAGTTTGATACTTGTAATTACAGGTTTGATGTGCCCTTGTGATAATGATGTGAGAGAACAGAAATGACGATGGTGATGATAAAGATTAAGTTTTAAAGTTGACTATGCGTGACTTGTTTTACAATGTGTAGAGACATGCCATGACCTACATGGTACATAATGATCACTGGTGAACTTGTTTGCTTTTTAATTGGGTTGGAACATTCCATTTTCAGGAATGTTTCTTGGAAACCCATTTTTCTTTTGAATTTTCAGCATTTCTTGCACAGGAACACCATGAATTTCAATATTTTTATTTTTACGCTATGCAAGTCACCAATGACAAAACTTTTAAGAACGAAAGTAAAAGCATGTACATATTGTTTATGCTGCACATTAATTTTTGTAGCACCAGTGACATTTTTCATTATCTGACTGTTTTTATTTTTTGGAAAAAAGAAAAATGCTCATTAAGCCTGGAAAATCTACCAACATATCTGTGAATGATTAAGCTATCAATTAAAATCATCCTTGATGTAAAAAAAAAAAAAAAACTTTGATTTTGTCTGTAATGGCTGTCGCGATGTGGGTTACATGGGGATATTTCGACTGACACTCTTTCGAGGTCCGCTCCCACAATCGACGAACACACAAAAATAAATACTTGCACTCTAGAAACTAAATAAATCAATTGCTTTCAATTTTAGCAGAACTGTAGAGCAGTTTAATTACAGGAATTAATGTAACAAATATAATTATAAATATATATATCAATTCAAAGGCAACTGAATCTAACTAATGGAACTACAGCTTTTATAAAGACTAACGAATTCAATCTAACTACTTGCAGGTCATATGAGTTATATGGCAAATAGAATCCGCGCACGTGGCGACAGATTTAACAGTTTAAATTCTATTAATTCAATGAGACATGTTATGATGTGGACATTTCCTCTAGACACGCCATGGAGAATGCTTGTACAACCATGCGTTGTCTGGCGGTAGCTCTGAAACTGTCTTCAAAAGTAAGTAGAACGGTTCACTTTCATCATTACAAATTAGTATAGACTCTCACCATGCGGCCCTCACTGGGAGTGAGAGCGCTGGATGTAAACGCTGTGGGTTTATATCAAACCAAGTAGCTTAGGCTCTGGAGCTTTAAATCAGGCCCCTCACAATGGACTGCTCAACTGCGTCTCCATGTCCCTCATCTGGCTGAGGACTATCGCCGTCCACCTCGTAAATGGATTTTCTACATGTGGCCCAGAACTAAGTTCTGTATGGCCTTAAATACTGGACTGCATCTGCAGCTTACCGTCTAATTCCTGGATTGTGATTGGTGCAACCACTTCTAGCTCAGCTGCCGAACTGAGTTATTTTAAGTAACAGCCCTACGCAACGACCTTGGGTCGACATCAAAGGTCGAATTACTTCAATACAATATAATATAAATTTTATAGCAATAAATTCTTAACATGTTCAAAACCCCGAGCTTTTACTCTGGATCACGGTTTTTCTGTACGTCAACAGACGTCTCAATAACATTTAATTCCTACTCACCCCTTCCCTCTTTACTACCCCTAGTTCAAAACACGAGATACAACAAGTGCTCAGTCATGCACACCTACGCTGTCCCTCTATCCTTCCCCACCTTCTGTCTATCTATCAGGGAAAAAACTGTTCAAAACACATTGTTTACGAGACCAGCTCAAGGCCAAGTTATGCTGGCTCGTACAATAATTACGTTTCTAAAAATTACTTACTGCTCTCGCAAAAATTTACTCTTATGAATTAAATCCGCTCTTGACACATCCCCCACCCCAGTGAAAACTTAGGGTTTGAACGACACAATGTGTACTAAAGTCATTAAGTCAGAATACATTTGGAAGCCATATGGAAAAACTATAGCGTTAACTGAAAGTCATGAAAAAAATTGTTGAGAACGTGCATTCTGAAGGACATATGCGACGTTCTATAATATATGTGGTAATTGTGTATAGTGTAATATATGTAATGTAACAATATCGTTACAATTAAAGTGATAACCTATTTCACAAAGACATACTGTAAAGACTTAAAATATTGAGCATCTAGCTCATAGCTTCACTGAGCGTAATTATGACATATATAACATGTACAAACAATGGTTAATCTAACGTAATGGTATCCTGGCAGCAGTAGGTCTGGTCCCTTGGTTTGCCATTTCCTCATCTCATTGACCCGCAGACAAAGGCGTCAAGGTTGTCTGGAACTCAGGTCTTGGTCAGAATGGACGCTAGTGGATAAAGGAATCACATAAATTTTGAGAAAGTATGCCCATAACTTGTAGGACAAATAATGTGAAACCATCCACGGTCTCCGAATAAGGTGAAAAATGCTCAACCTCAATGTTTACAGACTATATAATGATACTAAATTAACCGGGACAACACATCGGCTTGTAGATTATCATTCCCAGGTATAGCTCTAATGGTAAATTTGTATTCCTGGAGCGCAAGGCTCCATCGGGTAAGTCGCGCATTTCTCGCTCTGTTCGACTTGAGGAATAGTAATGGACGATGATCCGTTTCAATTATAAATTCGGACATTAATAAGTATCGAGAAAATGCATCGACCGCGTAAACAATCGCGAGACACTCACGTTCGATAATCGCATATCGAGTCTCTCTATCAAGTAGCTTCCGGCTTGCGTAAAAGCACGGACGTAAGGAACCTTCATGCTCTTGGAGCAACACGGCGCCGATACCTTTATCCGACGCATCTGTACGGACGACGAAGGTCTGGCGAATATCTGGTAAAACAAGCAGGGGGAAAGTAGAAAATAAATTCTGAATAGTCTGAAGGGCATCAGCGCACTGAGGCGTCCAGACGACTTTATTTGGAAAATTCTTCCTCGTTAGATCAGATAACGGGGCTGAAAGGGAAGAAAAGTTTGGTATGAACTTCCTGTAGTAATTCAAAAGTCCCAACAAGCTACGGACTTGTTTTTTAGTTTTAGGGGGTTGAAGTTTCAAAATAGTGGATATTTTGCGATTGTCTGGAGTCTGAACCCCGCGGGTTATGGTATGACCCAAGAAGTTTATGTGGGAATAGCCCAAGAAGACCTTACTGGGCCTCGCGGTAAGGCCAGCTCGGCGAAGAGTGGCAAAGACTTCACGAAGGGCCATCAAGTGGCCAGCCCAATCGGTCTGAAAAATACATATATCATCGAAATAGGATAACACGCAGCGCAGTTCATTTAATAAGATGTTCATCATGCGCGCGAAAGTTGCTGGTGCAGTAACCAGTCCAAAAGGCATATATTTCCATTGCATTAAACCCAAAGGGGTTTGAAAGGCTGTATACTGTTTACTATCCTCTTCGAGAGGAATCTGCCAATATCCTTTGGATAAGTCTATTTTAGAGAAGATAGTGGCGTTAGATAACCGCGCGAAAAGGTCCTCCTGATTGGGAATGGGTTCCGCATCATAGATGGTAATAGCATTGAGCTTTCTATAGTCAATGCAGAAGCGCACGGTATCGTCTTTCTTCTTGACTAACACAATGGGCGAGCAATAAGGGCTTGTAGACCGCTCTATTACGCCTAATTGTAACATTGCACGTACCTCGGTGATTATTGTTTCGTGAGCGTGCAGCGGGTACGGGTACGGTTTTACAAAAACAGGCACGTCTGTCTGGAGACGGATTACATGTTGGACTAAAAACGTACAACCGGGCAGGTCAGTGAACACTGTCGCAAATTCTTGGAGCAGGTCCGTAAGGTCCTGTTTTTGAGACGGCGTAAGCTCATCACTGATATTAATATCACTGATGCTCTCGGAGGCTTGTAATATGGGCAAGGATCTGTCGATACTTAACGGGTCCTCGTCGTCGACAGTAACTAAAGCCGCGTTGGCCCTTGCGATGACATGAACGGAGTCGCCTCGACGACGATCATCGCTAGGCAGGTACTTTTTGAGCATATTAATATGGAATACTTTTTGCTGCCCGCGGATGTCTATCAAGTAATTGACTCTGGAGAGTCTCTTTTGGACTCTATATGGTCCCTTCCACGTTAGAAGGAGTTTATTTTGCGTTTGAGGCAAAAGTACAAGTGTCAGATCTCCGACGGTTAAGGCGCGCATTTGGGCGCCCTGATCGCGATAAAATTTTGAAGAACTCGCTCTAGCGCATGCAAATTGCAGAGCGGTTTTGCATGCATTAATAATTCGTTGTCGGAGATCGACAACATATTGATACGCGGAGCGCGTATCATAATCATCGGTTTCCGAACCGGTGAACAATTGACTAAGAATGGCCATCGGGCCACGTGGTTTACGTCCGTATAATAGTTCAAATGGGGAGAAACCCGTGGACGCGTGCGGGAGTTCCCTATAGGCGAAAAGAATAGCGGGGAGCTGACGGTCCCAGTCTCCTGGTCTATCGGCAGATACGCGGGCTAACATTGCCTTCATGCTCGCGTTCCACCGCTCGCAACAACCGTTTGATTGCGGATGATAGGGGGACGTTAATTTCTGCCTAATGCCCGCTAACTCCAGCACCTTTTTGTATAGTTCAGAGGTGAATTGTGGACCTCTGTCGGAAAGAATCTCGCCGGGAAATCCGACTCGCGAGAAAATAGTCATAAGCGCTTCAGCGATATGGTCAGCCGTAATGTCTTTCAAGGGAATAGCCTCAGGCCAGCGCGTCGCGTAGTCGATGACCGAAAGAATAAAACGGTGGCCCCTATCTGATTTAGTAAGAGGGCCCACCAAGTCAATCGCGACCCGCTGAAATGGGATTGAGACTGGAGGCATTTCCTGTAGGGGCGCGCGCGATGCCTTACCTTTGGGTGTACGTTTTTGACACACATCGCAGCGCGCCACAAAACGGTTGACGTCCGCGTATACTCCAGGCCAAAAAAAATGTGCCAATATTCGTGACTTGGTTCTGGCTGAACCTTGGTGGCCTGAAAAGGAAGTGTCGTGCGCGAGACGCAAAATATCACGACGGAACGACTTAGGAACTACCAGCTGTTCGACGGCGTCGCGTTTATTTCTGAAATTTCTATAAAGTAATTTATTCTTAATAAGGAATGGAGAGGCATTTCCATTCTGAGGTTGAACCCTCGCAAACAGCGGTTGAAGTGAAGAGTCGTTTTGTTGTTCTCTGTAAAAAATGGAAGGCGTGACATTGAAATCAAAAACGGGGGTCGCTAAATTACTATCCGGTGGACGCTTTGACTGTTGTCGGGTGATTACACACGCAACTTCTTCTGTCCAGATGTTCAAGTCGCCGTCAGGTGTATCGTTCACCTGTGGTAAGTTACCAATTATTAAATCGGCAACCGGATTCGGTAAAACACACGCCGTTACGACACCGGTAATAAATGGCGTGGCGACGTAGACCTCCGCGAGTCGGAAACGCTCGACGGAGCCCCCAAAAGTAATACATGTTGCCTGTTGTTCAATAAGTTGGGTCGGTCGAACCAAAGACTCCCGGACACCTATGGTGGTGCATCCTGTATCCCGTAACACGGACGCGGGTATGGCATTTACATGACCTTTATATAATGTCAATGACCCGTGCTGATGAAGGGCCGATATCACCGGGACGGCGCCCGTCATGGGCGACGTGAGTTCGACGGGGCTGACATTCTGTGCAGCCGGAACTACGACAGTGCAAGCATTCGCAGCCTCGAATTTTACTTTACAATCCTTTGATATATGCCCAGGTCTATTGCACCGATAGCACCTGATAATATTCACGTTACGTTGGGGTGGCATTGGAGGCGCGTTATATGGAGTAGTAAAATATGCCCAAGGAGGTGGGCATGGTGGGCCTTGATACTGGAAGCCCTTGCAATTATCCCGACGCGGTGGACCAGAAAAATTTTGCGCTTGTGGTCCAGTGGGTGGTCCAGCACGTCGCGGAAAACCGCGCGATCGATTCGGTGGCGGTTGGGAGTATGCCCTCGGAGACGGTGTCTGGCGATTAGTAGGACGGGAATTTCTACTTCCCGCAGGTGGAGCACCACTGACTCCGGCATAAAAGGGTTCGCTTGTTTTTGGTTTCGCCAGCGAACGATTGGGATGGGCAGAAGCGTACTGCTCCGCCAACGACGTGGTTTCTATTAATGTTTTCGGTGCCCACTCTTTAAGGTGGGACACCAGATCAGGGTGACACGCGTTATAAATTTGGTCCTTTAATATTAGCTCGTACAGCCCTTGAAAGCTACCGTCAGCGATGCCGGCTAACTGAATCCAGCGGTCGAGGTAGTGCTTTAATCGATCAACGTACATAGAGAAGTTTTCGGATGGGTCCGGTTTACACGTCCGGAATCGTTGGTGAAACCCGTCCTCTGTATGTTGAAATCTTTTGAGAAGAGCCTTTTTAAGGACATCATAGTTTTTAGAATCTTCAATATTGAGGCCATGAAATACCTCAAGCGCACGACCAGTCAATAAATTTGCAAGGCACGAAGTCCATTCCGTGCGGTCCCAACCGGCGGCTACAGCGTGGAGCTCAAAGCGATGGATGTAAGAATCGATGTGGTCGATCTTATCATTGTAGGTCGGTAGCTTCGGCTTAGTTTTAACATTATTCGCGGATGCTAGCGGAGCCGCGGTGGGCTGGATGGCCTGCAATTCTAGTTTCTTTAGAAAAATTTCATGCTCTCTTTGAGCCGCGTTCTCAGCTCTTTTTCGTTCTTCTTTTTCTCTTTCTCGTTCTTCTTTTTCTCTTTCGTGTCGTTCTTTTTCTCTTTCTCGTTCGCGTTCCTCGGCCTTCTCGGCTCGTTCTGCGGCGCGCTCCTCTCGAGCCAGCTCTTGGTCTTCCTTTTGTTTCCTTTCGCACCAAGCGGGTAGCTGATCATCGGGGACGCCCAACAGCTTCGCCGCGTTAATATAGGCAGAGTAATCAGTCATTATGGTTAAGACTCCGAATAGGTCTCTATATGAGATCTAGTATTGACAAAGGTCAGGTATCCGGATGCTTCACGCGATAACCTGCGTACAGTGAACTATGTTAGCACTGTATTCTTTACGATTATCCGATTAAAATAACAATCTTAATTATTAACCTGAAGTTATCAATTATCCCTGAGGCCAATTGACCTCGTCGGGTGGCCGCTACTAAGAACGACGAATTACCAACACTGTTCCTTCGTTATACAACTTGCAGTGTCCTTACTGTTATCACTGCGTAACTAATGTTTATGACGTATAAATCAACGACAATTTTATTTCGTTGATTAAAATTACAGCTATCTTTATATAGCTATCGTATATTTTAAATTCCGAGGTAAATTCTATTACCTGAAGTTCTTTTTAAGAACTACTATTTCAGTACTTAGTTACTGAAGATTCAAGGCAGGTGCACAACTGCGCTTGAATGGGGAATCTCTATTCCCAACAATATATTTAACTTCCGGCCTATGAGCCTTACTCGTCACAACAACCAGAGAATATAATCAATGCGTCAACATTGACGCATGATTCACACAGGCAATATATTTAAGAAAAGGAATGTATAATTACAATGTACGTAAGGTGTAATAAAAAAAAACACGAAACTCGACGCTAGACTAACAAGAAAAGACGGACAATAACAAACTCTACCGTCTGAACATATTTACAGATAGGATTAAGAAGAGGACAAGAGAGACGTCTTCCTAAAACAACGAGGAAGATAGAAACGCTACAATCTAAACAAAATGTACAGATCCCTATCAAAGTCTATTCTCACGAATGCGAATCCTCACTGTTTTAATCACCACTGGTTGTTGCGAGACCGCAGACGTTGTCGTCGAAACGGCAAAATCGGCGACCAAGCCACCACTTTGGCACAGAGGACACGCACACGTAAGAACGCCCTCGCCACCGCCCGTGGGTTCCTAAACACAGAGAAAAAGTAAAATGAGCCTGTAAAACAGAAGGAGGAACACTCAACTCCTTAACGCAGACGATATTAAGGATGGAATCACTTAACTCAAGGAACTGGTGGAGATTCCTTTAGCCCTTGCGTACACCACAGTCAGTACGTTTGTCTTTCTTCGTTTAGTTATGTTGAAGTCTCCTTGGCCTCGATCCTCGGGTCAATGGGAGAGCCGGAAATATGTGGAACAAATAATGAAAGAAAGCAGTATACAAAAGTAAATACAATGAAGTAATTAAAGTAGCTCAACGTGAAGACCACGTGAGCACTGAAACTGAAAAAAAACAAAAGTTAATCAAAGAGAAAACCGATATTATAGTCCAATCTAAATAACCTATAAACTAAACAATGTCCCCTCCAGTGTCGCGATGTGGGTTACATGGGGATATTTCGACTGACACTCTTTCGAGGTCCGCTCCCACAATCGACGAACACACAAAAATAAATACTTGCACTCTAGAAACTAAATAAATCAATTGCTTTCAATTTTAGCAGAACTGTAGAGCAGTTTAATTACAGGAATTAATGTAACAAATATAATTATAAATATATATATCAATTCAAAGGCAACTGAATCTAACTAATGGAACTACAGCTTTTATAAAGACTAACGAATTCAATCTAACTACTTGCAGGTCATATGAGTTATATGGCAAATAGAATCCGCGCACGTGGCGACAGATTTAACAGTTTAAATTCTATTAATTCAATGAGACATGTTATGATGTGGACATTTCCTCTAGACACGCCATGGAGAATGCTTGTACAACCATGCGTTGTCTGGCGGTAGCTCTGAAACTGTCTTCAAAAGTAAGTAGAACGGTTCACTTTCATCATTACAAATTAGTATAGACTCTCACCATGCGGCCCTCACTGGGAGTGAGAGCGCTGGATGTAAACGCTGTGGGTTTATATCAAACCAAGTAGCTTAGGCTCTGGAGCTTTAAATCAGGCCCCTCACAATGGACTGCTCAACTGCGTCTCCATGTCCCTCATCTGGCTGAGGACTATCGCCGTCCACCTCGTAAATGGATTTTCTACATGTGGCCCAGAACTAAGTTCTGTATGGCCTTAAATACTGGACTGCATCTGCAGCTTACCGTCTAATTCCTGGATTGTGATTGGTGCAACCACTTCTAGCTCAGCTGCCGAACTGAGTTATTTTAAGTAACAGCCCTACGCAACGACCTTGGGTCGACATCAAAGGTCGAATTACTTCAATACAATATAATATAAATTTTATAGCAATAAATTCTTAACATGTTCAAAACCCCGAGCTTTTACTCTGGATCACGGTTTTTCTGTACGTCAACAGACGTCTCAATAACATTTAATTCCTACTCACCCCTTCCCTCTTTACTACCCCTAGTTCAAAACACGAGATACAACAAGTGCTCAGTCATGCACACCTACGCTGTCCCTCTATCCTTCCCCACCTTCTGTCTATCTATCAGGGAAAAAACTGTTCAAAACACATTGTTTACGAGACCAGCTCAAGGCCAAGTTATGCTGGCTCGTACAATAATTACGTTTCTAAAAATTACTTACTGCTCTCGCAAAAATTTACTCTTATGAATTAAATCCGCTCTTGACACATCCCCCACCCCAGTGAAAACTTAGGGTTTGAACGACACAATGTGTACTAAAGTCATTAAGTCAGAATACATTTGGAAGCCATATGGAAAAACTATAGCGTTAACTGAAAGTCATGAAAAAAATTGTTGAGAACGTGCATTCTGAAGGACATATGCGACGTTCTATAATATATGTGGTAATTGTGTATAGTGTAATATATGTAATGTAACAATATCGTTACAATTAAAGTGATAACCTATTTCACAAAGACATACTGTAAAGACTTAAAATATTGAGCATCTAGCTCATAGCTTCACTGAGCGTAATTATGACATATATAACATGTACAAACAATGGTTAATCTAACGTAATGGTATCCTGGCAGCAGTAGGTCTGGTCCCTTGGTTTGCCATTTCCTCATCTCATTGACCCGCAGACAAAGGCGTCAAGGTTGTCTGGAACTCAGGTCTTGGTCAGAATGGACGCTAGTGGATAAAGGAATCACATAAATTTTGAGAAAGTATGCCCATAACTTGTAGGACAAATAATGTGAAACCATCCACGGTCTCCGAATAAGGTGAAAAATGCTCAACCTCAATGTTTACAGACTATATAATGATACTAAATTAACCGGGACAACACATCGGCTTGTAGATTATCATTCCCAGGTATAGCTCTAATGGTAAATTTGTATTCCTGGAGCGCAAGGCTCCATCGGGTAAGTCGCGCATTTCTCGCTCTGTTCGACTTGAGGAATAGTAATGGACGATGATCCGTTTCAATTATAAATTCGGACATTAATAAGTATCGAGAAAATGCATCGACCGCGTAAACAATCGCGAGACACTCACGTTCGATAATCGCATATCGAGTCTCTCTATCAAGTAGCTTCCGGCTTGCGTAAAAGCACGGACGTAAGGAACCTTCATGCTCTTGGAGCAACACGGCGCCGATACCTTTATCCGACGCATCTGTACGGACGACGAAGGTCTGGCGAATATCTGGTAAAACAAGCAGGGGGAAAGTAGAAAATAAATTCTGAATAGTCTGAAGGGCATCAGCGCACTGAGGCGTCCAGACGACTTTATTTGGAAAATTCTTCCTCGTTAGATCAGATAACGGGGCTGAAAGGGAAGAAAAGTTTGGTATGAACTTCCTGTAGTAATTCAAAAGTCCCAACAAGCTACGGACTTGTTTTTTAGTTTTAGGGGGTTGAAGTTTCAAAATAGTGGATATTTTGCGATTGTCTGGAGTCTGAACCCCGCGGGTTATGGTATGACCCAAGAAGTTTATGTGGGAATAGCCCAAGAAGACCTTACTGGGCCTCGCGGTAAGGCCAGCTCGGCGAAGAGTGGCAAAGACTTCACGAAGGGCCATCAAGTGGCCAGCCCAATCGGTCTGAAAAATACATATATCATCGAAATAGGATAACACGCAGCGCAGTTCATTTAATAAGATGTTCATCATGCGCGCGAAAGTTGCTGGTGCAGTAACCAGTCCAAAAGGCATATATTTCCATTGCATTAAACCCAAAGGGGTTTGAAAGGCTGTATACTGTTTACTATCCTCTTCGAGAGGAATCTGCCAATATCCTTTGGATAAGTCTATTTTAGAGAAGATAGTGGCGTTAGATAACCGCGCGAAAAGGTCCTCCTGATTGGGAATGGGTTCCGCATCATAGATGGTAATAGCATTGAGCTTTCTATAGTCAATGCAGAAGCGCACGGTATCGTCTTTCTTCTTGACTAACACAATGGGCGAGCAATAAGGGCTTGTAGACCGCTCTATTACGCCTAATTGTAACATTGCACGTACCTCGGTGATTATTGTTTCGTGAGCGTGCAGCGGGTACGGGTACGGTTTTACAAAAACAGGCACGTCTGTCTGGAGACGGATTACATGTTGGACTAAAAACGTACAACCGGGCAGGTCAGTGAACACTGTCGCAAATTCTTGGAGCAGGTCCGTAAGGTCCTGTTTTTGAGACGGCGTAAGCTCATCACTGATATTAATATCACTGATGCTCTCGGAGGCTTGTAATATGGGCAAGGATCTGTCGATACTTAACGGGTCCTCGTCGTCGACAGTAACTAAAGCCGCGTTGGCCCTTGCGATGACATGAACGGAGTCGCCTCGACGACGATCATCGCTAGGCAGGTACTTTTTGAGCATATTAATATGGAATACTTTTTGCTGCCCGCGGATGTCTATCAAGTAATTGACTCTGGAGAGTCTCTTTTGGACTCTATATGGTCCCTTCCACGTTAGAAGGAGTTTATTTTGCGTTTGAGGCAAAAGTACAAGTGTCAGATCTCCGACGGTTAAGGCGCGCATTTGGGCGCCCTGATCGCGATAAAATTTTGAAGAACTCGCTCTAGCGCATGCAAATTGCAGAGCGGTTTTGCATGCATTAATAATTCGTTGTCGGAGATCGACAACATATTGATACGCGGAGCGCGTATCATAATCATCGGTTTCCGAACCGGTGAACAATTGACTAAGAATGGCCATCGGGCCACGTGGTTTACGTCCGTATAATAGTTCAAATGGGGAGAAACCCGTGGACGCGTGCGGGAGTTCCCTATAGGCGAAAAGAATAGCGGGGAGCTGACGGTCCCAGTCTCCTGGTCTATCGGCAGATACGCGGGCTAACATTGCCTTCATGCTCGCGTTCCACCGCTCGCAACAACCGTTTGATTGCGGATGATAGGGGGACGTTAATTTCTGCCTAATGCCCGCTAACTCCAGCACCTTTTTGTATAGTTCAGAGGTGAATTGTGGACCTCTGTCGGAAAGAATCTCGCCGGGAAATCCGACTCGCGAGAAAATAGTCATAAGCGCTTCAGCGATATGGTCAGCCGTAATGTCTTTCAAGGGAATAGCCTCAGGCCAGCGCGTCGCGTAGTCGATGACCGAAAGAATAAAACGGTGGCCCCTATCTGATTTAGTAAGAGGGCCCACCAAGTCAATCGCGACCCGCTGAAATGGGATTGAGACTGGAGGCATTTCCTGTAGGGGCGCGCGCGATGCCTTACCTTTGGGTGTACGTTTTTGACACACATCGCAGCGCGCCACAAAACGGTTGACGTCCGCGTATACTCCAGGCCAAAAAAAATGTGCCAATATTCGTGACTTGGTTCTGGCTGAACCTTGGTGGCCTGAAAAGGAAGTGTCGTGCGCGAGACGCAAAATATCACGACGGAACGACTTAGGAACTACCAGCTGTTCGACGGCGTCGCGTTTATTTCTGAAATTTCTATAAAGTAATTTATTCTTAATAAGGAATGGAGAGGCATTTCCATTCTGAGGTTGAACCCTCGCAAACAGCGGTTGAAGTGAAGAGTCGTTTTGTTGTTCTCTGTAAAAAATGGAAGGCGTGACATTGAAATCAAAAACGGGGGTCGCTAAATTACTATCCGGTGGACGCTTTGACTGTTGTCGGGTGATTACACACGCAACTTCTTCTGTCCAGATGTTCAAGTCGCCGTCAGGTGTATCGTTCACCTGTGGTAAGTTACCAATTATTAAATCGGCAACCGGATTCGGTAAAACACACGCCGTTACGACACCGGTAATAAATGGCGTGGCGACGTAGACCTCCGCGAGTCGGAAACGCTCGACGGAGCCCCCAAAAGTAATACATGTTGCCTGTTGTTCAATAAGTTGGGTCGGTCGAACCAAAGACTCCCGGACACCTATGGTGGTGCATCCTGTATCCCGTAACACGGACGCGGGTATGGCATTTACATGACCTTTATATAATGTCAATGACCCGTGCTGATGAAGGGCCGACATCACCGGGACGGCGCCCGTCATGGGCGACGTGAGTTCGACGGGGCTGACATTCTGTGCAGCCGGAACTACGACAGTGCAAGCATTCGCAGACTCGAATTTTACTTTACAATCCTTTGATATATGCCCAGGTCTATTGCACCGATAGCACCTGATAATATTCACGTTACGTTGGGGTGGCATTGGAGGCGCGTTATATGGAGTAGTAAAATATGCCCAAGGAGGTGGGCATGGTGGGCCTTGATACTGGAAGCCCTTGTAATTATCCCGACGCGGTGGACCAGAAAAATTTTGCGCTTGTGGTCCAGTGGGTGGTCCAGCACGTCGCGGAAAACCGCGCGATCGATTCGGTGGCGGTTGGGAGTATGCCCTCGGAGACGGTGTCTGGCGATTAGTAGGACGGGAATTTCTACTTCCCGCAGGTGGAGCACCACTGACTCCGGCATAAAAGGGTTCGCTTGTTTTTGGTTTCGCCAGCGAACGATTGGGATGGGCAGAAGCGTACTGCTCCGCCAACGACGTGGTTTCTATTAATGTTTTCGGTGCCCACTCTTTAAGGTGGGACACCAGATCAGGGTGACACGCGTTATAAATTTGGTCCTTTAATATTAGCTCGTACAGCCCTTGAAAGCTACCGTCAGCGATGCCGGCTAACTGAATCCAGCGGTCGAGGTAGTGCTTTAATCGATCAACGTACGTAGAGAAGTTTTCGGATGGGTCCGGTTTACACGTCCGGAATCGTTGGTGAAACCCGTCCTCTGTATGTTGAAATCTTTTGAGAAGAGCCTTTTTAAGGACATCATAGTTTTTAGAATCTTCAATATTGAGGCCATGAAATACCTCAAGCGCACGACCAGTCAATAAATTTGCAAGGCACGAAGTCCATTCCGTGCGGTCCCAACCGGCGGCTACAGCGTGGAGCTCAAAGCGATGGATGTAAGAATCGATGTGGTCGATCTTATCATTGTAGGTCGGTAGCTTCGGCTTAGTTTTAACATTATTCGCGGATGCTAGCGGAGCCGCGGTGGGCTGGATGGCCTGCAATTCTAGTTTCTTTAGAAAAATTTCATGCTCTCTTTGAGCCGCGTTCTCAGCTCTTTTTCGTTCTTCTTTTTCTCTTTCTCGTTCTTCTTTTTCTCTTTCTCGTTCTTCTTTTTCTCTTTCGTGTCGTTCTTTTTCTCTTTCTCGTTCGCGTTCCTCGGCCTTCTCGGCTCGTTCTGCGGCGCGCTCCTCTCGAGCCAGCTCTTGGTCTTCCTTTTGTTTCCTTTCGCACCAAGCGGGTAGCTGATCATCGGGGACGCCCAACAGCTTCGCCGCGTTAATATAGGCAGAGTAATCAGTCATTATGGTTAAGACTCCGAATAAGTCTCTATATGAGATCTAGTATTGATAAAGGTCAGGTATCCGGATCCTTCACGCGATAACCTGCGTACAGTGAACTATGTTAGCACTGTATTCTTTACGATTATCCGATTAAAATAACAATCTTAATTATTAACCTGAAGTTATCAATTATCCCTGAGGCCAATTGACCTCGTCGGGTGGCCGCTACTAAGAACGACGAATTACCAACACTGTTCCTTCGTTATACAACTTGCAGTGTCCTTACTGTTATCACTGCGTAACTAATGTTTATGACGTATAAATCAACGACAATTTTATTTCGTTGATTAAAATTACAGCTATCTTTATATAGCTATCGTATATTTTAAATTCCGAGGTAAATTCTATTACCTGAAGTTCTTTTTAAGAACTACTATTTCAGTACTTAGTTACTGAAGATTCAAGGCAGGTGCACAACTGCGCTTGAATGGGGAATCTCTATTCCCAACAATATATTTAACTTCCGGCCTATGAGCCTTACTCGTCACAACAACCAGAGAATATAATCAATGCGTCAACATTGACGCATGATTCACACAGGCAATATATTTAAGAAAAGGAATGTATAATTACAATGTACGTAAGGTGTAATAAAAAACAACAACACGAAACTCGACGCTAGACTAACAAGAAAAGACGGACAATAACAAACTCTACAGTCTGAACATATTTACAGATAGGATTAAGAAGAGGACAAGAGAGACGTCTTCCTAAAACAACGAGGAAGATAGAAACGCTACAATCTAAACAAAATGTACAGATCCCTATCAAAGTCTATTCTCACGAATGCGAATCATCACTGTTTTAATCACCACTGGTTGTTGCGAGACCGCAGACGTTGTCGTCGAAACGGCAAAATCGGCGACCAAGCCACCACTTTGGCACAGAGGACACGCACACGTAAGAACGCCCTCGCCACCGCCCGTGGGTTCCTAAACACAGAGAAAAAGTAAAATGAGCCTGTAAAACAGAAGGAGGAACACTCAACTCCTTAACGCAGACGATATTAAGGATGGAATCACTTAACTCAAGGAACTGGTGGAGATTCCTTTAGCCCTTGCGTACACCACAGTCAGTACGTTTGTCTTTCTTCGTTTAGTTATGTTGAAGTCTCCATGGCCTCGATCCTCGGGTCAATGGGAGAGCCGGAAATATGTGGAACAAATAATGAAAGAAAGCAGTATACAAAACTAAATATAATGAAGTAATTAAAGTAGCTCAACGTGAAGACCACGTGAGCACTGAAACTGAAAAAAGAACAAAAGTTAATCAAAGAGAAAAACGATATACTCTAATCTAAATAAACTATAAACTAAACAATGTCGTGTAGTGTCCCCTCCAGTGTCGCGATGTGGGTTACATGGGGATATTTCGACTGACACTCTTTCGAGGTCCGCTCCCACAATCGACGAACACACAAAAATAAATACTTGCACTCTAGAAACTAAATAAATCAATTGCTTTCAATTTTAGCAGAACTGTAGAGCAGTTTAATTACAGGAATTAATGTAACAAATATAATTATAAATATATATATCAATTCAAAGGCAACTGAATCTAACTAATGGAACTACAGCTTTTATAAAGACTAACGAATTCAATCTAACTACTTGCAGGTCATATGAGTTATATGGCAAATAGAATCCGCGCACGTGGCGACAGATTTAACAGTTTAAATTCTATTAATTCAATGAGACATGTTATGATGTGGACATTTCCTCTAGACACGCCATGGAGAATGCTTGTACAACCATGCGTTGTCTGGCGGTAGCTCTGAAACTGTCTTCAAAAGTAAGTAGAACGGTTCACTTTCATCATTACAAATTAGTATAGACTCTCACCATGCGGCTCTCACTGGGAGTGAGAGCGCTGGATGTAAACGCTGTGGGTTTATATCAAACCAAGTAGCTTAGGCTCTGGAGCTTTAAATCAGGCCCCTCACAATGGACTGCTCAACTGCGTCTCCATGTCCCTCATCTGGCTGAGGACTATCGCCGTCCACCTCGTAAATGGATTTTCTACATGTGGCCCAGAACTAAGTTCTGTATGGCCTTAAATACTGGACTGCATCTGCAGCTTACCGTCTAATTCCTGGATTGTGATTGGTGCAACCACTTCTAGCTCAGCTGCCGAACTGAGTTATTTTAAGTAACAGCCCTACGCAACGACCTTGGGTCGACATCAAAGGTCGAATTACTTCAATACAATATAATATAAATTTTATAGCAATAAATTCTTAACATGTTCAAAACCCCGAGCTTTTACTCTGGATCACGGTTTTTCTGTACGTCAACAGACGTCTCAATAACATTTAATTCCTACTCACCCCTTCCCTCTTTACTAACCCTAGTTCAAAACACGAGATACAACAAGTGCTCAGTCATGCACACCTACGCTGTCCCCCTATCCTTCCCCACCTTCTGTCTATCTATCAGGGAAAAAACTGTTCAAAACACATTGTTTACGAGACCAGCTCAAGGCCAAGTTATGCTGGCTCGTACAATAATTACGTTTCTAAAAATTACTTACTGCTCTCGCAAAAATTTACTCTTATGAATTAAATCTGGTCTTGACAACTACTTTAAAATACCCTGCTCAGGAAATCGGCACAGACATTTTCTCTGCCTTTTACGTAGTGAATCCTGAATCGATAAGACTGTAAAAATAAACTCCATCGTAATAACTTTGGACTGTCAAACTTGGCAGAGTTCAAAAACTCTAATGACCGATGGTCAGTTTGGAGCACAAACTCCCTTCCATATAAATACAAAGTAAACTTTTTACAGCCCAAACAATAGCTAAACATTCGCGCTCTGAGACCGAATATTTTGTCTCACGAGGCAATAGCTTACGACTAGCATATGTCACAGGGTACAACTTTCCCTCGTGTTCCTGCATAAGACTAGCTCCTAATCCGCGATCTGATGCATCAGTTGCTAAGACAAACTCTTTGGAAAAATCTGGCAAACATAACACGGGTTTGGAGATAATGACATTCTTCAAAGAGGTGTACGCTTCTCCTGCGTTTCATCCCACTGAACTATATTGGGCTGACCCTTTCTAAGTAAATCAGACAATGGTGATGTAATCGCTGAAAAGTTAGGAATAAATTCATGATAATATCCCACTAATCCTAAGAATGCTTTCACTTCCTTCTTAGTGGTGGGTCTGGGTGCGTCTCGTACCTTACATACATTCTCTTCTAACAGGCCAATCATACCTTCTCCCACTAAGTGTCCAACAAAGTCTACTTCAGACGTTCCAATCAGACACTTCGATGGTCTTGCAGTTAATCCAGCTTGGTCCATCCTCTGCAGTAAGTCCTTGAGAGTCTTCACATGCTCGCCGAATGTCTCTGTATGAATCAGCAGGTCGTCCACATATGCTGTCACATTGTTCATTCCACGGATCAATGGCTTTACGATCCTGTTCAGCGTGGCTCCTGAGTTCATCATCCCAAAAGGCATCCGAATGAATTCATAGTGTTCGCCCATGGTGACGAACGCCGTCTTGGGAATGTCTTGCTCTCGAACTTTCACTTGCCAGTATCCCTTGCTCAGGTCAATCCGAGAGAATAATTTTCCTCTCGAGAGACTCTGAAACACTTCTGATGGCGCTGCTGTCGGATGAGGGTCGAATACTGTGATCTTGTTTAACCTCCTGTAGTCGATGCAGACTCGGTTGGATCCGTCCTTCTTCTTGACGACAACAATAGGTGAAGCATAAGCTGATGAGCTCCTTCGAATGATGCCCAGCCGTTCCATGGTGCTAAGCTCCTCCTTCAATGAGTCGCGCATAGCGTAGGGCACCGGGTATGGTCGTTGACGAACTGGTACTTCTGTCGTCAGGTCGATGCGATGTTCACCCAACTGACAGCATCCAGGGAGATTGGTGAAGACGTGCTGGTAATTCTTCACCACATCGCAGAGTTCTTGACGTTGTTCCGATGTCAGTTGCGTTCCATACTGGACATCTCTGTAGCTTTCCTTCTGGTCCCAGCTTCCTAGGTCGGCAAGGTCCTCCGTCGTTCCACCGTTGTCGCCTTCCAGGTCGCAGTCCTCGATGATTGTCATGCCAGCCGACTCCACGGGTTGACTCTTGTCCATCATGTCGTCCTCTGCCAGTACAGTCTCAGCACTATCACCGCCGCCGTCCTTTATGGCGTTGACATGTTCAGGCGTGGTATCTCTCCTACTGTTGTCCATCCCACACATTTCGGTCACAATAGGTCTCGGTTCCATTGCCACTGCTGCTGCTTTTGACGTCCTTGGAATGTATCTCTTGAGGAGGTTGGCGTGCAAGGTCTTTTCTTTTGCACCCATCTTGACTCTATAGTCGTTAACACCGACAACTGAGACTACCTTATATGGTCCCTTCCATTGGACTAGGAGCTTGTTAGTGTTCGTCGGCAGTAGCACCAACACTTCATCTCCTGGGCGGAACTTCCTCTCTCGCGCCTTCCGGTCGTAGTAGGTCTTCTGTCTACCTTGAGCCTTGGAGAGTTCTTCCGTCGCTAACTTCCATGTGTCCTCCAGCCTCTCACGTAGTTCCATGACGTACTGGTAACTGGTCTTCGTTTCCGGCTCCTCTACGTCCTTGGTCCATAGTTGTCGTAAGATGTGCATTGGTCCTCTCACAGTTCTCCCATACAGCAACTCGAATGGGGCAAACTTGGTCGACTCTTGGGGAACTTCCCGATATGCGAAGAGCAGCGGGTTGATGTATCTGTGCCACTGCTTGGGTTGCTCTGCGCACAATCGCCTTAAGGTCTTCTTCAGCGTGCCGTTGAATCGCTCCACCAACCCGTTGCACATAGGGTGGTAGACTGTAGTGGTCGACTGTCGAATTCCCAGTAGTCTATTCGTTTCCTTCATGACATCTGACATAAACTGGGTCCCTTGGTCTGACAAGGTCTCTTCGGGCACACCCAAACGGCTGTAGATGTTCACTAAGGCTTCTGCTACCGTTTCTGCGTCGATCTTCTTCAAGGGTGTGGCTTCGGGGTAACGAGTAGCGTAGTCTATGTACACCAGGATATACCGATGTCCACCTTCAGTTGGGGGGTCGATAGGTTCTACTAAGTCCACGGCCACTCGCCTAAATGGTACGTCCACTACTGGCATACTCTGCAGGTGCACCTTTGGGGTCGCTCCTTTGTTCACCGTCCTCTGGCATATGTCGCATGAGCGGCAGTATCTCGCGACGTCACCTTCAATTCCAGGCCAATAAAAATTGCTCATAACTCTGTCTTTGGTTTTCTTCACGCCGAGGTGTCCTCCGACGATCGAGTCGTGGGCTACACTCAGTACATACTCTCTCAGTTTCTCGGGTAGTACCACTTGCCTTATAACCGTCGCCTGTCTCAGGTCCTTGTAGATCCGGTACAGTACTCCTCCATGTTTCTCAAAATGAACAGATTTATTGCCTCTATTAGTTGGGATCTTCTTCTGCTCTAACTTCCTAATGACTTCGTCTTCTTCTTGGAGTCGGATAAGTTCCTCTCTATCCACTCCCGCGTGCCGTTCTGCCCTCGGCACCTTCAGCGACGTAGACCGGTCCTTCCTCTTCTCCTGGGCCCTCGTGGTCACCGCTCCTACCATCACCTCAGTATCAGGGTCGTACGGATCCTTCGCTCCGTCCACGTTCCCGACTACTAGGTCGCAGATGGTCTCCGGGAGACACAGCGCCGTCACTTTGCCCGTCAGGTAAGGCGTCTTCACGTCGATAACGGCTTCCTCCGCCGCTAGCAAGGAGTTATCGATCCTCGCGATAAGTTTCTTCCCACCGGTGAGCTGTCCGTCGTCCACCAGTGCTCGCCGCACCACTACACCTTCACAGCCGGTATCTCTTAGGACATCTACCGCTCGATTTCCAATCAAGCCCTTCATCACTGGTAACTTCAGTTTCTCCACGGTCCTTCCGTCACTGCATCCTCCGCAAGTAACAGGCACCGCTAACTGTAGCTTCCCGTCCTTCATTACCGCTTGAACGTTGATGCTAGTGTCAGCCGTCGTCACATCTTGTCTTGACGACTCGTCCGCCGCTATAACTACGGCCGCCGCCGCCTTGTTCGGCTTGCCTCGTCCCATATCCTTCTGGGCTGGACACATCCTCCGAACGTGGCCTGGCTTTCCACAAAGGTAACATTTCAACTCATCTTTGTCGTTTAACTTTGCACGACACTCCGTCGCCTTGTGTCCCGGCCTCTGGCACCTATGGCAGACTTGTGGGCTTCTGTCTCCGTTGGGCCTCTGTCGCACTGGCCGGCTCTGCAGTCTGGCGCTCCCGCTGAGCGTCCGGTTCCTCGCTACCAGGTACGCCTCCGCTGAATCTGCGATGTCCTGTAGCGTCTTTGGTTTCCTCTCCCTCACATGGGTTGCAAGGTCTGGTGGGCAGGCATCCATGAATTGCTCTCTGACGAACAGATCTCTCACTCCTTCGTAGGTCTCCTCCGTCTTCGACAGCTTTATCCACCTCTCTAAATAGGTCTTGATCCTGGTCAAAAACATTCCAACATCTTCTCCATCTTCAGGCTTACCTTGTCTGAACATGAGTCTGTATCCGTCCTCTGACAGGTTGTACCTCTTCTGCAACGCTTCCTTGACCTTGTCGTAGTCCTTGGCTTCGTCGATCGGTAGTCTGCAGAAGCACTCCAAAGCTCTCCCGGTCAGCAGGGCAGACAGTGATGTCGTCCAGGTGGATCTGGGCCATTCAGCTGTCTCGGCAAACCTCTCAAACCGCAGCAACCAGCTATCCAGATCGTCCTTCTTGTCCTGAAATGCAGGTAGCTTGGGTCTCTTAGAACTGGCGTGGTCGTCGGTCTTCTGCGCTGAGTCGTTACCTCCACGTTGCTGGCGCATCCTCTCTATCTCCAACTCGTGGTTCATCTTTTCCCTTTCCAGCTGTCGTTCAGCCTCCTCCTCTTGTCGTTCAGCCTCCTTCTCATGAGCCTGTCGTTCAGCCTCCTTCTCCTCTCGTTGAGCCTCCAGCTGTCTTTCTCTTTCCAGGCCTTCACGGATGTAGTCCCGTCTCTCCTGCCCAGTGAGCTCCATAGCGTCCGCTTCCTGGCTAAGCCTTCCAATAACCTCCGACATGTTGTAGATAGCTTGTCGATAATATTCCTAAAATAAACTATGTAAATAAATCTAGTAACTTTGATCTGGTCCGCTCGAATCTGGTCGGATCCCGGACGAGCCCCCAATATGTAACAGCTGAGGTTGTTCTAGCACGTTATAGTAGGGGGGAGTTAGTTGATCTAACTACAACCCTTTAGAAAACGAAACTATTACAGCTGTAAAATAAATAAACACGAGATCCGACGATAGATTAAATAATACTAAAGTTTAATAACTGTATAGTGAACAATAAATTACTAGGAAGACACCAGCGAAACTAAATATCTACGCCACACAAAAGGAAACTCACTTACTCACCCCACCAACCACTCACACAGGTCTATATATATAAACATTCCTACAGAAAGTTCCCGAAATAAACGTTACCTTTGCCCTCGCACAAACTAACCAATCACGTATCAATACGTCATCAGGTTACATCACTCAAGGCCAAATCTGGCGTAAACATTCGTATCCACAACGTTATCGAATATTCGGGAACATACTAATATTTACTGAACGAGTCAAAACACCTGACAACAAGCGAGCGAGGAAAAAAACTACTCACTAGAAAAGAAGGTCAGGTCACGGAGTACAGTACACTCTGGCGGTTGTCAACAATAAAATGAAAAAAGTAGTGGACACATGCTCAGCCACCATCACAACAACAAAACCGGGGGAGGGAAAGGGGTAGCCCGCAGATGCTACACATTGCAATAACATAGCCAGCTTGCCTAGTCAAATAATAATTTTTACAGAGACTATGCAACATCGCTTACATCTTTATAAAGCTTATGACTGTATGATAGACAATTCTTTGTTTCAAACTGTAACACCAGCCAATTATTTAATCAAACGTTCCACAAAGTCATGTTACATTCCGTTTGGCATTATGATGTAATTAAACGAAATTCAGTATGTGAGATAAAATGTCACAAGACAATTATTTTATGATTAGGTCATTATTTTGTATACCCTACAGTTGGTCGAATATTTAGTGATGTTTTTAAGGGAAAACATGTTCGTCTGTCGACGAAATTTACCGGAAAAATGTTTCAGTTTCGACATGAGATGACTAACATTTCTGCAAATTTTGGTTGCGATCGATTGATGGATTGTGGAAAAATTGGAGAGTTTTGTTGTTGTTGTTTTTTATTTGACGAAGATCTAAAACTTAAACCAATCTACCTCATGACCACTGTACACATAGAAATTCAAACAAACACAATCATGCAGCATAATGCATGTTAATATAATGTAAACCCCGTTACACACTGAGGGTAATTCATCAGGTCTAATCGATCAATACGTCTAATCTCGCCATGAGCCATATTGAATTCATTTGACCATTTTATTCATGATAAATTATTTTGTGCACACTTAAAGTAAATATCGGTTAATCAAAATTAATCAAAATCTCTCTTGACAGAAATCAGTCATGACTAATAAAAGAGTCGAGGATGTTGGAAAATCTTTAATGTCATCCGATAAATTTCATTGTTGGTGAGATTGCTGTGAATAATTATGATGATGATGACGTCGGCAATGATGATGATGATAATGGTGATTGTGATGATGATGATGATGATGTCACAATAGAAACAGAAAATACCTGAATAATGGCCCAGCCGCCACCGTCAGTTTCTGTATCACACAAAACTTCCGCACCGTTGAAAAGAACCGCCTTCACTCTGGGTTTAGAGCCACTGACGTCTTTGCATGATGTAGGCTAAAAAAGACGTTCAAAAGAAAAAAAAATTAGGGACATTCGTCCAGCCTGCATTGGCTTTACATTATAATTATGTGCGTGGAATAGCTGTGACAATCTGGTTTACCGCACGTGGCTACAATAACTCCTCTTCACTGGCTGAGAACGCTTGTCTAGTGTGCTTGCTGCGATGTAGATTCACGATTTTTTACAAACGTTCAGTTTCATTCCCCCTGTCCCTCAGGATTTAAATGACTATTCTGGAAAAGTTTAGATTATCCCCTATGGGTTTTTGACGGTCATATGTTAAACGCTTAAAATTGTAGAAATAATACACGGGTTTCTGAAACATTTTTTCAGCCATTTGACGCTTATATTGTAAATTGGGATGACGAGGTCTTTTTAACGGTGACAATCGCCGTGGTTTTCTTCTACTTTTCATTTTGAATTTAAGGCTGTAACATTCCATTTCAAAGGAATTACGGAATACAATTTTGACCGCTCTTCATGGATACATAGTTTTAGATATTTATGAACAATTCTAATGAATAATTTAATATTGGTGATAGTGCTGATGTAATAATGAATGTGAAAATAATTTGTAGTCTGGTGATACGTGAGGAGTGGGTTTTGGTGGTAACTTTGATATGGTGTAGGTAGAAGGTGGACATGTACTAACCATTCCTTGGCATTGCCTTTGTAAAGGGATGTTGTTGCTCAAACGATAGATAGATCTTTTGTCTGTGGACATTAGAATGGATTAGTAATTTTTTTTAAAAATGAAGAATTGCACCAACTCATTTCGTAATCAGGATGTCAAGAGGCGCATACACGCTAAGAACGTATGGAAAGTCAGAGGGCAATGGCAAAACATTTCGTTAAAAATGATTACGAGATCACTAATAAAAAAAAAAAAAATTATGAACAGACAATTGCAGTTCATTGGACACTTGAACCGACACAAAGGTCTTGAACACCTCGCTCTAAATGGAATAAACAAAGTGCAAAAAAAAAAAAAAGTCTGGGGGGGGGGGGGTAGATAAAGAAAAACATATTTAGAAAGTTTGAACAGATGGGGGACAGGGAAAAACCAGGACAATATGGGATTTTTGAGGGCATCTGAGCGGAGGAATGAGTAGCGAACTATGGTCGTCGATATCTGTTCCAGATCTGGTACTTGGAGAAGAAGAAGAATTACGAGATCAGACATCAAGAAGTTATAAACTAGAAAACAATTAATACTACTCGTGCCGAAAGGCTGAGAAAGTTCTGGGCTAAACCATGCTGTGTCATCATCCCATCAATATCAAGGTGGCAACATGATTTCAAATGCAGCACCGTTTCAGCAGCCCATTTCTAATTGATTGTCTTATTATTAGTATCATTACTGTTCAATAATTTTCTATTTATTTTATAAATGTCATGCAATTATTTGTTAATTGATGCAGTCAACAGAAAGGCTTTTTGGGTTGTGTTGTTCCCTCATGTTCAAGTAGATCATAGACTTTTTCATGACGAGAGCGGGTCTAATGGTGGCCAGCCCATCCCGTTCGAGATCTCCAAAAGGAAGAAACTAGATTGTAGACTGGCACCGGCCTCTTTCAGGGTGTTCTGAACTTGTGTATTAAGGCAGAAAATGCTTTTTCTCAAACAAGGTGTTTACATCAGCACCGCCATGTTGGTTCTGTGAAAGTGCATAGTCGGATGTAACTCTGCAAATCTAGACTGGGACTTTGAAGCCATTGCCTCACCCACGGACGGCAGCACAGCCAGGTCATTCTTGAACTCGAGAGAATATTTCTAGGACTACAAAGCTGACTAACTTTCGATCTCCACTCCCAAGATTCAGGTCGGCAGCTGAAATCAGATCACTTTCTTGATTTATTTTACACACATACGAAGAAAAATAATATGCGTTGTACACTCATCGAAATTTCATAATTATGAGAAACCCATTGCCATCCAAAATCTTAACTGCTCTTATTTTTTACTGTGAATGCAAGAGAAATTTCATACCACAAGTCATGTATTATTACAATAATATGCAGCTTTAACAAATTTGACGCCAAGTCGTACTGATGTAGGTGAAAAGAAGAATGAAAACCCCATGCATGTAAGCAAAGCAGTTTCCAGCTGTCTGAGTGACCATGATAAACAGCATGCACTTACCCGATGTTTCATTTGATTGTAGAGCGCAGGTAGCTTGCCAAAGACAAAGACAACCGATGAGTATTCTCCACATCTTGTTCTCGGAGTCCAGCATAGAAATCAGAGAAATCACTGTCATACAGAGGAGTAACATGCTAATGTTTGACTTACATAATATCAAAGCAGTCACCACTTTTTTCCTACTCAAACATTAATTCCACATTACAGTTTACAGTTATGTTTTCATTATATTAGATTTGTGTGCTAACTAGGATAGTCTTATTGAATAATCTACTAGACAGATACCTACCTGAGGTTTGACACCACGAATGTGAAAGCCAGGAGATCTGACACATAAGCATTGGCTAGTGGAGCTTTTGTACTTGAAAAAAGGTGATAAATCAGAAAAGCAACGCAACATTAAAGTTTTATGTTCATCGAGCCTCGTGCTTTGATTTATTTGTTTTAGTCCCGAGTCATTTTTGACTTACGTACCAAGTGGTAGATTTGCTGTTAATCTCAATACGTATGTGATCATTTATTGGTCTAACAACACGCGACATGTTTTGGGAAATGTATGGAAACTCAAGATTTATGAAATGATCTTGCAGCAGTTGAAAAAATAAAATGAGGAAGAAATGAACAGCGGACATCTTGTCTGCATGTCGATACGACTTTTGCCGACTTCAATAAGGAAAAGTGGATTAAATTATTGTCAGGAATAGACCTGTTCAGATGTCTAGGGGTATTTTCCTTATTGCTATATGCCACATTTTGCCCATTTTGGAATTTCGTCATGAAAGTGGTTCGCTCACTCCGAATTTTATTATGTAAAAGTGTCATTCCAATCCTTTAAAAACTTTGAGATATGTGTTTGTGTAATGTCGTATGGCGTTTGGCCCTGATTTTACACAACTCTTCAAACTTTCAGTTCTTACTTCCTCGAAAAAGCAAAAATGCATATGCAAGAATATGGAATATTTTTTACTGTTAATTCATAAAGATATTCAGCACTTCCCCTGATCATAATTATGTGTGAGGTAAATATTTGTACCATGGGTACAAGTCAGTCAGTCACCGAGAACGCAAGGTGGTAAAGGAAGAGACATACTATAGTTTAGGCAAAATAACAACATTCCCAGACTTTGAAAAGAGACAATTTAATAATGAAATCTTATCTTTAATCGTGTAGATCAGAGAATCAGTTTACAAGTCAAAGATTAGTTCCATTGAACTGAGAGTAATTTCAGGTTATCAGATAATAATAATGTACATTCAACCGCCACTATTCAGTTAATGGGGTGACGCGGCCATGCTGCTTACATAATGTGCAGAAGTATGTAGAGCCCTCAGAACGTTGAAAGTGAGTGGGATAAACGTTTGCACCATTTGCATCTAGGTTTCAGTAACGTCGACAGTGATTAGGGTTGTTAAGCTGTTACTGCCTCCTTTCGCACACGTAATATACGTTAACATCATCGATCTGGCTCTACAATAGAAAGCAAAACGACTTCTAACATGTTTGAACATTTATGCCCTGCATAGCTGAAAACATAAATTCCAAAGTTCAAAGTGTAATGTACTCAGATATTATTACCTCTGAATGACAAAAAGGCTGGAAATTATAAGTGAAATAATGTTGATGAACACGTCAGAGAACAATAACATATCGTTACGCGGTCATTAAAAGAGTTTTTTATTTGTTTTGGAATGGAAATCATGAAAGTTAGCGACACATCAATAAAATATATGGTCACACCGTCAGCCTGGTATGGTGCCAAACTATCTGACATCAATGTGTCGTTTGGTTTACAAACGTGAAAATTATAACGTCAGAATGACTATTAAAAGATTTAAATGGCCTTAAATTATCGCCAGCACTGTCTGCCTAACAAAACAGATCAAAACCAATAGATCTATACGTATGTGTCTCCTCAGCCATTTCATTAGTTATGTCTTCACTTCCACGCCGTAATTTTAACAGCTCGGGTAAAATAAATTCAAAATGCGATCAAATCCATTTAAGAAAAAAAAAAATACTTGGACACTGCATCAACAGACAGAAAGAATATATCGATTATATTAATCAATATCATGCATCTGGCATGAGAAGCTGAGCCAGCTTAGCCCTCCACGTGTCAGAGAAACTAGATGTGCGTCTTTAAAAGTTTGAAGCGGTCAACTTTTGAAGACGCACACCTCGTTTCTCCGACACGTGGAGGGCTCAGCTGGCCGATGATCCGTTGATTGGCAGGACTAAGCGTCTCTCATAGTTCATGGGCGTGGCCATGATAAGATGCCGCTTTCGTGTTTACACGACATATCGATCCGGTGCATCGGCTGTCGGAGCTGCCACCTCTTCCATGCCCGTTTACATAGCAAAATTACAGATGAAGATCTTTGATATCAAATGTGGCAGGGGTCTTGGGGTAGGAGGTGTAACAGAAATCACCCGAGTTTCAATTTTTAGCCCCAGACTACTAAAACTTACAATAAAAATGAATGTTCATACGGACTCGATATTCACCCCTGAACAATTGTCTGTAAAAGGAAAATGATTTGATAAGAAAGTCGACTATCGCAATGTGCTGGATTTTTATTTTTTTTTTGACCGTTTACTTACAGGAGTATAGGAATGAAATTCAGATATCCATGTCCCCATTGTGAAACCGCACACATGTATTTGCTCAACGTTTTTCCTAGATATCCAAATTATGAACTGGTTAAGATTTTTTTATTATTATATTTCCCACTAGATGACGTACCCGGCATTATCCGGATTAAACCTGTGATTTCCCATATTCTACAGTCTCACTACAGATTGCATGAGCACCAGAGCACTACACACTCATTTCTTGTGGGGAAACTGCCCACACGGATTGAACGCGTATTTATATCGTTTCCAGTGTGGATGGCTTATTATAGTGAGCCAAAATAAAGATAATTGTTTTTCACGTTTTTACAGTGTTTTATTTCAAAATACCTGAAACTTGAATCAACACAATCAGCTGATACAAAAGCGATTAGTTGATCCTTACGAAATACAATTTTATACTTTTTTGAAACTGTCGTTTAGTCTGTAGCATCGAACAAGAAAAGGGCCAAAATTGCACCACAATGAGGTACTCCCACGACTATTCTTTTTTCATAATGACATAGATTTACGTTGAGTGCAGTAGGCTACATCAGCAGAAGTTCCCTGTTCACAGCAATGGTCTAAACAAAGGAATTTTTTTTTCTCCCCAACTAAACCCGAAGCATGATCGTCAACGCCTGCCAGCAAGGCACTGAATGAATGAAACCCAAAGCAACAAACATGGATCAATAATTGTAGGATTGGGCGGAGCTTAGGCAACCTCAGTCCTGCGAGAGCCGAGAAGGACGCGAGGGAAATTGATTGTTCTTCACTTTTACAACCGTCGTCATGTGATAGGGCACTTTATATATATGGCCTTTAGCGTCTTTACAGACGGTCTTAGCAGCTAGAATATTCACTTTCACTTTGACTGACAGCTTCTCTCGTGGCTTATTCTACCAATGTTTGACCCGAGAGTGCGATGGCAGTGATTGCAGGTCAGTCTTTTGGGTTCACTTTGGCGAGTGTTTTCATTCCGCCTCTGTCGTTTTGTCAGGTATGTTTCTTTTGCCTTGAAGTCTATTGCGAGCGTGCCACTGCGCAATTTTTGTCTCCATCTGCTTCGATCACTTGCAAGGTTCTCCCATTCATTGGGGTCGATGTTGAATGCTTTCATCGTGACCTTGCAAGTGTCTTTGAATCGCAGATGTGGCCTACCTCTGGGTCGGTTGCCAGTAGCAAGTTCCCCGTAGAGAATTTGTCTGGGGATGCGATCATTTTCCATACGGTGGAGATGTCCAAGCCACCGCAGTCTTTTTTTGCCTAGGAGAGCCTGAGTTGATGGAATGTTGGCTCGGCTCAGAACTTCGATATTTGAGATCCTGTCTTGCCACTTGATCTTGAGAATTTTGCGTAGGCAGCGCAGGTGGAAGGAGTTGAGGGATCTTTCATGTTTGGAGTAGGTGGTCCATGTCTCTGAGCCATACAGCAGGGTGCTTAGGACGCAAGTTTGGTACACGAGTACCTTTGTTTTGATGGTCAGCTTGCTATTGTTCCACACCCTTTTTGAGAGTTTGCCAAAAGCTGTGGCCGCCTTTCCTATTATGGCATTTATTTCAGTTGTTATGTCTGTGCTACCACTGATGGTTGAGCCTAGGTAGCAGAATTTTCCCACTTGCTCCAGAGGAGAGCCATTCAGCATGATTGGGTTGGAGTTTCTCAAGCCTTGTGTCAAAACTACAGTTTTTGAGACACTGATCTTTAGCATGAATTTGTCACAGGCTTTGGCAAGGCTATTGATGAGAGTGTGGAGCGTGGTTTCATCGTGGGCCACGATTGCAGCATCATCTGCGAAGAGGAGCTCTTGTAACATAATATGCTCTGTACGAGATTTTGCTTTTAGTCTGGCAACATTAAAAATGGAGCCGTCCACTCTGGTGTTAATAAGTACTCCACCTGAACATTGACCAAAGGCATTCTTGAGTAGGGCTGCAAAATATATACCAAATAAGGTAGGAGCAAGAACACATCCCTGCTTCACACCGCTGTTTACAGCAAATGAATTGGATGTGCAGCCCTCAAAGTTGACACATGCCCTCATGTCAGTGTGGAAGGATGCAATAAGTTTTAGCAATGTTGGTGGACAGCCTATGGATTTAAGGACTGCATACAGGCCAGATCGGCTTACGGTGTCGAAAGCCTTTGTTAGGTCCACAAAGCATGTTATAAGCGGCCTGTTTTGTTCTTTACATTTTTCTTGGATTTGCCGAAGTGCAAATATCATGTCAATAGTTGATCGTTTGCTTCGAAAGCCACATTGTGTTTCTGGTAAGACTTTTTCCGCCAGTTGTTGAAGGCGGCAGAGGATGACGCGAGCAAAAGCCTTTCCAGTAATGCTGAGGAGGGATATGCCTCGATAGTTGTTGCAGTCGCCTTTGTCTCCTTTGTTCTTGTAAAGTGTGACAATTTTGGCGTCTCTCATATCATGTGGTATCGCGCCTTCTTTCCAACACTGCAGTAACAGATTATACAGGTGTGGTAATAGTGGGCCTTTTAGGTCTTTTAATACCTCTGCAGGAATGTTGTCACTTCCTGTGGCTTTTCCAGCAGACAGGTGGTCGATTGCATTGGAAAGCTCGACTAAGGAAGGTTCAGCGTCAAGTTCGCCCATTATTGGCAGTTTTTGGAGGTGTTCCTCAAAATCTGGTGGAATATTTTTCTCAGTTGAATACAACAGAGAGTAATGCTCTACCCACCTATTCAGTTGTTCATTTTTATCTGTGATGGGTTCACCATTTACAGACTTAAGTGGGGCGCTTTTGGTGATGATTGGCCCAAGAGCTACTTTCATCTGACTAAAGGCGGTTTTCATATCTCCCTTTTCATTTGCCTCTTGTATGCTGTTACACAAGTCTGTCCAGTATTTGTTGGCGCAACGTCTTACCTCCAGCTGAAGTTTAGCTTTTGCATTTTTCAAACAAGTTTTTGTACTCTGATTGCAATTTTTGTTATACTCATTGAAAGCAGATTTCTTTTGCTCAATGAGAGGTAGGAGAATTTCGCTGTTCTGGGCTACCCAGTCGTTGTTTGAAACTTTATGCTGTCCAAAAGACTTGATGGCACAGTCATGAATTTTTGAACTGAGCGTGTTCCATGTTTCATCTACCGAGTCGCATTGGGTGACATTATCCATGCTTTCAGCAAATAACTTTTCAAATGACTTTCTATTTGATTCATCTCTGATTGCTGTTACATTGATCTTAGGGATTGAAGGGGCTTTTGATCTGTATATTTTCTTGGCCGAAATTTTGATTTTGCTGACTACCAGTGCATGGTCGGTGTCACAGTCAGCACTGTGGAGGGAACGAGTTATTTTTATACAGCCCAAACTCTTCCTCCTTGAGAGAATAAGATCTAATTGATGCCAATGGCCAGACCTGGGATGGCGCCATGATGTTCTTTGGCATCTCTTAAGGTCAAAGTACGTGTTTGTAACACATAATGAGTTTACGGAGCATAGCTCCAGAAGGCGCTGCCCGTTTTCGTTGATGTTGCCAATGCCGAAGTGCCCAATGCACTTTGGCCATGCGGAGTGATCTGCTCCCACTCGAGCGTTAAAGTCACCCAGAATTAGCAGGCCTTCGGTGAGAGGGATGTTGTGGAGAGTCCTCTGCAATGCCTCGTAGAAAATGTCTTTGGTTTCGTCAGAGGAGGTAAGTGTTGGGGCATAGACACAGATAATGTTGGTAAAACCAGACCGGGTGTTCAGTCTGAGTGTCATGATGCGTTCTGACACTCCAATTGGAGTTGCGATCGAATTGATAAGGGAGTTTTTTACGGCGAAGCCCACGCCGTGGATTCTCGGCTGTTCGCTGCTAAGGCCCTGCCAGAAGAAGGTGTAGTTTTCTTCTTTGACTGACCCGGAGTCGGGAAGTCGAGTTTCTTGAAGGGCAGCGATGTCGATGTTTAGTAGCTGAAGTTCTCGATCAATAATTTGGGATTTCCTGATGGAGTCAATATCAGTGAGATCTTGCTGTTGCAAGCCTGGGCGCATTGTTCTGACGTTCCAGGTACCAAGTTTTAGTATTTTTCTGTTTTTGCCAGGTGCACACTTTACGTCAGCTTTTCGACTTTTGGTCTAGCTCCAACCACCTTATGAAGCAGGCTGACGTGGCGGAACAACACCCAACTGCCTGGGGGCTGCCCAGGTTACGGCGGGCGGTAGTTGATCAATGCAGCTGAAAAGCCGCTCCCACCGACAGAGGGGACCCCTGGCGCTCATCCGTACGCCAAATGGATTGAGCTTATCACCGGTAACTGCCACCTCCCGTGTTGTGCCCATCCGTAACGGATGGCTGGAGTGTCCTCTCCAAATCGGAAATGGGTGGGCTTATAGAGGAGAGACAGACGCTTGCCAAGCCCGAGCAAACGCCTCCTCGTTTTGCTGCCTTGCCTGGGCTATTTTTAAGAGATGGTGCTTTGCCCAGAGGCACCACCCCTCTCTCTGCCATTCTAGTTAAACCCAAGGGAGAGACCAGGTCAATACATTTGGAACTAGTCCGGCTGCAGGAGATGCTGGAAGCCAGTTTGATGCAGTTCTCTCTGACAACCACCTTCGGGTCTCCACTCCTGATTTTCTGTCTGGGTTTACTCCCATAGCCTTTGCTATCATAGCAACACACAAGGCAGTGTGGTATTTGTATTCAGGGTTACCTTCCCCTAGTCTTCCTCTCTCCCGAGATGACCCACAAGACAGTGGGGGTGACAGTAGCAGGCTGTATTGTGTACTGTCATACAATAGCAGAAAACTCTGGCCTGACATTATGGGGCACTTTAGCTGCTTAGTAATACAGCGCCTCATTATTTCTTTACTTTGTTGCTCCCACTGACCGTTTTCTAATGCTGTTTTCGTTTGTTTATTTATCCTGTCCCCCCTACTGTCTTTAACAAAATGGTATCGCCCGATTATACTTTTCACAATGAACTAAAAAAATATGGTAACTCTTCGCCATACCCATGTAATTATGCTGACAGTCAGAGGTTTGAGCATGGGAAAATCTAAGTGAAACTTTCACTGGTTGTCATTTTACAGGCGAAATGATAGGAAGGGGCTGTGAGGTGGGGTGTTGGGGGCTTGGTTGATAATCCGCTCTGTGCATTCTGATTAATTCCGATGTGATATTAGGGGAAATGCTGCATGCATGTAAGGGTTTTAGTAAGTCATTTATTCATCGGTGAAAGATGGGAAAAAATTAGCGACTTTGTTATTAGTCTTTGTTTTTAATTAATTAGAGAGATATTCTGTTACTTTGGTTGAATCGCTTGAAGTTACACTACGAAGTGGAAATCAAATCTCCTGCCAAAGTCACTAAGGAGATTGTGCTGCTAAAACAAAAATAATCAAAGCCTTCGAAACGGTGGAGGGGGCCTGGAATTTCATGACACACGTAGTTAAGCTAGAGGGTGGCGCGTGTTGAATACCAATACCACTGTATGATAGATGACGAGATAGTCACATTGAATGTTAACCTGATCTTTAATTACAGCTTCAGTGGGCATGCGCCATTCTTCTTTCAAGAGAACTTCATAATAATTTCAACGTTTTTCCCATTTCTACTTCCCTTGTGAAACATTCAGACTTATTGTAACTGCAGGAAAATACTGCTGCTACATTTACTCCCATCACTTGGGCCCACGTGTTGCTGTAATTGCTCCATGTCATGGTGGCCACTAGCCCACCTTTTCATCATAGACTGCGATTCTGACAACACCAAAGTTTGTCAATTGCACTCATGTTGCCGTTTCATGAATTTTATCTAGCTCTACCTACCCCCGAGTGAGGATATGGGGAAGGTCGCTCAAGCACTAATCAAATAATAAATAAATGCATAGAACAGAAGTTGCAACACAAACACTTTCGTATAGGTATCCAATGCAAAATCATAACCTAAGTCGTCTTCATAGTTACGTAGTTAACAGCTCGGCCTCTGAAAACAAGAGGATGGCAATAACATAATATCACCTTAAACTTCGAAAGACCGCAGGGAAAGACGAAATTAATGAGGAAAAATCAATATTATCATTGAATTCATGATCACACTTTCAGCTCGGCATGGTGTCAAGGTACCTGACAGCAGTACCTAGTACAGGGTACAAGATTTATTAGCAGTGAGAGCTAGGTGAGTAAAACAAGAGGGAAGTGGGGAGGATTGGTCTGGCTGTAGGGACTTTCCACAAATGTCTTCGTGAGGAAATAAATAAAATAGCCACTATCAAACCAACAATACTCTACGGCCATATTTTGCTCCAAGTTGGCCAGTTGTTAAAATCATGAGGTCATTAGTTTTAAGTGTACTTGCTGTCCGATACCAGGTATCGACTGATATATTGAAGTAGAATTTGTCATAATAATAGTATGGCAGGTAAATAATGGTACTCGAGTTGGTTAACATAAAGGTGGAACTTGCACTAGGTGTTAAACAATTAAATTGTCTCTCCAATTAACCTGCCATGAAAACGTACCTATTACATAATTTACGGCAACTTAATAGTTGTTGCTGTCACCACTATTCTACTATGAAGGCACAAATCTACCAAGAAGGTCGATGTCGGACATGACTCTCCACTGTTTGGTGTCCGTTAAAGTTAATGTGCCTTGACATTTCATTGATTTTCTTTCCACGCTCTTGTTAACTTGCCTGACAATTTTGCATGCAGAGCTGTTATGTTTTTCATTTTCGATTTTTTTTCCTGGCTTATCTAAAAACCCTCCTCTTTGATCAATCAAGTTTTGTGCGATTTCACTGTATTTCTTAATTCCTTTAACGGACTTAAGTTTATCGATCATACATTCTTATGAAACTAACAGCTGCACGTGGGAAATCCATTTGCAATGTTTGTTATTTTAAAATGACCATACTACAGGCCGTGTATACACCCTTATACTACACTTTAATTGGAAACCAAGTAGTTTCTACAACATCACCAAAAAAAAAAAAAAACACATAGGAGTACGGAGAATACTCATTTCTTGTTTATCATATGATTAAACCGAATCATCCCCCAAACCAAGCAACTTTTGTGAATTTAAATAATTGCTTTGATCACAAAATTATAAATAACGTGAAAGCAAATCCAAAGTCACATTAAAAAATTACTTGATAATAATAAAAGTGGGTTCAAGAGAAAATCAGTGATCTGTGCTGGCACATACATTAACTTTTACAGGCTTTTTTACGTCATTTCCACAATTTTTCTAATCAGAACCCCACATTTCCAGAAGATGCTGTGGGATTTGCAGTAATGTCTTCAGATAATCGGTCTTATAACACCATTGAACAGCTCAGTATGTCGAAAGTTTCAGTTAACACATATAATTATATATGCACATTGTACATGGGGCAATCCTCTTTTTAACTCATTGCCATAAGCCGTTCTGAGCGGTTCATCCGAGAAATATCCATTTCAAACAGTAAATTCTTGTTAAAATACCCATCATCTAGAATTAAAATCATGTGCTTTTAAAGGTCCTACACACTGGCACCACTGGTATCCATATCACTGACCATCGTCTTTCAAAGAAGGCAATAATGAGAACTCTTGTTATGTGAAAGAAATTAATTAGGAGCTACTCAGTTAAATTTGGAAACTAAATGCATTACAAGTTCGTTCTGAAAGGGGGACAGTTAAAATACTACCAGCACGTGTTGACGGATCCATGAACTAAAATCTGCCCCCCCCCCCCCCCCCCGCTAGTTGTTGTTTGCTTTTAAGTTGAAATAATAATAATAATAATGTCATTAAAGGGATATAACTCCTGAAAAGGAACGGGAGCTTGAGAAAGAATCAGTTATTGTTCTTGATAACATTCTTCTTGGTTTTCCTCGCGATCTCCTTCACCGCACCATCTAAACTCTTCCCTTCTTTGGGCCCCACCAAAAACCAACATCAGCTGGACAAGACGGAAGAGGCTTGGAAGGCAGAGAAGAGACAAGCAAAAGAATTAAAAACAACATCAAGAATCAAGATCAGATTCAGAGGATCAATAAAGTTAGGCTGAGCCTTCATAAAATTTAAGATTAGAGGGTCAATAAACTTAGGCTGAAGCCCTCAAGAAACAAAGATCTTTCTTCCAAACTGTGGAACATTTACAACACCGCTAAAAACACAACAACACATGATAGGTAGAGCAGGTCTATGGTATAGTATATAAATCTTAATACAATACAAATGCTTCATAATATGTAAATAAAATTATCTTTTCCAAGATTGTGAATCCTGATGGTTCACATTAGACCAGGCTTACTGGCCCAAGAAATATGCAAAAAATGAAGAAAAAAATATGCAGAAAGACATCGCTATCTTAGTTTTTTCATGTTTTTTTTTTTTTTCTCCATGTTCGACAAAAATTAGAGATCATTTAGAATATAGAAGAACAAATGCATACTTTGGCACTTGTTTAAAATGTGTAGTGGCACTTATCAAGCTGTTTCACAGTTCCCATTTATCCTAACTCCTTATCATAATGCTAAGTGGGAAACATTCAACGTCGAATTTGTCAGATGTGCAAAAAGCGGAGTTGGAACGAACAAGAACTAAGGTCGGGACATCCCATGTGGGATAACTTTAACAATTTTAAGAAGAAAAAAAACCCAGCTTTAACTGGAATTTCGTGTTTTCGGGGTATGGGCGTTTTTCGTTTAATATCAATAGTATCTGACTATATCATTATAATAAAATTATGAAGTTGTAATAACTTTATCGGTGAGGCTGTGGGTTTTATAATGAATTTCAAAGGGCAGTTCAAGCTTCAGTGGCTTTGATGATTTTTGACGAAACATCTTTGCGTGGCATTGATAGAGCTAACTAGTGAAGTTTTTTTTTTTTTCATGACAAAAAACTTTCTTTAAATTGATTTCAGTTTTGAGCACTGTTTTTCTGAACCATGAATGACAGTAACATGATTTTTTTTTTTTTATTTTTGCCTTTTGTAGACACAGGGGTGCTGAATGGTCAAATACGTTGTAAATACTGCGTGTTGCTGGCGCTTTGAGACAGAGTAAATCTCTGAAACACAAAATAATACGTAAATAGTAAAGGAAAGGTGGCAAATGCACACGACTTCTCCTGTCACTCGGTGAAGACAACGATGCAATCGCTGATGTTTTAATTCCAGACCGCAATGTATTTTAACTGTCATGTTTATTGTAGAAAGTACAGTCAGAGCCATATTCTAAAGTAATACCTTCAGGCAACATTCACAGACCGCCTGCACATTGACTCTGAAATTTAGAAGATAGCCATTAAGATTTTTCTATTCTTATTCATATTTACTATCCGGTGAGAGCCGGATAAATCTTGCAAATTCTATGTAACAAGCCCAACAGTGTTCCTATATCAAGATATTGGTCAAATTAATGACGGCATTTACATTCGATGTAAAGACTTGCTATACGATCATTCCTCGCGGAATACAAGATGTGATAAAATTGTTTCTCCACCTGCAATGTGTTTAGAGAGGTGATGAACAAAATTTTTGATCACACTTGTCGTCTTTTCTCCATGAAAATGCATCTCTTTATCATATATATAATATTAGAGACTGAATTTGGTCCGAAATGGATGCGTCCAGAAAACAAAATGAGGCAGTATACAAAGTTTCAAAAATTTTAGACATCCAACCATGACAGTTTACATGCCTACATGTTTACCCTTTAGTTCCATTATAGTATGATCTATTTTGAAGGCTTCCTAAATTATCTTTCGGGCACTCCGTTAATGAAACCTCAGAACGTCTCGGTCTCAGTAAGCGCCATAGCCCAGGGAGTCTGATCTGTTTTCCCTCGGGTTTCCGTGTGAGATGTGAACTGTGGAGATAAACATGACCCCATGCACTAGAGCAACTGAGACAATTCTGTCTCGCTAGTGGATTCATGTGAAGGTCAAGTCTGAACTCCCTTGACCCAGTGTCCCTTGGGCCTCAGTTTTACAGTTTTAACTAAATGCACACAGATGATGTGATTCAGTTCCTTGTGATAATGTCTATTTTAAGGCCTGTTAGCACTGGTAGATTTGAGGAATAGAAATAAGGAAAGGGACTTGAGTTTATCGGTAGGCGTGTTATGTTTACGCTGTTTCGGTTCCGATTACATTCGGAAAGGTTAGGCGTCACGAGACAACCTCCTCGGTGTGAAATGGCGTTCGATTGAACCATCGATGCAAGTTTCACGCACACACACACATACACATACATACAGTGGGTTTGAAAGTTAGAAATGTCTATGGAATCGTAAATCACCCACATACTATAACAAGCAGTCGCCAATCAAAGCCCTTGAAATTTTAATGTGTGATAATACCTAGAAGGGCCAGTATTATTTATTGGTGTGGTATGGCCCCAACACAACTAGCTAACATCGCATTTATCTCGCTCCCTGTTTGAAAAAAAAAAATCTGTTTCTTGTGTCTTTTTCCCCTGGAACAATTTACTCTGGATAGTCATGAGCTGTGAAATCTTTACAAATTACTGTCCTCCGTGTGAGGTTTAAGATTAAGGCTCAACACGCACTGTCCGGTTTTGGTTAGCCGACTATCTCAATGGCGACGACACGCGTTTTAATGAGACCTCCCTCACCATTCAACTCATTGGATCTCATGGAAACACAATGTGATGATGTCAACAACCAACCAGTCCGCCGATCAAAATCGGCTAGTGCTCGGGGTGGGGGGGGGGGGGCAACAGAATCCACTGTCACGTAACGATAATGCGGTGACAGGAACACTTTGGTGTTACTTTAACAGTAAGCGAGTTTGAGTTAGATTTTGTAGAAAGTACATCAACACGATGCCGGTCACATTGTACTAGGAAAAAGCAAGACAGTAGACAATATAAAGGAACGTTAGAACAGTAGGAAACCCAACAGAAGCGTCCAGCAATCACCCACAATATCAAGCCAGTTGTCCCTTTTTGTTCCTTTCTTTCCTGCCCCTTTTTTCATTCCTACAATCTGTAATAAACAGGTTCCTGGTCAGTTTTAAAGTTAGTTTTGCTCTTTTTCAGTGCGGTTTAACAGTAGAACAATAACAACAGCCAAAACAAAATGTTTAGATTATTCTGCACGCTTTAGAATCGCTGGATTCTGTATAGCAAATAGTGCATTGAGTCAAGTGTGTCTTGCATTGGCTTTGACTCAGACTTAAATTCCTTGTGATTCAACCAGCCAGACAGACGCGTTTCAGACTCATTAGTGCATGAGGTCCCATACCATTCCATAGTCCACATATCACACTAAAATCTAGCCGAGACTCAGCGCGTCATTGGCCATAGCAAAGAACAGTAACTCTTTCCAGTCCTCGTATCACACTTGTTGTATTGTTCCTCTTTCTTCGAGATGCATTAATGACTTGCTATACTATTTTTTTGGATGTGTGTGGATGTACAAATGATTGGCTGTCTTCTCGAGAAGTATTTATTCGTGTGTCAGAGAGAAAACGCATTTAGCTAGGTAAAATTAATTTTTCACAATTTCCAGTTTTATGGTGAACCCAAGAAACTGTTAGTCGTACAAAAATTATAACCCAAATAAATACATAAATAGATACATAGAGATAGAGAGGTAGAGAAGTAGACAGACAGACAGACAGACAGATAGACAGACAGACAGGCAGGCAGGCAGGCAGGCAGGTAGGCAGGCAGGCAGGCAGGCAGACAGACAGACAGACAGACAGAGACAGACAAAACACACACATCCACACCCACACAACACTCCGACCAAAACCCCTACTTAAACCCAACTAATATTTGTAGTACACAAAAAGACAGACTGCACACAAATTATGATGTTAGGATTTTATTCCTGGAATACCTACATTCTACTTGGAACAACAATAAATAAATACAAACCCTGACAACCATCATTCAGAAGATTGATTCATTAACACCCAGATTCTACTATAATACTAAATGTAATTCAGAACAAATATTCATAAACTCCTATACTCTATTATACAATGTATGATAAATGAATAATGCATTAAAATGGAAATTACCCAAAGTTTTTAACCTTTCACAATTGTACAAGCTGTCACAAAGTATTAACCCTCTGAAACCTGAAGTGTCATTGATCCAAATATTGATTTACAGTAAGTCTGACATAGCACAGAGTAGTGACTTCAGATCTATAAAATATAGAATATTATTTATCATTAATAATAAATATATATTTATAAGAGAAAAGTTTTACAACTTTGCAGTATAAATTCAATTGTTTACTCCTCAAGTGCAAGCAAATGAACAATCTTCCTATTTCATTACATACATGTATATTCTTCCTATTGCTGTTCATCCCAAACTTTATCTCCAATAGACCATGATTATGTTAAAATAAGAAAAAAAATTAAACCAACAGTGCAACTGAAAGTAAAAAGTGAAGGGACAGAGACAACAAAGTGCAATGTAAATCACTGTTTACGATCCAACTGTATTAAGTCGGTAACAAAATCGGATTTGCTCATATAGATTCGTAATAACTCATTTAGACATTTGATTCATAAAAAAAACGTTTTGCATACACAAGGCGGACATACAAGGAATTACAACCAACAAAACATTTAGTCTCGACTAAAACCACGTTTGGCCAATAAAAATGCGACTGTTTCCATTGAGCCCCTCCTTACTGATTTGCAGAACTCAGTCATATTTCCTCAAATTTTTTCCCCTGCCTGCAGAATCCGACAAGACTGCTGGATTAGCTCCCTTGGGATTTATATTCAATACTGTTGCAAGGTGAGTGGTGTCTTTTACATAGTAAATTCAGTGGTTCTCAGCCATTTTCAAGTTATCGCCCTCGTAAGCTCCAGATTTTCTTTCGCCACACCGCCACCTCCAACTTCACCCTTCCCCCCCCCTCCAAAAAATCCCTACTCAGACCCCACAGATACATTTTACAAGAAGGCAGACTACACACAAACTATCATGTTAAATTTCTAAAAGCCGTATTTTGACAGTTAGGCATGTTGATTATTCATCTATATTGAGGCCGGCTCTGAGAAAATGGAAGTATGCCAAAACGAGGCTGTGAGAAATCGTGGTTCAAAGTTTGTGGGTATGTTTGTAAACACGCCATGGTGACAATTGTTTTTATTTCAAATTCTCTCCTGGCGGATTCAAAAATGATTTTGCAAGAAAACAGCGAGGCTTTAAAAATGTGGCCAAGTTTCCAGAAAAATATTTCAATCTGGACACAGTTCAAATTCTCTCTGTGGTTTACCCGTAAACCATCTCCCCCACTGAAGAGGTGGCGTGCTGAAATTCCAGCTGATCAACAGTGAGGCAGTCAGTGATAGGTTCATCGCGTAACGCCGGTGGCATCGCTTGACATTCGTCAATATTTGGGGGCGGGTTCAATCTCCATGGGTGAAGTTTTTGTTTACATTGGATCTAGGTTGGATTCGGCCGAATAACTGACAATGATTTTGTTCCCTACGGTCCTATATCAGCGGTCAATCACGTTAGAGACATGGCATTGTTTCCCTCTGCAGCTTGTATTGTCACCTTGAAATTTGTATCACTCGATAAGACAAGGATAGATAAAATACGTGTGTGTTTCCAGTCTAGTATCTAGAATCCATTTTGGCTTGCAAGAAAAAGCATCAAGGCCAAAGTTGTTCCCTCAGTATCAACGACTGGATCTATTTTAAAGTAAGGATTCATATGAGATCAATAACAAGGTATGAAATACGTTTACATCTAACACGTTTTGACCCCAGATTATTTCTCTCAGACGGCCGATACTCACAGTCATTACGGACAGAGTTAAGTCTAAGCATAGACCTACCGAAAGTCAAAATGGAACACACTGCCCATAGAATGGCCTGGAAATAACCCGCCCATAGGCCTACTGCTGTTTGTGTTATGTTATAGTAATACCAAGTCACAGACTGGTGCATTTCTTGATGAAAATACCCCTGTGTGCATCACATTTTGTTCACCTGAAATTGATTTAATACATCTAGCTTTAGAAAATACAGTGCAACCGCCTGTCTTCTTTCTTTACCTGATAATACTTTATTAATACAAAGTGAGTTTAATATCTGTTGTAATAAAATCTGTGCAGTTCGCTGATTAGTTAACTGACATGGCTGATTTAAAAGATAGATCGTATGTTTAGGACTAGGCACAAATCAAGTTCTATTTTTCCAAATCCGTGGGAGCATATTGCTATATTAGGCTATATATGTAATTATCTCATAGACATTCTTTCAGTGTCAGAAGGTGAAGAAATTACATGTTTATCATGAGGACAAGAGGAGACGGCCCACATTCTTTGCATATGTAGTTTGCTCTTAAGTTTTGTAGGAACGATTTATTATGCTTCACCAACGAGTACACAACATACAAACATATAATTAGCTTGCACTTCAGAAATGAACTTCTCGCCATACGATCAGACAAGATCATGCTGTAAAAGTGCCTGTTATCACCTACCTAGGACATAGTACCACCACCACTAGCAATCTCAAATCGTGTTTCCTTTCTCTCTCATCAAACGGTAAGAAAGACACACAAAAGGAGTGTGAAAAGGGATGTAAAGGCCGATGTATACAGCAATTGGTATAATTGAACAGTGAACAGATCCCAGTCTCTATTCGATTTCGTAATGAGACTCCGGTCCCTTAACAATTACCCACTGTTACAGTGTTTGCCGTGTCTGTAAAGTTCTAAACATTTCAAATCAGAATTTTTTTGAGAGAGCCACACTGAAGGCTGGAAGAAATCTATCTATAATTATGCCAAATTACCATTTAATAATTGTTTTTGTTTTGTTTTGCTGATCTAGGAACTAGAGGCAGGACTATTGAATTAACATCCGTGAGCTCTGTCTCTGACACTAGCACTGTGTCTATTGTGGTTGAAACATTTTAAAAGCTGTAATGAAGATTTAGTAAACTTGTAAACCTATGAGGAAGCAAGACAACTTTGTTCTTCTTGAGACTTTTGGTTTCCCCGTCACATGAGATGCATAAACATGGATTTTATCCCCTGCCTCCATGTCTGTGACAACAAGAGTGCAGTCTCTGCTATCAGGCAATGTTCTTACACAAGCTAAAGAAAGTTTAGTTTGATGATTTTTTTCCGTTTTAACTATCTGCCACTCATTTTCTCCATCTCCTTTTGACTGCCAAACCCTGAGACTAGCTACGTAGGTTCCTTTGACGGGAGCTGTGAAAATACCTGTGTATTTGCAAAACTCCTGGCCATGATTGCAGGTTACATCCTGATATGGACAAACAATGGCACCAAGTGTAGATGTATAGCCAGCAGTCACTGCTGCAGTAAATCCAACAATTGGCTGTTTGACACACTGTCTTCCTGGATAAGAATAAAATTTAAAAAATACATTTTTATTTGTCTCTACAACAAGAATAAAAATTACATTTTTTCTGTAATAAACACACAGAAACATGATTCAGTTTCTTAAATTGGAAATTAAATCACATGCACCGAGCAGAGAAAACATCGCTTAGCTTAGGGATATTTTCGGGTTTTATTTGATTATGATTGTTTAGTGAATTTTGTTTTTCTTATGGTAAAGTGATTTTGATGATGATGTTGATGACAATGACAATAATAATAATAATAATAATAATAATACATTTAATACCAACAATCTGCAGACTTACCCAAATGTTGCACTTCAGATTTCAAGGCAGACATTTCCTTTGGAATCTCCTTTACCTGTACATGAAAGACCACAAATTGCCAGTAATTTAACAGTGCTGCAATATTATATGGGAACCTAAATAATTGTAATCTCTATGACAGTTTGTTGTCTAAAATTTTAAAGTACGAAATTTATCAAAGATAAGAGATACTTAGAAATAGGGATGCGGGCAACAGACAAGTGGGTATAAACCTAAATGTGCTGGTCCCGTTTTTCACAGTTTTGAGAAAGCAACTCTCTATTCAGGGAATTTTTCTTTCTTGTTTTTTTTTTTTTTTTTACTGATATTAAGTATTGAGGTGATTATTGCAGTTACAAATAAGATAAGATAAGAATGACTTTATTATCCCATAAGGGGAATTCTTTTTCACAGAGCGTTGGCACATCTTTTCTTTTCTAAAATGATATTCTTGGCTTTGACCTCAAAATGAATTATTAAAGATAAAGCAATTTATCACCCTGGCCTGACTATGACTTAAGCCATTATGTTAAAACAGTGATAATATTTATATCTTGACATAGATGACATCAGTGGAAATCTAAGTTTTTCGAGGGCACAGGATTTGGTTCATCAAGAACCTGAAACAGACCGTGAAAGGCGGGGTAAGAAATTACTTCCCCTTTATCCATTTCTTTCTTACTGTAAACTATCCTCTTTTGCCTTTCTCTGTTTCGTACCTTCCACAACCAATCAAGATGTATGGGACAATAGCAAGGAACATGTCAACAAACAAGAATGAACAACAAATAGACCAAATATCGAGAACAGAAGACCAATGGCCTTGGCCAGTTTTGGTTTGGTGTTATGTTTGGTTTGGAGTTAATGCATCAAAACATAAACTTCAGATAACGCAAACATATTTAAACGCCTCTGAAGTTTTATCTTAAGACAGCTGCAAAAGAAAGTTATTAGAAGAAGTAGAAAAGATTTATTGCAGATCAGAGAGTTTAACGTATTTTTATACCTACTTACTTCTTTTAGGTGCTCATTCTTTTCTTTCACTTTCATATTCAGGATATGTCGTAGTTGAATGAGAGGTTTGAGTTTCATGTCCATCATTTGACACAGGGCAGAATGCTGACAATCAAAAAGTAAATGAAAGTTTGTCCATATTATTGAACTGGTAGACATTTTTGACTGTCTCATTCAACACATACGAAGGTATCTCTGACGTCAAATGATAACTGTAAAGTAGAATTGTTATGATTTAATCATAGAATCACAAGGGCAAAGACGAGTGACTTCAATCAGAAAATCAGCAGTTATGAACGAGACAAAAAATCACAACAAATATTCATATATATTTTCTGTACATTATACCAATAATTATTCTTCAAATATTTCATAAAATGTGTCACTAATCTGCTGAATGTTCTTTTTTGTTTTTATTGTTTTTTTATATGGAGTTATTTTCAAAGAGCTCTCCGTCAAATTATTTTCCCATGTTTCGCTAATGAGAGTAACACAGAGAAGATGTGTTGTAATATAAAATACATACAATCCATCAAAATAACAAGATGATTTATTTAACAGTTACTGTCACAAGCTTCCATATTTTCCAATCAGATTACAGACTGCAGAGAGATTGCAGACTTTGGTATAATAAATAAGTGATCTGAATGAAAAGCAAATGCTATACACATGATATGCCAGAGGAGTCAATCTATGCTGCAATGGAATTTCTAAATAATGTGTACAAAGCCGTGTGGTGCAACAGAATGAGTATATGTTTTTCACATATTCTGTAAACCTTTCCTCACTTGTGAGTGGTTGGTGTCATCAGAATAGTGATGCAACTTCCCATTTAGGATTATAATTCTGTCTGTGTCTGTCACGGACGATAATGTTTACTTTTGCTTCTTGCCTGATTTCGTCTACTCATTTATATGTCAAACTACATACCTCTTTACTTACCCACCTACATAGTTACATTCATACCTGTCTTACAACACACCCTCATACTTTGCTAGATACTGGCATTTACTAAACAGAGTAGAAGCACAGCTTTCCTTCAGCAAATACAATAATCTTCTTACATTGGTTTCCAATTCCTCAACATGTGTCTTCACTTTCTCCATCTCTTGCCCGTGTTCTTCTACTGTCATCAGTCGACCATCAAGCTTGCTCACCTTCTGTGAAGTATTATCACATTCTTGTTTAATTTTCTCCATGGCTGTATTCAGAAAATCGGTCTTCAAGGTTAAATCATCTATGCATTTTTTGGCTACCTTGGTCTCCTGTTTCACTGACTCTAGCTTTTTCACGTGCCCGTTCTCATTTTTCTCCAGTTCTTCAACATTATTATTTATCTCATATGCCCTTTCTTCCAAATGGTCCAAGCGAGCATCAGATTGTGTCAGTTTCTGGCTGTGTGTGCTGATCATTTCTTGACACTCTGTCCTCATGGAAGTTTGTTCTCTAGAAATTTGCTCCACATTCCCCTTGAGAGAATAAACAGCCTCTTCAAGCACTCCAAACCTTGCTAGGAGTTGACGGGTCATCCTCATGTCCACGTCTTGAAAGAAAAAAAAAGGAACAATTCTATATTTTAGTTTAGCTAGGAAACTACTGGGTGCAGGGCCAGTCTTATAAGCTTCAGGACAAAACTGACTACTTATTTGCTGGGTGCCAGGTTGACCATCAAATTCTGCAGAGTCTAAGCAAAATATAAAAAAAACTGCTGTTCGTCATAGAATCAGTATTTTTATGGTAGAATGGACAGCAAATGAAAATGTTTACACATTGCATATGAAATAATGAACCAAATGGATGCCAGCACATTTTAAGCACACTACTGACTTTTAAAGAATATAGAAGAGAATTTAAGTCGTTGCTGTTCTCTGTAAAACCTTCAATGTGGTACAATCCGTTCAAGGCGGACCCTAACTGGGTAAAACATCATTTGGTAATTCACAGCAAAATGCTCATCTGTTCTCCTGTACTGCATTACATGAAATAAATGCCTTTTATATTTTATATCTTTCCGTGCAAACATAATTAAACTGTGGCGTTACCCCGACAAATCTGCTTCCTGTCTTCCCTATTTCTCCCTAGTCACAACCCCCCCCCCCACCCACACTCCCTTCCTTCTTCCCTCTTTCACTAGTTCTTGCCCCTTTCAGGAAAATCGTAGAAAAGGATGTGTATCAAATACAATCTTCCCCTGCACAGACTGGCCATTTGCAATCAAAGTCTACCCAAACATGAATTGGTTGGGTGGAACTTGGATGACCACATTTGATGCGTTTTGATTCCATAGTTTGGGCGATTACCCTGACTGGACGAAATATTTAACAGATCATATAAATGCACACCCTACATTTCATAAAATGGTGTTTTCACATTAGTTCAATATCACACCCAAACAGTGACAATCCATTCTCTAGTCTTGGAATAATGAAATATCAGAGAAAAGATCAACTGCGACTAGGCTTCAGGCCCTGAACCCTCCAGGTGACAGATTAACAGAATTTAATAACTCTAAAACAAAGATAAATATGTCAGTACATTAGACGGATAGGTTTTTACCTTCTGATCCTCCATCTGTTTTGGCTGAAAATGAGTGTAATGTTTCTTGGAAGTTCTGTGATGAATTTTCTCCTTCACCTGTAACTTCAACATTTCCATCTGCAATTTTCTCTTATATATCTGTTTAAAGCAAGACAAGAAGGATATCTTTGCAGATATCTTAACGTTTTGATACAATAGCCGGTATATATATATATGGCCTTTAGCGTCTTTACAGACGGTCTTAGCAGCTAGAATATTAACTTTCACTTTGACTGACAGCTTCTCTCGTGGCTTATTCTACCAATGTTTGACCCGAGAGTGCGATGGCAGTGATTGCAGGTCAGTCTTTTGGGTTCACTTTGGCGAGTGTTTTCATTCCGCCTCTGTCGTTTTGTCAGGTATGTTTCTTTTGCCTTGAAGTCTATTGCGAGCGTGCCACTGCGCAATTTTTGTCTCCATCTGCTTCGATCATCTGCAAGGTTCTCCCATTCATTGGGGTCGATGTTGAATGCTTTCATCGTGACCTTGCAAGTGTCTTTGAATCGCAGATGTGGCCTACCTCTGGGTCGGTTGCCAGTAGCAAGTTCCCCGTAGAGAATTTGTCTGGGGATGCGATCATTTTCCATACGGTGGAGATGTCCAAGCCACCGCAGTCTTTTTTTGCCTAGGAGAGCCTGAGTTGATGGAATGTTGGCTCGGCTCAGAACTTCGATATTTGAGATCCTGTCTTGCCACTTGATCTTGAGAATTTTGCGTAGGCAGCGCAGGTGGAAGGAGTTGAGGGATCTTTCATGTTTGGAGTAGGTGGTCCATGTCTCTGAGCCATACAGCAGGGTGCTTAGGACGCAAGTTTGGTACACGAGTACCTTTGTTTTCATGGTCAGCTTGCTATTGTTCCACACCCTTTTTGAGAGTTTGCCAAAAGCTGTGGCCGCCTTTCCTATTCTGGCATTTATTTCAGTTGTTATGTCTGTGCTACCACTGATGGTTGAGCCTAGGTAGCAGAATTTTCCCACTTGCTCCAGAGGAGAGCCATTCAGCATGATTGGGTTGGGGTTTCTCAAGCCTTGTGTCAAAACTACAGTTTTTGAGACACTGATCTTTAGCATGAATTTGTCACAGGCTTTGGCAAGGCTATTGATGAGAGCCTGGAGCGTGGTTTCATCGTGGGCCACGATTGCAGCATCATCTGCGAAGAGGAGCTCTTGTAACATAATATGCTCTGTACGAGATTTTGCTTTTAGTCTGGCAACATTAAAAATGGAGCCGTCCACTCTGGTGTTAATAAGTACTCCACCTGAACATTGACCAAAGGCATTCTTGAGTAGGGCTGCAAAATATATACCAAATAAGGTAGGAGCAAGAACACATCCCTGCTTCACACCGCTGTTTACAGCAAATGAATTGGATGTGCAGCCCTCAAAGTTGACACATGCCCTCATGTCAGTGTGGAAGGATGCAATAAGTTTTAGCAATGTTGGTGGACAGCCTATGGATTTAAGGACTGCATACAGGCCAGATCGGCTTACGGTGTCGAAAGCCTTTGTTAGGTCCACAAAGCATGTTATAAGCGGCCTGTTTTGTTCTTTACATTTTTCTTGGATTTGCCGAAGTGCAAATATCATGTCAATAGTTGATCGTTTGCTTCGAAAGCCACATTGTGTTTCTGGTAAGACTTTTTCCGCCAGTTGTTGAAGGCGGCAGAGGATGACGCGAGCAAAAGCCTTTCCAGTAATGCTGAGGAGGGATATGCCTCGATAGTTGTTGCAGTCGCCTTTGTCTCCTTTGTTCTTGTAAAGTGTGACAATTTTGGCGTGTCTCATATCATGTGGTATCACGCCTTCTTTCCAACACTGCAGTAACAGATTATACAGGTGTGGTAATAGTGGGCCTTTTAGGTCTTTTAATACCTCTGCAGGAATGTTGTCACTTCCTGTGGCTTTTCCAGCAGACAGGTGGTCGATTGCATTGGAAAGCTCGACTAAGGAAGGTTCAGCGTCAAGTTCGGCCATTATTGGCAGTTTTTGGAGGTGTTCCTCAAAATCTGGTGGAATATTTTTCTCAGTTGAATACAACAGAGAGTAATGCTCTACCCACCTATTCAGTTGTTCATTTTTATCTGTGATGGGTTCACCATTTACAGACTTAAGTGGGGCGCTTTTGGTGATGATTGGCCCAAGGGCTACTTTCATCTGACTAAAGGCGGTTTTCATATCTCCCTTTTCATTTGCCTCTTGTATGCTGTTACACAAGTCTGTCCAGTATTTGTTGGCGCAACGTCTTACCTCCAGCTGAAGTTTAGCTTTTGCATTTTTCAAACAAGTTTTTGTACTCTGATTGCAATTTTTGTTATACTCATTGAAAGCAGATTTCTTTTGCTCAATGAGAGGTAGGAGAATTTCGCTGTTCTGGGCTACCCAGACGTTGTTTGAAACTTTATGCTGTCCAAAAGACTTGATGGCACAGTCATGAATTTTTGAACTGAGAGTGTTCCATGTTTCATCTACCGAGTCACATTGGGTGACATTATCCATGCTTTCAGCAAATAACTTTTCAAATGACTTTCTATTTGATTCATCTCTGATTGCTGTTACATTGATCTTAGGGATTGAAGGGGCTTTTGATCTGTATATTTTCTTGGCCGAAATTTTGATTTTGCTGACTACCAGTGCATATAACTGATGCTTAATAATTATTATGTATATTTCTTTTCTAAATAAGTGAAAATCTACTCTACCTGCATACCAATTTAGACTTTAAAACTTGGTAACTGAAAAATTTGACACATGCTATCATGGCAAAGTGAAACGTCATAATCTAGCCAAATTTCCAGTAATCATTTGACAGAGATCTCTCTCAATAGCTAAACTACTGATCAGTGTAATTTACTACTACTTGCTTTGTCCTTTTAAAAAAAGACAAGAAAATAGAGGTATGATTAAATGGATTTTCCTTTTTCTCCGAACCCTGTGTTGTTAGCCTTAAATAATCAGAATTTGAGTGTGTACTTGGGCAGACAAGCAAAAGGATTAGTTGCAAAATGTGTAACAAGCAGTCTCCCATCAGATAAACACACAAAGGCATTAACAAAGCCTGAATTATCTTTGTCAAAAGTTGTACACAGGACACCCACCAGTTTGCAAGTATATTAAACACTTTGCATTCAGTCCATATCCTCTTTAGCATAATGAATTTGCTAATAAAACAAAGGATCAAATGGTAGACAAATACGTTTGTTTGCTCAAAGTGTCACTTTTGACAAAGACATTCCCTTAAAAACTACTTTAGACAACAGACCCAGTGTTGTGATGTCCAAGATATTATAAACCCAAACTTTTAAACTAAACTCGGATCCCAATAATGATGGCTAAACGTAAAAATACTTACTGGCAAATTCCTCATATTTTCTGTTCAGATACAAAACAACATTGTCTATAAGTTGGCCAGTTTCCCTAACTGTAAGGGTGGAATCATCCTGTTTTTCTATCCATGCTTGTCCTGTTTTGGTCGTCTGCAAATGAATTCAAATAATTATGTCATTTGTGCAATTTTATCAAATATAGAAACCAGGTTATAGCTACCCACAGCCATCATTCCTACATCAATTCAATGCAAATTTGTACAGGATTTCTTTAGGGTTGATATGATTACCGTAAGAGAGCATTTCTGACATCAAACTGACAGTGGTGCGATGTCATCACCATTGGATTTACACAGGAACGATGTCATTCCTATTGGCAATCTTAAGGTCAGTCCTATACGTTAGATTGAAGCAGAGTTGATGGCTGGGCCAATACCACATTTAACAATAAACGATCACAAGGTTCCCCTCTTTCAAAATATTTGAAAATGATTTTACTTCTTTAGGCCTGCTGGGGTTCTAATGCACTGCAATCACTACCACCACCATGTTGCTATGTGTACCAACTATAGGAACTCAGATTTTTAGAGAAAAAAAAAACATTTAAAATTTTGCCAAATTCACACCCTTTGCACTCTGTGGAGCTTAAGTATACATGGGTATATGGTTTTTCAAACTGTACAACTCACTTTTCACTTAATGCCACTTGATCAGGTCAGGCATCAACCTATGTATACCTTATTGGCGTAATTACCTCTTCAATAACCTCGTCTAAACTTTGGTGTAGATAACTCCTTGTCTCCTCCAAAGTTTCGAGTTTTCTACTTATGTACTTTACATTCATCATCTTGCAAGGATTCAGTTTATCTGTGGAATTGAAACTTGAATTGTCACATAGATTTAGTATGCAACAGTCATTAACAACGGGGCAAACTTTTGATGTAATGTAGGCTGTAGTCATTGTTGTTGTTGTTGTTGTTACGTATGTCGACATAGGTTGGTCTGTCTAGAACTTTTGTGACAAGAACATGCTTCTAGTTCTATTTCGTCATCTGCACTCGTACAAGCGACAATTGATTGATCGCGAACCTCCTCGACAGTTTATCTATTTATTCACGAGAGTTCAGGATATTTTCTTCATTCAATATTGCAGTTATAAGTAGTTATATTCTCCTTTTTGGTTTTCAGCCAGTATTCGCCATTTGAACGGTTTTAAAAATTGTTTTTAAAAATACGTTTCTTTTTTCTGTAGTGTTATGAGTTTGTAGCTGGGTTTAGATGACTTATTTTTAATTGTCGCTGTTTACTGTGGCTTATATCTAATATTTATATGTCAACACTTCAGTCTCGTAACATTGTTGACTGATAGTGTCAACGCTGCAAAATAGGACTTTGTTCCTTCAGCAATAATTTTATCTCCCTGTTAGAAACGTGCTCTTTCGTTTACAACTTAAGCTGGCTTTCTTCATGTAATTATTAGAATATAATTATTAATTCCAACCCATTGCCTTTGTGACACAGTGTTTCGTCAAATAGTTGTTTGCAATACTGTTCTAATTACAGTATAATTTGATTATGCCGTAGTAATCTCACAGATGAAAGAAAATCGTCAACGTTTTTTGAAATGAAGGCTTATTCTGTACCTTCCAGATTTCACAACAAGACAATGTCTTTTGCCATATTTTTTCACATAAAGAATGAAGATGCAGTACTTACTATTGTTGGACTTTTGCTTGATCCTGATACGCGACACTCAATCGTGTCGTGTTCGCTACAGCGATCTAGATTTAATATGCCTATGCCTAACGGAAATGCGTCACTCATACATCTGATAAGTTCTTGCGTGTGTTTTGTTCAGAGATGACAAACAGTTTCATTATCAACTGGATGTCGTGGCAGATTTTAAAATTATTTGCACGTTTTTCTTGTCGGGTTTTGCTTCTGTTACTGTAGGTTGTTGTTATTGTTGTTGTTGTTTTCCCACTCTCCTTGGTAAACACTCCCAAATCTTCTCAGACAGTCATACATTTGTCCCAATCTTCAAATTTTGCACAAGATATCACTTTTATTGTTGTTGGTGGTGGTGGTGTTGCTGTTGATGTTTTATGTATGTTTGAGGCTTGGTTTTGTAACATCTTCGTGTTTTTCAATGACGTATATATGTACTTCCAAAGATCAGTAAAGATTTAGGGATATTGCGAGGAAGGGGTATTTTAAGCGGAAACCTAACTTTTTGATTCATAAAGCCATCTCAAAATCTATAAAAGGTAATGAATGATTAGAATTTAACATTTGGCAACAATAATTGGAAGCAGAGTAAACTTGGTTGATTTTGTCGCATATCTATGCATTCATTTTAATACAACACGTTGTGCTTTTGTATTTGAATGAACAGGATATGGGTGGGGGGAGGAGGGAGCGGGGGGGGGGGGGTTCGATGTGAATTAATTATCGTTCTCATGGATCACGTTAGGGCGAGATATACGGCATTACTCGCCGGTAAAAACTAGATGTTCAAGCCCATACTTCAAGATCGTGCTACAAAATTGCAAAATCATTCCGATTAGATGGTTAGAGCATTCTCACTACAAAGATTACGTTATCAGAAGGGACCAGTTTTCAAAGATGGGCCTAAGTATGATGGCGCCCTGAGTCAGGTCTCTCTTACATCAGTTTTAATTGAGTTTGCGAGGTCTCTCTTTCCGCCAGCTGTCTCAGGACAGTTTAGTTGGGGGGCCAAGCCGTCAGATGGCCAGGAACCTTGTGTCACGAGTGGAGTGAGTGCAATTAAGGGGATTGCTACAGAGCGGGTGTATAGTAAGAAGGGCTCACGGCAGACAAATAGGGAAAAACGTGAAAGGGGGTGAGTAAGGATTAAACGGGGTGAGATCAGTGTGTTTACCAGCTCACTGCACAGAGATAGTCCAAAGAGAACGGACGCTAGTAAGAGCCCAGCGGGCGAACAGAGGGGAGCAGTCGGAAGACGAATGAAAGTGTTTTTTCCAGTGATGACTGGTGTCGGGGACGGGCCAAAGAGCCACCTCGGTGAGCACAGGGGATAGGCCAGCATAGGGCCGGAGGCCACACATAGGCCAAGAGTGAGGCTGTCGGTGCAGGACAGTAGAGGCACATAAAGTCGTGGCAGTCTGGCCACGGACAGGGACGTAGATATGAGCGTGAATGTGATAATGTACTATTGCCATGTTGATGGGCTGTTGAAATGATAATGTACTATTGCCATGTTGATGGGCTATTGAAATGATAATGTACTATTGCCATGTTGATGGGCTACTGAAATGATAATGTGCTATTGCCCTGCTGAGGTGCTAGTGGAATGCTAAGGTGTATGACAATAGGAAGGTGATATTGAGAGACTGCGGTGCCAGTGAATTATTAATGTGCTATTAAGACCCTGAGGGGAGAGGCTGAGGCCGAAGTGTCTTTAGGAAGTAACCACCGGGTTGTGGATCCGAGGAAGAGTGCATGTGGGAATAAGGCCGTGTACGGCAGTTAAATTCAATAATATAATGTATGTAATTGCGCTATTCTCTGTATAATTATGTTTAAATAAATGTGTGAGTCTGATGGGTTGTTCTGTTAAGTGTTAAACTTGTTTGTTCGTGATTGTTGTCCTGTCATAAATTATTACATCTCCCAGTCTGGGATTTGTGACACCGTGCACAAAAATATCTACTCCTGACATTGCTATAAATGTTAGAAGAACCAATTTGGGCTACTGAAAATGCCGGATATAATGAGATAAAGGGTGGCAACGCCAAGGAATTCCTCAAAGACACCCCCTGCGTGACATTACAGATTAGCGCTCTTTTCAGCCAAAATGACAGTAATAAACTTGTACCCAGCATAATATCAAAGAGATACCCATGCTTAATATACATCCAATTAAAAAGAATTCAATTTCCTACCACAAGAAATTTATTCGTACTGATCTGTGTTTATTACAAGAAATCTATTGGACAAAATCTATACAAAACCATACCCCTTATATCGATAAACATTGCGAGTCCAATATTTTAAAAAATCTTATGAAATATACCAGATGGCTAAGGTTGAACTTTACTACCTATTATCATAGACTAGTATCCATAGATGTTTTAGAAAAACATAATGCAACAATTTGAAGATCAAATTATTAATAATAGCAGTTGCAGTAATACGTCTATTTGGAGGATCCACTCTGAACTGTTGAACATATTGAGTAATGTTAGTAACAGTACGTTATGTCTGTTGTTGATGCTGAGATATGTATACAATATTGCTAGCAAGAATTAGTTGTTTCATTACTGCAGTTCAAGCCAGGTTCATGCAACTTGAATTCTATCGTAATGCCCTGTGGAAACAATATGTTAGTCCTTGAGAAACAAGTCAAATAGACAAATCCCTCTGTGCCGTCCAATGAGATCTGCAGACAACATCCAACAAACTATCAGTCTTAGCGTGGCCTGAGTAAACCCTGTTTAATAACTGAGTGTATATTGATAGTTTCCTACTGGTTTTGAATGGAAATTAAATTCCGGTTCCAAGTCCGATCGATGCCACCTGTGAGAATTTGAGCGTTTTTCAATAAATGACAAACTCCAAGATAGCCGCCATTGAAAAGGTCCGGTGTCCTTCACATTACAATTTAAAACAATTTCAAATGTGGGGTGTTTTTTTTTTTGTTTTTTTTTTCATTTGGAAAAAATAATCGATTTTGTAAAAACAAACAGAAATATCAAAATAGTCGTACATACATTTGGTGCCAACTAATTTTAATTCGAACAAAACCATTGTTGAATGGGTGAGGTTTGATGTAGATGCATTTAGTTTTCAAAGATACCTACAAACTGATCACCACCGTAACAATAGATGTGTAATTGAGGTCATTAATAATATTCTTTTATGTCATCACTTTTTCACCAATGCCCCATTACTTCAACCATAGTATCTTCAATGGGACAATTCTCATTTTCAGGTGAGTCACATCCAAATCACCAATGAGGTAGGAAACCGGTTTTTAGTGATCTTCAGCTGGATTCGTCTCAGCTGCTACATCCCCAACAGGATTGCTATAGAGATTGTCTCCTTTCGTTTGCACAACTGAATTCGGGTCAGTACATTAGCTTGTGCTGCAGCTCGTTTTGCAACTGCAACTAAACAGATTAAGAGCCTTTTTGGTGCTCTCAGGTGCATCTCTACAAACCATGTAGTCACAGTACAGAGAGTTAAAGTTTGGAAATGAGCCACCAGCAACTTTCCACTGTAACACTTGTTGCTCAACGTCCAGACATTGTGTCTGATACTGTTCTTAGATGGTGAAAAGCTGAGCAGCTTTCGTGTGACATACCTCTTGGCTGCAGTTTCGTGCTGAAAAGATGTATTTTCCTCAAAAATGTTCCCGGCCCTCGATGATGCAGCGAAGCTATGAAGTGAAGCAGAATTCTATGATTTCTTCCTGTTTAATACGTGTTGCCAACTCTTGAAATATTAGAGAATATTACATTTTTAACTTGGTAAGAACTGTTGTGTTTCCAATGACAGGAAACGAAGAAACAGTGCCCCGCCCAGTGAGGACATGGATTGCAAAGATGTTTAGCATGATGGTTTCGGGGATGCTGACAAACAATATTGACGGACATGCATTACTGGTTGGCAATAATACCTTCATGAAAAGTATTATATTGACTAGACTTCCATGCATTTCCACGTGCGGGGTGTTAGCGAGATATGGCAGTACGTCTGTGTCGTCTGAGTTGACCTTGAGTGAATGATGCCCATCATTGATTTCCTGAATCATGTGATATACCACAATAACACCAGCTTTCTCGTGATTGATAGATGTGTCCTGAATTCCACCTCCGAATTGTACTGGATGTGGGTCTGGGCCAATGACAATACGATGTGTACTCACTGAATGCTACAGAGACCCCGCCTGGCTGATAGTCATGCGTCTGGTTTGTTCTTCGTACGTAACAATGATGAAAACAAAGGCCTGCTGGGGACGCGACGGCTCTTCGTAGTGTTAACAAAAAAGACGATTGAGTCCTCTCTGGATGGAATGGAGGAGGGGGTCATGCAGCGGGACTTTCTGCTTAGTTTGATACACTGATCGAAAACCACACACAGAATACGTGCATTGTCATCACGCAGGATAAGTCCCTTCGCTGCTGAAATGATAAAGTCAGACGCTCTGTTTGGGGAAACTGGTTGTGGCATGGGTCCACAGGCAGCAAGAATGTCTACATCTGAAACCCCATGGTGAAATTTTCAGTAGAAATCTTACGGACTTTGTTTCAACACTGACTTGCTGATAGGTGGCATTTCCACCATTTGACCAAAGAGAGATGACGACAGTGAGTGAGTTGTAATGAGAACCAAGTCTCTATTAGGCTACAAACTCGTGCACAGTTGAATTCAGGATCAATATTTAGCTCAAGAGTGGAAGCTATACCCCTGGCCCCACCGTGAAATCGCACAAAAATGTGTTCTCACAACTTCAGATGACAACTCTCTTTTGCCCAATATTCTACACACTCAATGCAAAAATTTCCCTTTTTTTTTTTTCTACCGATGAAGGAAAAGTACAATCTTTTAGATATTTACAGCTAAAAACGTAAGAAGATAAGGAATGGATTTGAAGAAATTTGTTTTCTCCTTCTTGTAAATCTGTCCCTTGCACTTATGCAGTTTCATATGTGGTTACATAACTTGGCCACCGATAGGTTTAGGTTTATCAGTTTTCTGCTGAAGCCTTGGGAATAGAGGTGGGGGGGGGGTGCATTTAAATCTTTTCAATGAAAAGATCTGACCGAGTGCTATGACACACATCAACTTACGATACACAGCATGTCTATTGAAAAGAAACCTCTTATCGAGGACAGGATGAAGCCATGTACGAAAGGCAGGTAATACAGTCTGCAGCGTACGTAGCTGTTGTGATCTTCGGCGAAAAAATATGACAGCATCCTCCCGCTGTAATCAAATGAAAAGGCCAGTCATCTTCCCTTTCTCCCAGCCCACCTCTTTTCTGCCAGTACAAAAACAGTCATGATGGACAGACACCGCGTAGCAGCTTGTTCACGATTGCGTCGTTCGTTGACATCCCAGTTTCTGTTCACGCATGTCTAGGGTCCACCATTTTTTCGAATTTAGTGAATTTAGTGGTGATTCCTGATCTCAAGAATTGTTTGACGACTGATCTCAGTGCCCAGCTCGCCGCAGGTTGGTCAATTAGTTTACCGCCCTCCTGTCAGCTGGAATTGTAAGTCATTCAATATTTCCCAAGATCGAACAGTATCGTGTGCAGGATCATGGATATTCGGCATCGATATTGTGACGTCACAAGATGGAACATGAAAGGATCGCTAGTGTTGCAGTACCGTGGGTGCCTAGTATCGGTGCTTATGAAGGCATTGCTACTGATGATAACGAATCATTTTGGCGTCTCGTAAAAAAACTAAATTGACATCATTTGGCATCAAACCGAACAGAGATTAGTAAGTATCTGACAACCTGATTCAGCAATAAAATGTTCCATACGTCCAATCGCTAGGCTCAGAGAGCCTGACATAGAAGCCACACTCGAATTATATTGCATCAATTTGAGAACAATTTGTTGTTAACAGGTAACAATGGCACAGACAGCACCCAAAAGGAAAATATTTGATAACAGATTGGTAAAACTACAGAAATTTATTACAGTGGCATTGGTTGTTCTTTGTACTCAGAATGGCGGAGCAGGAGAAATGAGTACTATAATACTTATATACAAAAAATGTTAGGACGTTTAGAAATTCTAAATTTATGTTCTTGGGGGATTAATGTTAATATGGGCAAATTAAAAAAAAAATGTTTGTAGCATTTTTCTAAGACATGTATGGTGAAACATTTAGGTGACACCATATTAGCCATTATAAACATTGATCCGAAATGATTTATTCAAAATTTTCAGATTTTTTAATGTTTACAGTTTTGGACCCATGATAATTATGCAGAATAATGAACAAATCATACATTTGAAGCTTTCAATTCCTGGTCTGTCCATTTGAGAGTAAGTGTGTAGAGAATCAAAGCTTTTGGTAGAAAACCAAGAAAGTAGTGAATATTTTCTTACCCCACCCCCGTTAAAATTGCGCTAAAATATCTAAATAAAATTGGGGACAAAATCGCGTGTACATACGAAATGCCACCCTTTAGACAAGTATATCCGGCACAACCTTACGCCCAGGGCATCACTTTTAATGAAAATACAACAAACAAGAGTATTTTTTTTTAGTGCAGGGTTCAACGTTTATTTGAAGAGATAGAGCAAGTGTCCCCCCCCCCCCCCAATAGTTTTAACGCGCCCAAATTAGTATCGGTATAGTAGATAAGTAAATGGCTTAAATGGTTCAGCAATGTAGACTAAACATGTATTTCAGTCGCTGCATAGCTAAACTTACAAGTGTACAGATTCAATAAAGAAGAGACAGTGGGAATGGTTTTTTTTTTTTTAATTTGCATCCAGATTTGCCCTTATTCCCTCTTATTTTGCCAGGATTCAGTGCCGTGTATATAGCGGGCAAAAGTTTATACACCTAGAGCGGCACACGCTGTCCCCACAGGCTATGTTTTCACCCATGTTACAGTTTTATTTGGGCTGACAGTTACGCCTACTTTACAATTCATCTCGGCGCAGGACGCGGTATACCCCTCCTTTGTAACAAGAAAGTGAAAGTGGAACAATCGTGGATATCTGTCATATCGTCTTGTCACCTGTTTCATCCTTACATTGCACTTAATACTGATCAGCGCTGCCGAACAATACGATGCAAATAGACGATTTTTTTATTTTTTTTTAGGGGGTGGGACAGTTTGAGTTAACATTTGAATTTTGGGAAAGTACGTCGAGACGACAAAGATCGCAATAATGCTGGGGAAAGAAGATGTATTAATTTATTAATTTATCTCTTTTTCTAATCTAGTTATTTGTTTTGCATCTGCTGTTATTGCTGTATATAATCATACTATAACTTACTTTTTAAACGATAATCTGTGCTTGAAAAAAAAGCAAAAAACCCTGATTGTATTTTAATCTCATCTGTCCTCTCTGCAGTGACAGTGTGACACTTAAAATGTTAAAATGATAATAAATCCTGGTAGATTTAACAATTTAAATTTCGTGTTTCAATTGTTAAATAAATTTCAATCTCAGTTTAGATGAAAACCCTAGATTACACAAGCATTAGACCTAACAAGGCCATAAACACTCTATTTTTCGTTTATGTTTTTTTTTTTTTTTGAAATAAGTCGTGCAACACAGCACATACAGCTAAGACTGTAGATGTGGTTGTGTTTCGATGTATTATATTTGGCAGTGAACGTTTATCTTGTTTTTGTACACTTGTGTTGGTGAATATTTCATTAGTGGTATTGATAACTGTCATGCTGTCCACCGAGCAGTGTCCTGGCTTTTGAAGTCTGAGATAATAACTGAAGCCGGGGCAGAAAATACGCGAGAAGGAAGGGAGAAACGCTAAATCACCACTGTGAATGGAGCGAGGTGTTACTAAGCCATCGAATGAATGAACAAACGGATGGAGAGATGGGAGAGATGAAAAGTGAATGAAGTGGAGTGGAGAATTAAGGAATAGATAGGAGAAGTGAAGGAATAATAAAGATGACATGTTGGATGGATAGATGAATGGATGTGATGGGTGGATGAATGGATGGATGGATGGATAAATGGATGGATGGGTGGATGAATGGATGTGATGGGTGGATGAATGGATGGATGGATGGATAAATGGATGTGATGGGTGGATGAATGGATGGATGGATGGATAAATGGATGTGATGGCTGGATGAATGGATGGATGGATGGATAAATGGATGTGATGGGTGGATGAATGGATGGATGGATGGATAAATGGATGTGATGGGTGGATGAATGGATGGATGGATGGATAAATGGATGTGATGGATGGATAAATGGATGTGATGGGTGGATGAATGGATGTGATGGGTGGATGAATGGATGGATGGATGGATAAATGGATGTGATGGGTGGATGAATGGATGGATGGATGGATAAATGGATGTGATGGATGGATAAATGGATGTGATGGGTGGATGAATGGATGGATGGATGGATAAATGGATGTGATGGGTGGATGAATGGATGGATGGATGGATAAATGGATGTGATGGGTGGATGAATGGATGGATGGATGGATAAATGGATGTGATGGATGGATAAATGGATGTGATGGGTGGATGAATGGATGGATGGATGGATAAATGGATGTGATGGGTGGATGAATGGATGGATGGATGGATAAATGGATGTGATGGGTGGATGAATGGATGGATGGATGGATAAATGGATGTGATGGGTGGATGAATGGATGGGGTGGGTGTGTTTGTGGGTGAACGGGTGAATGGGTGTCTGGATGGTTAGATGGATGGATAGGTGTGTGGTTAGATGGATGGATAGATGGATGAGTTGATGGGTTGGTGGGTGGATGGACGGATGGATGGATTAAAGAATGGATGAATGGATGAATGGCTGGATGGATGGAACAAAATTTGACCAATGAATTAAATGATGATAAATACTTCTAAGATGGGTGGACTGGCCGGCTTAGTGACCTCTGGTTAAAAGAAAACCAATCCTTTCAAGGATTGGATGCAATGGAGGACAGACAAAGAAAATAACACCTGCACTGACAGAAAAAACAACAACTACCAGAGAATCATCATTAAAATTTGACCAGTAACCACGGATGGCCCGAACAGTCACATGAGTGCATCAGGTTAAAGGAGAATAATTTGTCTTCATACAAGACACGCATACACACACACACACACACACACACACACACAATTTAATCACCTGACTCTGATCAGTTCGACCTTCCAAATAAAACCTTCCACGTCAAACTGTTTGTCTCAACTAATCAGTAAAAACACTTGAAATCATACGAGCTCTGTTTAAAAGAAAAAACCAAATGAGACCAACCACTTTCCGTTCTGTTATCTGTAGATTGTGAAGGCTAAATAACTCCCGAAGGTTTGATAATGTTTGTATACCCTGCGGATGACCTCAGTCATAGTGTCCCACGCCACACAGTCTCTAAGATAACCACAAAACAGTAAACAGAATAAGTATACGCTTACCGTAACTAATCACATTAGCAAATAAAGACCCATAGTTTTCCAGTGGACCATTATTTCAGGCCTAACTTTGACAGGCTAGGTAATCAGGCAACAACTTGTCCTTGTTCATACGGTCACGGGTTTCAATCGTTCTTTTGGACCACACAACCACCAGGACATATTAGGCCTAATAACATCATTTTCAATAAAACACCACAATTATTAGTATTGACAAATAATATAAAACCACAGAAAAACTGTGGGGTCGCAGTCATCTTTAGTAGTATTACAAACATCACCATTATAATCTTTACTATCACCAAATATAGGCCCTGCTACGGCAACCACTATCATCAACATTTGTACCATAGAAACTAGGTGGCTTCGCCATTTTGAATACTACCATCACATAACGACCATTTCTGCCACCACCACAATCACCAACAATATCACCTCCATTGCCCTAATACCATTATCAACATAACTACCATGACAGTAACCATTATGTCACCACCACTACAATTATCGTTAACATCATCATTACATGGATCACTATCGGAGGCGTTCTCTCAGAAAAGGTCAATTTTTCGACAGCCATGTCGGACAAAACCAAAGTTCTTATTTTATATCAAGGATGCTTTTGATTGATGGCTTAATCATTCACAGACATGTTGGTGGATTTTCCAGAGTTAATGAGCATTTTTATTTTTTCCAAGAAATAAAAACACTCGTCAGATAATGAAAAATGTCATTGGTGCTACAAAAATTAAAATGCAGCATAAACAATATGTACATGATTTTACTTTCGTTCTTAATCGTTTTGTCATTGGTGACTTGCATAGCAATAAAAATATTGAAATTCGTCTATTGAAATATTGAAATAAATGCTGAAAATTCAGAAATTCCTGAAAATGGAACGATCCAATCCAATTCAAAAGCAAACGACAAGTTCACCATTGATCATTATATACCATGTAGATCATGACATGTCTCTACACATTGTAAAACAAGTCACGCATAGTCTACTTTAAAACTTAATCTTTATCACCACCATTGACATTTCTGTTCTCTCACATCATTACCACAAGAGCACCTCTACCTGTAATTACAAGTATCATACTACATAGTGGATGTCTGGCTTTTATTTTGCTGTAATGAGTCTTAATTTCATAGGAAATGTTAGTAACGGTCATGGTGATACCAGCGATTAAAGAAAAGGTCATTTTTGAAGACGATGTGAAGATGTTGGTGGTGGAAATAATGATACTTATGAAAACTGATATAACTGATGGTGCAGTTAGTGATGTTGCAGCACTCCTGGAGAGTTAGTCCTCTAGAAGGATGTTTTTATAGTAAATACAACAGGGCTCAGCAATTAACACTCAGAACATGAAATATGTGTCCTGCTAAAGTTCTGTGACTCACAAGGTATTCCTCCCGTTCTGTTTGTTTGATTTTGTGTGTATGTGTATGTGTCTGTCTGTGTGTGTGTGTGCTTCTTTATTTTCTGTTGTTCCATCATTACGTTTCATATTTGATTTTTCCTCGTACATTGTTGTTGGTCTATGTGACTAGTGAAAGTTTCCTGCTTGTTCAATTTGGTAAAGATAACCTCACGTCTATATTATGGAAGAATAAAGCGTGATGTATTTATGGGGATTTTTGCTACACAAAGCATTGTGATAGATTTGTTGCTTACCGATCTTTCTTCAGTTTCACAGCCTTCTTGTCACATGATACAAAAATAGCTACCTTCGGGGAATTTAATGGGAATTTCCGTTCTTAGCTGGCACATCTCGTTCGAGTGGATATTAATGCTAGTATGAAATAATTCGAGGTAAATACTGCTCGTAGACACGTAAGGAAAGCTTCCGCATACACGATGCAATGAAGGAAAATGATAGAAATTAAAATTTCTGCAATGCAATAAATTCACCTTGTCAAGAACAGATTTGATTCATAAATGTTTCCACTGAGTAAATTTTTGTGAGAGAGCAGTGAGTAATTTTTACAAACGTAATTATTGTGCGAGCCAGCATAACTTGGTCTCGTAAACAATTTGTTTTGAACAGTTTTTTTCCTAATAGATAGACAGAAGGTGTGGGGAAGGATAGACGGACAGCGTAGGTGTGCATGACTGAGCACTTTTTATATCTCGTGTTTTGAACTAGGTTTAGTAGAGAGGGAAGGGGTGAGCAGGAATTAAATGTTATTGAGACGTCTGTTGACGTACAGAAAATCCGTGATCCAGAGTAAAAGCTCGGGGTTTTGAACATGTTAAGAATTTATTACTATAAAATTACATTTTATTGTCTTGAGTGATTCGACCTTTGATGTCGACCCAAGGTCGTTGCGTAGGGCTGTTACTTAAAATAACTCGGTTCGGCAGCTGAGCTAGAGGTGGTTGCACCAATCAAATGTATGAATCTGGACGGAAGGTCGAGACATAGCTTTAGTATTTAAACCCGTGCAGAGCTTAGATAGATGCCACATGTAGACAATCCATTTACGAGGTGGACGGCGATAGTCCTCGGCCAGATGAGAGACATAAGAGACGCAGTTGAGCAGTCCATATTGTGAGGAGCGCCATGAGTTAAAGCTCCAGAGCCTAAGCTACTTGGTTTGATATAAACCCACAGCGTTTACATCCAGCGCTCTCACTCCCAGTGAGGGCCGCATGGTGAGAGTCCATACTAATTTGTAATGATGAAAGTGAACCGTTCTACTTACTTTTGAAGACAGTTTCAGAGCTACCGCCAGACAACGCATGGTTGTACAAGCATTCTCCATGGCGTGTCTAGAGGAAATGTCCATATCATAACATGTCTCATTGAATTAATAGAATTTAAACTGTTATATCCGTCGCCACGTGCGCGGATTCTATTTGGCATATAACTCATATGACCTGCAAGTAGTTAGAGTGAATAAGTTAGTCTTTATAGAAAGCTGTAGTTTCATTAGTAGATTCAGTTGCCTTTGAATTGATATTTATATTTATAATTATATTTGATACATTAATTCCTGTAATTAAACTGCCCTACAGTTCTGCTAAAAATCAAAGCAATTGATTTATTTAGTTTTTAGAGTGCAAGTATTTTTTTTTGTGTGTTCGTCGATTGTGGAAGCGGACCTCGAAAGAGTGTCAGTCGAATTCTCCCCATCTAACCCACATCGCGACACACCTGTCAAACTGAAACTGGAAGATCAGCCCAAACTCCTTCGAATAACAAAATATCTCGATTTCGTTAACCTTTTCATATCCGCTTATATTCACTCACAATGTAGTATACATTTGTGTAATCATGTATATTCATGTCATATATGGGTTAATTTACTTACCTGCTGGTATGTTATAATCATGCACAGGTGATCTAAACAAGGAAGTAAAGGAACCCACCGTCCTGGACGTCGATACGTTGCAGAGTTGCCAGATATCCGTACACTTCAGAAGCCAAATCATCGGATTGGAGGCCAAACAACCGCATATGATGGTTGTTTTAAACTAAAATTTTGTCTGTAATTATTAGTTTTAACATTCAGCCACTCTTCACTAACTGCACAATGTGTTTTATATTTTTTACCGCTTTCCCTCTATGTTTTGGAAAGCAGAACCGAAGGAGAAAAAAAAATTAACAACTTAAAGAGAAAACTTAACAGAATCAAAACTAGTGCCGACCAACATTATGCGATCAAGTCTATGAACATGTACATAATTCTTCAAATTGATTAATGACAGATGACATCAAAGTGTGCAGGTATTGTGCCCCCTATACCCTATAATTAAATCAATTATAATTTAGTACATCAATTTCCACATTGGTTCCTATCGCATTATTCTACTTGTTATCCATGCTTCGCTAGCCATAATTATCATGAAACTGCACAGATTTTTTTTTCTTCAACAGCAGATGATAACTCTTTTTGACAACAAATGACCTCCAAATAATTTAAATAAACAAGTTTGAATGAGATTACATTGCAATGTTTGTAACTTAAAATGTATTTAAACTAAAGAATATGTTGCAAATAAAACTTTTTTCTTTGCCTTCTCCTGTAAAGTTCACGACGTCTCTTGGCGGGTTTCGTGGAAATAGGGCCAGGGTTTTGCTCTATGGCGCATGCTCTGTAATTAACATACGACTGTCATGTTCTAGCAATAAGATTGAGTCATAAACAATAGTTCTCATGGTAAACTCTTGTGTCGTTTGACTTCATAATTGTTGATACATGCCAGGTAAAATATTTTGTTCTGTGTACGCATGCTCTCACACATAAACATAGAAAATAATACCATTCAACAAAGATTTGGCATGAAATTTTATGAAATTGTTTTGTTTTAGTTTCGTTCTTAAGAATGTTATGTGTAGCCAACATTTCATCATACTGAAAAGGGCCCACAACCCTGATATTGTATGCTTTCAATTTTAGGATACTAGTTGTTGTTGTCTTCCTTTGAATTTCATTCTTACTTGCCATCATAATGCACTGTCGACAAAAAAAATAATGTTTTCTCTTCAGTATTATCTGAAAGAAAATGAAACACATTTGTGACGGTTTCTTTCTAAGCCAAGATGTTTTCTTAGCACATGCAAAGTATGAAACAAATTTTTATTTTTTATTTTTTTATTTTTTACCTTTTAGAAAAGGTGACCACGGTCAGATCTGAGAGACGAAAATGAAGTAGAAAATAATTATGTTTCTAAATCAAAGGGCATGTGCATGTTTTCCTGTGATGTTTGGAAGAAAGAAATCTTTTTTCATGACCACCATGATGAGCAGATAACCTCAAATGCACCTCACAATAGGAATTTTAATTCTGAATAAATCACGGACTTTCTATAATTGTGGAGTGCTTACAAAACGTAGACAAGGCGTCATTAATCTGCACAAATTGACTGCGGTTAATCCTGTAAAGAGTGGAGGGACAATAAGTGTCAAAAGCAGACAGAGATTGGAATGTCGTGCGAGGTCATGGCTTGTTTGCTCATCGAGACGTTGCGTGTTTGACTGATGGCCTCGAGTGGTTCTAGTGAGTGGGATTTTTGAGCAGGAAATTGCAAGGTGGGGAATTAGAATCATGCAATAGGTTTTGTAGTCAGTGATTAAGAGTAGTAAAGTAATGGTGAGGCAAGGTATTAATTACCGACATTGTTATGTTTTGTGAGACATGACTAGACAAGTTTAGTGGGCCAGCTGGCTGGTGATAGTGCAGAATTAACATACCGAGCTGGGGGTGATAGCCAATGGGCGTACTGATTGATTGGGCTGCGGAGAAATCTCGCTGGGAATTGTGACGAGTATATAAGAGGGTGCAGGAGCTAAGATTAGTTGAGTACAGATGAGAAGACAGTATCCTTTTCATGGGGTATTCCGGCAGACGCTAATTGCCAGACGTAAGCGAGAACGTAGACAGGCAGAAAGAGAGATGTCAGAAAGATAGCTCTATGTCGAGTGAACTGGACTGAGGGTCCATAAAGCGTAATTCTGAATTGCCGCTCACATTATCGTGAGCGCCCAATGGTATGTGTCCGTAGCTGTTAAGCATATTACAGGGACATTCTGAGAGAGAGGGAGAGAGAGAGAGAACCCACAGCTCTGAATTGCGAAGAACGAGTTCTGATGTATTGTTAACAGGAAATGTTATCATTGCACTTTGCAAGAACTATTACTAGCTTGTGGCTAGCTAGGGCATTAACAACATTGTGCTTAAGAGATGTTGCATTAATTTATTGATTGTCCATTTATAGCAGTTGTTCTTAAGTAATTATAAAGGAGAAATCGTGTTTCTTAAGCTTGATAACGTATTGGGACCATCCGTGCATCTACATTGTGCTATTGGAACCCCTATAATTCCTCGTGACTTAGTCTGGTGACTTGCCAGTTTTAGTCTGGTGACTTGCCAGTGACGACTCTTTTATTAGAGTAATTATATAACCCATTCAGCTGATTATAGATAGATTATTTGTAAATTTGCAGTCGAATTAGGATAATGAGTAACAGTTAGTTACAGATAGGTTAGTCAGTTGCTTGGAATCTATGCATTGAATATATCTATTTTGATTGTATTGTGTTATAGTTTTGTAATAATATTACGGCCCTGCCGGCCTGACCAAACTTATATACACTTTGTTATTATTTAGTAATCACTTGTGTGTTTGGGTGTACTAGTCCAAGTGTGAGTTAGATGCCTCTCTGCAGTCGAGAGCTATATCCTCCGAAAAATCTGACTCAGCTCGTGACAATAAGGATGGGAAAAACATCAGACAGAAAAAGAAGGTCACTTATTGTCGGAGGGTACATACATCCTGAAGTAGATGGGGAGCGCCTATTTGAGGTGAAAAGTCCTGTAAAACTGTACAGTGTTAGTTTGTCTTCCATGTGAAATGTGAAATGTGGTATGTCTGAGGAACGTGTGTAATAAAAGTACGTAATGTGGTACATTGATCCAAAGCAAACCCTGCTACAATCACAGTGTGGAACTGCCAGGGACAGATTACTCCTCCCTCGAGGCCGTGGGAAAATGGACAGTACGAGGTAAGAAAAGGGCACAAAACCCCCGACGTGTCAAGCACTAACTGCATGTACGGTACTTCATTTAACATGATTTATACACTTACACACTTTTATGTAAAGGGAGATAACCACCGAAAAAAGCCGGAAGATAAGAGGTTGACTTCCCTTGGTGAACCCACTTCCTCTTTCCATTTCTCTCTCTCTTTCTCTCACTCTCTCTCTCTCTCTCCATATATCCATCCATCCATCCATCCACCTATCTATCTATCTATCTATCTATCTATCTATCTATCTATCTATCTATCTATCTATCTATCTATCTGTCTGTCTGTCTGTCTGTCTGTCTGTCTGTCTGTCTGTCTATCTATCTATCTATCTGTCTATCTATCTGAAGTCCTGGAGAAACACAAAGACCTTTGACCTTGTACTAACTACCATTTAGGGCTAACAGCCACTGCCTGAAGTCCTAGAGAAACGTATAGCTTCAATCTTGCACTAACTACTTTCTCTACTACCCCAGTACAGAGCAGATGTATTGTGTATGAATAAATAGATTTACATGTATGTGCATTTACTTCCAGCGAGTACGGCCAACCCCAAATATACATCTATAATACCTTGACAAAACGACACATATTCGAAGTCCTAGTGTATGATCTCCTAGAAAGTTAATGAGTTCAAACTGTTACCCATACTAGCATCCCCTACAATACAACATCAAGGAAAAAAATATCACCGCATATTTGCAAAATATTATATCTTTAACTGTCCAGTGCCCTTACATGGACTTTCTTGTATAGAAGTTCTGAAACTTAAAAAAATGATTAAAATTATGAAATGAACTGAAACACCTGAACTTAACTATTACAGTTATTTGTCAAAATGTTTATGATGAAGGTGAAGCAAATTTTTTATCTGTCTCGAAACCTGAAATTAATCTCGCTGCTTCAGGTACAGTTAATCTCTGACCTGTAAGTTGATTCCCTGGTCTACATATTTAAAGTCACGATTTGATCATTAAATTATCTCGCCTGCACTGTCCGTCCACACTCAAGCCTCTCTATCCTGAGAGTTACTCCACATTCGCCCGCATATCCATGCTTTGAGTGTGCCTGGACCTAAACAATCGCCAATCCTCTTTACCAGTCAAAAACACATAGCAAACGAGGACGTTATGCGTCCGTTTAGTGTTTCGCCCATGCACTTACATTATTTGTCCTCTGTAATAGTGAGTTGGGCTGCCTCTCTTGAAACTGGCATTTTTCAAGTCTCCAACCGCTAAACCAAAACTCTTTCTAAACCGAAAACAAACCCGTGGTCCACCCAATTCGGTTTAACTGTTGTCTACTTAGTTCCTCATTTTCCCCCGCCACTACCAGACTTAAGTGATTTGTATCTTCATTTTATAGAGCATTTAAGCCTAATATTAATAATTTTCCTAATATCAATATTTACATGTGAGTGGATTTAGATCTAATGCACATCTAAGACTAGTTCTTGATGCTAGATAGTGATCTAGATCTAGATCTAGATAGATCGAAATAAAGTTAATGGCTAAATTCATTGGAGAATGGAGATTTAGAATTATTCTTAAGATGAAAGTGTAGATCTAGATGTACATACCACCTCGTCAATACTTTTTGTTGTTGTTGTTCTTGTTGTTTTTTTGGTTACTTCTTTAATCCAATTTGGCAAATTTGCCTCAGTATCATTGCAGTCCGGTTACAACGGGAGCAGACACGTCGTGGCCGCAGTGCGCTGTCGGTCGGCGTATTTTTTTTCGGTGCGGGGGGGGGGTGGAGGGGATTGGAAGTGGTGGTGGAGGCGGGGGGGAGTAGATACATTTTTATTTAATTTTGCCAGGGCAGCGGCCTGTTTCACCTGCTCTTCTCAATTTCCAACCGCCAAGGTATCTTTAACGAGCGCAACGTGCACAACCGTCCGAATTTTTCGTCCTTATCAGGTGCTCGATCTTATCCCTCATGGGATCAGGGACAAGAATATATGAGAAAAATCCCCAAATTCCAACATGCCTGCACCCACCGGGATTTGAACCCGGTACCTTTTCCAATGTTATGACTAAACATAGACCCACTGAATTCTGTACTAAATAGTTTTTTTGTCATTTCCTTTTTTGTCCTTTCTCATTTCCTCATTTTTCAAGGCATCTTTCAAAATGGTTATGATGAAGGTGAGGCTAATACACAATAAACTGTTTTTAACGGTTATATTGGGGATCGAACAGGCTTATACAAGACATGGTTGGAAATGTTGAGGATGGAGGTGATGCTGACACACAAGACATGGTTGGAATGGTCATGGCGGAGGTGTTGTTGGCCCACAAGACATGGCTGGAAATGATCTTGATGGAGATGTTTTTGCTCCACAAGACATCGCTAGAAATAACATGATGGAGATGTGGTTGGTCCACAAGACATGGTTGGAAATGGTAAGAATGATGGTGTTGTAGCTGAAGAGAACCAGGAAATCTTGTTACTGTTCGAGGACAATGGCAAAGAAGCTAAAATGACAAAAGAAGAAAGAAAAAAGCAAAGGACGCGAGAATGCAATAGAATATATTGGTAGGAAGTTTGACAACGAGAGACGAGCCCCCAGTTGTGTACCATCTGCAAGCTACCCCTTGCCCTACCCCGTTTTTCTTGTTATACTGGTGGCTGAACACATGCTCAGTCACCAGTATAACAAGAAAAACGGGGGAGGGCAAGGGGTAGCTTGCAGATGGTACACAACTCCCCAATTTAAGTTGAATATCTTTCAACTCCAAAAACATTATACAGCGTCTGCAATATCGTGAAATAACAATCTTACAGCACTCCCAATCTCACAAAGGTAGTTGCTAATTCTATTACAATTAATAACAATTTCAGTGCCTTCCCAAATGTCATCACAAATACAATACAATGCAGTGTCCTTTGCATTACTAATACAATAACTAATACAATACCATTGCAGTAGTATTGCAAAACTAATACAATACCATCATTGTGATAAAACAATGATCAACAGTATTATTACAAATCATATATGGTGAAACGATGGCCCATCGTTTACATAATGCTTTGTGCACGAACCATATCACACAATTCGTTGTACATAACATGGTTATCCCACAAAAAGCATAACTCATGGGTACAATCGCAAAATACCAATACATATCGACCACTGATCAGGGTCTAGTTTCATCATATTAGGTCAAAACAAGTTACAATAATGCAATATAACCACCGTCCAAGCTTGGACCACTCGTAAATGACTTCATTGCAACATAATACAAACACTGCTTGCTCGCAGTTTCCATTGGATTACATTTTCAAAAATTACACTAAGTTCCATTGGTACCAAATAATATGACATAGCATAAAATCAAAATGTGACTAATACATCATGACTCTCTGTCAGCCATCAATTCAATATTCAGTCACAGATATACTATGTCCTCAATTACAGTACAATACTGCAGTCCTAGAAATTCATCTAGTAGGCAAAACTATGGTTTATAAGTTATAATGCATTTCACTGATAGTGTACTACTTTTAAAATACTCTGCTCAGGAAATCGGCACATACTTTTTCTCTGCCTTTTACGTAGTGAATCCTGAATCGATAAGACTGTAAAAATAAACTCCATCGTAATAACTTTGGACTATCAAATTTGGCAGAGTTCAAAAACTTTAATGACCGATGGTCAGTTTGGAGCACAAACTCCTTTCCATACAAATACAAAGTAAACTTTTATACAGCCCAAACAATTATAGCTAAACATTCGCGCTCTGAGACCGAATATTTTGTCTCACGAGGCAATAGCTTACGACTAGCATATGCCACAGGGTACAACTTTCCCTCGTGTTCCTGCATAAGAGTAGCGCCTAATCCGCAATCTGATGCATCAGTTGCTAAGACAAATTCATTTGAAAAATCTGGCAAACATAACACGGGTTTGGAAACAATTGCATTCTTCAGAGAAGTGTACGCTTTCTTCTGCACTTCTTCCCACTGAACTACATTGGGCTGACCCTTTCTAAGCAAATCAGACAGTGGTGCTGCAATCGCTGCAAAGTTAGGTACAAATTCTTGATAGTATTCCACCAGTCCTAAAAATGCTTTCACTTCCTTCTTAGTGGTGGGTCTGGGTGCATCTCCCACCTTACACACATTTTCTTCTAACAAGCCAATCATACCTTTTCCCACTGAGTGTCCAACAAAGTCGACTTCAGGCGTTCCAATCAGGCACTTGGGTGGTCTTGCAGTTAATCCAGCTTGGTCCATCCTCTGCAGTAGGTCCTTGAGAGTTTTCACATGCTCGTCGAATGTCTCTGTATGGATCAGAAGGTCGTCCACATATGCTGTCACATTGTTCAGTCCCTGGACCAATGGCTTCACGATCCTGTTCAGTGTAGCTCCTGAGTTCATCATCCCGAAAGGCATCCGGGTGAATTCATAGTGTTCGCCCATGGTGACGAACGCTGTCTTGGGAATGTCTTGTTCCCGGACTTGCATTTGCCAGTATCCCTTGCTCAAGTCGATCCGAGAGAATATTCTTCCTCTCGACAGACTCTGGAACACTTCCGATGGGGCTGCTGTCGGATGAGGGTCGAATACTGTGATCTTGTTTAACCTCCTGTAGTCGATGCAGACTAGGTTGGATCCGTCCTTCTTCTTGACGACAACAACCGGTGAAGCATAAGCTGATGAGCTCCTTCGAATGATGCCCAACCTTTCCATGGTGCTGAGCTCCTCCTTCAAGGAGTCGCCCATATCGTAGGGCACCGGGTATGGTCGTTGACGAACTGGTACTTCTGTTGTCAGGTCGATGCGGTGTTCCCCCAACTGGCAGCATCCAGGGAGATTGGTGAATACGTGTTGGTAATCCTTCACCACATCGCCGAGTTGTTGACGTTGTTCCGACGTCAGTTGCGTTCCATACTGGACATCTCTGTAGCCTTCCTTCTGGTCCCAGCTTCCTAGGTAGGCACGGTCCTCCGTCATTCCAACGTTGTCGCCTTCCAGGTCGCAGTCCTCGATGACTGTCATGCCAGCTGACTCCACAAGTTGACTCTCGTCCATTAGGTCGTCCTCTGCTAGCACAGTCTCAGCACCATCACCGTCATTGTTCTTCATGGCGTTGACAAGTCCAGGCGTGGTATCGTTCCTACTCCTGTACATCCCACACATCTCGGTCACAACAGATGTCGGTTCCATTGCCACTGGTGCTGCTTTTGGCGTCCTTGGAATGTATCTCTTGAGGAGGTTGGCGTGCAAGGTCTTTTCTTTTGCACCCATCTTGTCTCTGTAGTCGTTGACGCCGACAACTGAGACGACCTTATATGGTCCCTTCCATTGGACTAGGAGCTTGTTAGTGTTCGTCGGCAGTAACACCAACACTTCATTTCCGGGGCGGAACTTCCTCTCTCTCGCCTTCCGGTCGTAGTAGGTCTTCTGTCTACCTTGAGCCTTGGAGAGTTTTTCCGTCGCTAGCTTCCAGGTGTCCTCCAGCCTCTCACGTAGTTCCATGACGTACTGGTAACTGGTCTTCGTCTCCGGCTCCTCTACGTCCTTGGTCCATAGTTGTCGTAAGATGTGCATTGGTCCTCTCACAGTTCTTCCATAGAACAACTCGAATGGGGCAAACTTGGTCGACTCTTGGGGGACTTCACGGTATGCGAAGAGTAGCGGGTTGATGTATCTGTGCCACTGCTTGTGTTACTCTGCGCACAGTCGTCTCAATGTTTTCTTCAGCGTGCCGTTGAATCGCTCCACCAGCCCGTTGCACATAGGGTGGTAGACTGTTGTGGTCGACTGTCGAATTCCCAGTAGTCTATTCGTTTCCCTCATGACACCTGACATAAACTGGGGCCCTTGGTCCGTCAAGATCTCTTCAGGCACACCCAAACGGCTGTAGATGTTCACTAAGGCTTCTGCTACCGTTTCTGCGTCGATCTTCTTCAAGGGTGTGGCTTCGGGGTAACGAGTAGCGTAGTCTATGTACACCAGGATATACCGATGTCCACCTTCACTTGGGGGGTCGATAGGTCCTACTAAGTCCACGGCCACTCGCCTAAACGGTACGTCCACTACTGGCATACTCTGCAGGTGCACCTTTGGGGTCGCTCCTTTGTTCACCGTCCTCTGGCAGATGTCGCATGAGCGGCAGTATCTCGCGACGTCACCTTCAATTCCAGGCCAATAAAAATTGCTCATAGCTCTGTCTTTGGTTTTCTTCACGCTGAGGTGTCCTCCGACGATCGAGTCGTGGGCAACACTCAGTACATACTCTCTCAGTTTCTCGGGTAGTACCACTTGCCTTATAACCGTCGCCTGTTTCAGGTCCTTGTAGATCCGATACAATACTCCTCCAAGTTTCTCAAAATAAACAGACTTATTGCCTCTGTTAGTTGGGATCTTCTTCTGCTCTAACTTCTTAATGTCTTCGTCTTCTTCCTGGAGTCGGATAACACCTCTGTGACCACAAATCGCAAACAAAAAAATCATGTTACTAACATTCGCGGTTCAGTAAAGAGGGTTCCAGACTGATATCAATTTGAAGAAGGTTTTTTGTCAAACAAACAAACAGAAACGGCCACTATACAATGTAGTACTTAAACCATATTTGACCATTCAACACCTCTGTGACCACAAATCGCAAACAAAAAAATCATGTTACTAACATTCGCGGTTCAGTAAAGAGGGTTCCAGACTGATATCAATTTGAAGAAGGTTTTTTGTCGTCCAACAAACAAACAGAAACGGCCACTAAGCAGCTCTATCAATGGCACGCAATGGCACGCAAAGGCGTTTTGTAAAAAATAATCAGAGCAATAAAGGCCTGAACTTGCCTTTAAATCTCATAATACAACAGACAACACCATCAATAAAGTTACTTTACATTTTTTTTAAATCTATTATTAATAGGTTTTTTCTTTCTCTTGACATTTTGCTCCCAGGGCAAGCTGTGCCCAACCCCCTCCCCCCCCCCCCCAAACGCACACTACACAGGTCTGTTCGGGCTCGAAACGGATAAAAGTCTTTCTTTTTTTTTATGACCAAGCCACGATATTTTATTGTTCTCTAGCGTGTTCATCGACAGTATAAAAATCACTTATCAGCTTGGTTGTACTTCAGAGGTAATCATATCTGAATGCATTATACTCAGAACTTTTGAAATTTACATTTTCAGCTGTGTAGTGCATACTGGTTCAAACATAGTAAAAGTAGTTCTACTTTATTTTGTAAAGCCAGATCGATAATGTTCTCTTTGAATAACACGAGTACAAAAGGAGGCAGTGACAGATTGACAGCCCTGACCACTGTCGACATTATTGAAATCTAAATGCAAATGGTGTAAACGTTTACCACCACCACTTTCAAAATTCTGAGATGTTGGCTCTATTTACTTCTGCACATTATGTAAGCACGTGAGCCACACTATCTCATTAACTGAATAGTAATGGGTGAACGGTACAGTATTATCAGTCTGAAAACCTGAAATTACTCTCGGTGCTTCAAGTATAGTCAATCTCTGACTTGTGAGCTGATTCTCTGGTCTGCATATTTAAAGACAAGATTTGATTATTAAATTATCTCCTCTCCTATCAAAGTCTAGGAATGTTGTCATTTCCCATTAACAGCTGTATGTCTCTTTTACCACATTGCGTGTTGGATGATGGACCGACTTGCACCGATGGTAGGATTGATACATACGAATGTTTACATTACACATCTGATCAGAGCAAGAGTTGCACATCTTAATGAATAAATTTAAGTCAATATATCCCTAACACTAATTTAACTCAGTTTTTCCTAATCGTGGTTTAAGAACTGCAAAAGTCATGAGGACACGCGAACAAGATGTAAACCTTTTTTCTGATTTTATTTTTCAACTGCTGCGAGACCATTTCATATTTCTTGAGTATACATTTCTCAAAACACTGTGAGTGTTTTTTTGACTACATTATTATAAGCGTCTTGATTTCAACAGCAAATCAATCACTTAGTGCTTAGGTTAAAAATGACTCAGGATTAAAACAAATAAATGAAAGCAGTAGGCTCGATGAACATAAAAATGTTAATGTTGGGTTGCTTCTCTGATTAAGCACGTGTTTTCAAGTATAAGATATCTACTAGCAATGCATACGTGTCAGATCTCCGATCTTTCACATTCGTGGTGTCAGACCTCAGGTAGGTATCTGTCTAGTAGCTTACTCAATTAGACTATCCTAGTTATAACATGAATTTAATATAATAAAAATATAACTAAACTGTAACGTGGAATGAATGTCTTAGTTGGAAAGAAGGGGTGATTGCTTTGATATCATGTAAGTCAAACATCAGTATATCAATCCTCTGGCAGTGCTTTCTCTGGTTTCTGGGCTTACTCTGAGAACAAGATGTGGAGAATACTCATCGGTTGTCTTTGTCTATGGCATGTTACGTGCACCCAACAATCAAGTGAAACATCAGGTAAGTGCATGCTGTTTATCATGATCACTCCGCTGCGAAGTGCTTGATTCACTTCTGTGCGTTTTTTATACTTCTTTTCATCTGCATTAAATTTTGGGTTCCAAGTGAAATTTGCAACCATCGGGAAATCTTACTCTAAAAAAAATATGCCAGGAATAAGCCACAGTAGTGCAATTTTGGCACCTATTTTTTTGGTTCGACTCCACAGCCTAAATGACAGTTTAAAAAATTAAAAAATTAAATTGCTTCAGTGTAATTTAAACTAAAACTAATCCAGCCTTATCCATTTTGTATCGACCGATTGTGTTGATTCAAGTGTTAGGTATTTTTGAAAGTAAAATTTGTAGAAATGTTAAGTAAAATGATCTTTGCTTTGGCTCCCCGTAATAAGCCCACCCCACCGGAAACGATATTATTACCCATTCAGTTAATTGAGTGCAGTTTCCCAACCAGAAATGAGTGCATAGTGCTCTGGTGGGCGTGGGATCTTTACATGTAGTAAGGCTGTAGAATAATAATGGGAACTTTCTAGACTGTAAAAAGAGATAGAACCGTGGGATGACATGTTTAACCCGGATAATGCTGGGCAGGCCATCTAGTAGCGCAATACATACATTTCTGTGTGAAATTTCTAGTGCATTCACAATAAAAATGGTATTAAACAATGTGATAATTGGATATCAACAAGTTCGTCAATTGTTAGGATAATTTGAGAGATATAAAATGCATATTTTTCCTCGCATGTGCACTGATATGCATCAAGAAAGTGACCTGTTTTCAGCTGCAGTCTGGGGGCACGTTGGTCTAGAGATGAGGTGTTCGACTCTCACACCAAACCTACCGGGTTCGATTCCCGGTCGGTGCAGGCATGTTGAAATTTTGAGATTTTCCTCATTGTTCCTATCCCTGATCCTATTGCAGGTAAGATCGAGCACCTGGTCTTCTCGGTTGAGGACGAAAACCTAGGATGGCCCATGAGCACATTGCGTACGTTAAAGATACTTTGCCAGTTGGAAGTCGAGAAGAGCGGACGTAACAAGACCGGCTTATCCGGACAAAATTTTTTTAAAAAGCTAATCCTTACAACGCACACACACACACCCACCACACACACACACACACACCCACACACACACACACACACACACACACACACACAAAACAAGAACAAAAACCAAGAAAAATAGAGGTGAAAATGCTAAAGGCAGTGAATCTCTGAAAACAGACACATTAACACATTTCAGCTGCACTGTTGAATCTTGAGAGTGGAGACTGAAAACCAGCTTTCAATATTGCGTAGTCCTAGAAATGGTGTAGAATTCGAGAAGTACCCTGCTGTAGTGCCGTCTGTGGGTGAGATAATGGTTTTAAAGTCCCAGTCTAGATTTTCAGAGTTACAGCAGACTGGGCATATTTATAGAACCAGCATAGCGGTGCCGATGTAGACACCTTGTTTGACAAATAGCATTGTTTGCCTTGATATACAATACGGAACACTTTGAAAAAGACAGGTGCCAGTACACAATCCAGCTTACCCCATTTGGAGATCAGGTTGGACTGATTGCCTTTAGACATCACTTGTCGTCACGAAAGCGTCTAAGATCTGCATGGACAAGAGGCTGGGAACTTCACAAACTAAAAAGCCTTTCTGTTGACAATGTTAACTAATGCTTAATTGATCTTGGTAAAATGATACAAAGTTATTGACCATTTTCTAATAAGAATGAGTTAAAACTGTACGGGGTGGGGTGGGGCGGGGGAGGGGGTGTGAAACGCTGTTGCATTTGAAATCATATTGCCACGTTGATATTGACGCGGTACTGTATTGATCTACAGTGATACAGCGTGGTATCTCCCAGAATGTTCTCTGCCTGGTTTCAATACCAATTGTCTTCTAGTTTATAAATTCATGATTCCTGAATTCATAATTGCATTCCGCACAATTTTAAGGCCAAAATTATTCGCCAACATTATCGGCTGATACTACCAGGTATATCCGCTAACAGTATCGGTGTTGATTAAAATGATTTAAAACACACACACACACACAAAAACTCGATTTGTTTTCAATTAATGTTGCTGGATTTTTAAAAAAAATGAACTGGTGGCTTCCTCACGAAAAGAGCTTCTGTAAGAAAAGAAGAAAAAAAATGCCCTTCTGAGAATCGAACCACGGTCTCCCGATTGAAAGGTTAAAATGCTAATCACTTACATACTGTATACCCTGTACATTTGTGAGGGAATTTTTCCAAAAATTAACATCACTCAACCAAGAAACCCACATTTAAGGATAAGCCCTGACGCTTGTTATCCATTTAATCAATGAAATTCCATTTCTATTCAGAAAAGTCTCTCCAATATCAAATCAGGCCATCGTTTGCAACACGTACATAATACGAATGTTGATCTAGATGAGCAGAACAAGGGACTAAAATGGCAAAGGATTCGAATCAAGGGAGATTATTCGCAATACGAAATCTATGCTGGTGAATAAAAAAATCCCAAGGGAAATTTTATTCCCCGGTATAGACAGGTGAACACTTCCAAATGTTATACCTTCCCCCTCCGACAATCCATGCTTTCATGGCATGTCATCGGCTCTTGGCATACCTGTCAGGAACTGAATTGGTGAAATTCTTCATTCATTCATGTACTAATTCACTCTAATGTCCACAGACAAAAGATCCATGGATCGCCCAAGCAACGACGCCCTCTTTCAAGAGCAACGCATAAAAACGGTTGGTCCATGTCCACCTCCTAACTCCATCACTATCATCGTCACTACCGAAATCCACAACCCATGTACCACCAGACTACAATTATTCTCATATTTATCATCCCATCAGCAACATCACTAACATTATACATAACTCATTACAACTGTCCACAAAAATCTATCATGTATAGATGAAAAGCCCTCAGAATTTTGTTTCCTAATTCCTTCGAAATGCCGTATTGCAATCTTAAATTCAAAATGAGTGCTCGATGAAAAGGCCTCGACATTCCAATTTACAACATCACACTGTCTGTAGCTTACACTTTGGGCGCCTCATCAAACAGCCCTTTTGTTGGCAAAGGAAAAGAAAACAGAGGCAGGGGAAGAAGAAGAAGAGGAAGCAAGTGGTCTGGCAGAAGAATTGCACGAAAAGAAGAAAGACAAAGAAACAAACAAACAAAAAATAAGCAAAGAGCAAGAAAAGCGAGCTGTAAATGCCAAGGGCAGCGAGAATCCTCAAACAAAAACTACATCAGATTACAATACCAGCGTCAAGTGACTGAAAAATGTGACTTCAAAAATCCATATATTATTTCTTCTATTTTAAGCTTTCAACATATGACAGTCAAAAGCCCAAGAGGGATAACCTAGACATTTTCAGACTAGTCATTGAGATTGTGAGGAAGAGGGAGAATGAAACCGAACGTTTCTTTAAAAGTTTCAAAATCGTAAATCTACCTCGATATCACTTCGCCTGTCAAACGTTCTCAGCCAGTAAAGAGGGGTCATTGAAGTCACGTAACCCAGACTGGACAGCTACAACTGAGATTCCCCACGCACAGACATGTAAACCCCTTGCAGACTTTTTTTGATTGTTGTTATTATTCTTTTCCAGCCGATCAAGTCAACCTCTTAACTCATTCTTTACTGTAACTTTCGTGGGTGTGGAAGGGAAATCTCATCATTATCCAGTTTGAAATTTAGACTTTGTTCAAAGAGTTTATTTTTCCTTTCACTCAGTATAAACACAAGAAAGAATACATTAGACAGTAACGTAGAGGAAAATCCTTGAATCAGGATAGGATCCAATGCTTGGAGAAATTGGCTTATATATTATTGCCGCGAAATCGGTGTCCATTCGAACCAGATATCTGGCTTTCCGTAGCGAAGCGAAAATCCGCTAGCCGAATACTCGGCGTCCCGTAGCGAATGTTAAAACGCTAACGAATGTCCTTTTTTTTTTTTAACTTTTTTTTAGCCTATTCTCGTTGATAGTGACGGCTGGTACATTATTCAGGTATTGTCTGTTTGTATTGTGGCATTATCATCATCATCATCATCATCATTATCGCCATTAATACAATCATCACCATCATCATCCTCATCATCATCACCATCATCATCATCATCACCACGATCATCATCATCATCCTCATCATCATCATCATCACCACCATCATCATCATCATCATCATCATCATCACCACCACCATCATCATAGTCATTATTATTATAGTTATCGTCGCACGTATCGTCGTAGCTTTTATTTGATCCAGAATCATCTTTCGTTTAATGCACACTGTTAGATACGCTAATGAATAAAATACTTTTAATATATATTCATTTACATATTTTGAATTCTATAATAGTAATCTGAGTTTGGTCCAAAAATATCAAATCTTTCTGTTCATCATCAGTTGTTTTTCATTTTTGGCTAATAACAAAAGTCACCATTCTCTTCACCATGTCCACAGCAATCTCACAAAAGTTAAAATTTGATGTGGATAATATTAAAGATATTTGAACATCCTCGACATCTTTAATGGCCATGACTGATTTTGATCAAAACGGAGATTTTGATTAATTCTTTTTTTTTTTTTTTTTTTTTTTTTTTTTTTAAATTTTTTTTTTGGCTCAGATTGAAATGCGAATTTTAATGCATTCATTCAGTGCATGACTCAGAAATTAGATATTGCTATTAAGTTTGCTCAGATTATTATAAAGTGTTTTTTTTTTGCAAGTCTAGCAATTGAAAAATTAGATAAGACTAAATAGTCTAGCAATTGAAAAAGTAGATAAGATTAAATAAAATATAGAAATAAGAATATTCCTAGGTAAGAGAGAAATCAAACCCAGTGGGCTTCTGCCATGTATTTTAGCAGTGTCCTGTACTGAATACTTTGTAGTCGGCTGTTCTCGAACCCTTTAGGTTTTTTCATTATCAGCTGACGGTTTTGTAATTCAGTTACATCCGCTGGTATATAATCAGTTTTTCATGTACATGTGCTTCCAGCAACTAAAAATACTGAATGAATAAGACAAAATATTAATGAATTATAGATTAAATAAAAGATCTGTTAAGATATACCGAAAGTATAGATAATAAATAATAGTGTACTGAATACTTTGTTGTCGGCTGTTCTCGAACCCTTTAGGTTTTTTCATTATCAGCTGACGGTTTTGTATTTCAGTTACATCCGCTGGTATATAATCAGTTTTTCATGTACATGTGCTTCCAGCAACTAAAAATACTGAATGAATAAGACAAAATATTAATGAATTATAGATTAAATAAAAGATCTGTTAAGATATACCGAAAGTATAGATAATAAATAATAGTGTACTGAATACTTTGTTGTCGGCTGTTCTCGAACCCTTTAGGTTTTTTCATTACCAGCTGACGAGTTTGTAATTCAGGAAAAGGGAAAATAGTCCTAGTCTCAACAAATCCTAAACTCTAGCTCTGAACATTCAGAGAAATTAACTGTTCAAACAAAATCGAACATGATGAAAAAATAATAAAAAAACAATAACGATAAGAACTGTCCTTTTAAAAAACTGGTCAAGAGGGAAAAATTGAGGTGTATGAATTACTGGTAAAGATGCAATGAATGACACAGAGACATAAAAAAAGGTGTTTAATATTGTCTAAGCTATCAGTATCATAATAACAATAGGAACACCTGTATTTAATCTAACTTTACTTCATGCACTTTGGAATGTAATTGGTTTCGCATTTTTCACCTTTCGTCATTGCCCTTTTTTTTTTTGCTTTTATTTCACTTTCATCCGCCATCTACGTTATCTCTATTAACTCTCTGCAAGACACAACTTTTTAATATGCCATAGACGATGATCACTTTCTCGATACTGGTGGCTAATTATGCGGTCATATCAAATGTCATCAGTCTAATGAAACCCAAGTTGAGTTATGGGTATCAAAACCTCTCATGGCACACCAACAATCAAAAACAACTTGTCTGTACAAAATAGCTATTCCATTAAATGTTCCCTATTCTGCCATTCTATTTCGAAGATGTGGAAAACGTTATTCATGGTTCCATATTTCATCTTACTTATACATAATTTGGCTATTAGTATAATGTGATTTATAATATTTATCCTCTTACTTGTACATTCGTTATGGTCTTCTTTAACTATCCCAAAGAGTGCTGTCACTTCGTCCATGTCTAATTTATAGCCTGTTTTCATGAAGATGATCTGGCCAATATGATACCAAAATTCTCTGACTTTCTTACAATGATAGAAGAAATGTTCTATATAGTCTCTTTCATTACAATATGCACAGTTTTCCGATGATTTTATTCCTATTCGTGTAAGTAGTATGTTGGTGGGATAGATATTATGTATTAATTTGAAGTGAAGAAGCCTAAGTCTACTTTCACGAGATGCATTCTTTGCTATCATAAAATATTTTGTTATATCTATATCCATCTTTCTTTTCCAAAAGCTCACTCCACAAATAGTGCCATCTCTCGTGTTTAAAAACGAATTTCGTATCTGCTTATTAGTTTTGGCAAAGAAAGATTCTACATGCTCAGGCAGCTTACGGGATCTCACTATTGCTTCCTTAATCATGTCCTTTGTGACTCTGTTTAATAATTTCCTCTGGTTTTCCGTAAAGGCATTTGCCATTGCATTATATTCAAACAGTAGTCCTGGATAATTTCCTATCTTTTCCTGTATTATCTCCTTTCTAATTACCCCTTCCTCATTCCATATGTCATATACATATCTAATATTTGCTTCAATCCATTTTGGGAAAAAAAGGAGTTTTCTTTTGTATTGAAACAATGTATTATTAAATAAAGGTTGATTTAATAAATCTTGTTGTGAGAGGTTATCCATATCGTATTCTACTACTTTTGTATCCTTGGCCTCTATCCAGGTACTAGCTACAGTTCTCCAGAATAAAGATTTGATATTATTTATTTTTACCTTATGTTTGATGCTTAAATTACCTTCTACGAAGTATTTGCTCCCTCCCAATTGTGAGAAAAAGTGTTCAGAAGTATTTACACGTCCTTCATTCATTCTATTACTTTTCGATGTCACCCCTTTCATCCACTTCATTAGAAACACTTTCTGCTGATCCTTTAAACTAATCATACCTAAACCTCCTTTAGAGAATTCTTTGCAAATTACAGTTCTTTTTACCTTCTCAAATGCTTTCTTATTTGAATATTTTTTCTGCCAAATGAATTTAAATATCTTAGTATCTATTTCTTGCAATATATTTTGCGGTAAACTCAGGGACTGTATTATGTAGCTCAGCTGTGACAATAGAAGGCTCTTTACCACAGTTATTTTACCATAACATGATAAATTGCGTCTTTTCCATCTTTGAATGATTTCTTCAATTTTTCTTATCCTTTCATTCCAGTTCTCTTCTACGCATGATATTTCTTGATCAGCATTAAAATAAATGCCCAGTATTTTCATATTATCTCCTTTCTTAAGCCACGATATTCCCACATCACAGGTTCCCACAATCCTATCACCTATTTCCATCCCCTTGCATTTGTTTTTATTTAATTTCAACCCTGAGAATTCCCCGAATGTTTCGATGTCTCTAAGAGCTTCTCTCAAATCATTAGTGTGGTTTAACATCAATGTTACATCATCTGCGTATTGGTATAATTTATTATCCAGGGTATTTTTTAATTGTATGCATTTTATATGCGAATTATATCTTACCTTAATGGCCATAATTTCTGCCACTAAAATAAAAAGTAGAGGGCTGACACAACAGCCTTGCCTCACTCCGCGTTCCGTTTTAAACCAGTTTGAGACCCAGCCTCCATTTTTTACACAGCTTTCAGTATTTCGTATCAATGTTTTAATATATTGAATAAAGTTATTGCCAAAATTGAAAGCTTCAAGTGCATATATGATTGCTTTTTTATCAATACTATCGAACGCCTTTTGGAAATCTAGCGAGACTAAGATACCTGCCCCATCTTCCTCCTTCCTTAATAGGGTCATACAATCATCTATAGTACGAATCAAATTTGAGATCGATCTGCCTTTGATAAAACCCACCTGATTATTATGTATAAGTTTCTCCATAACCCTTTGAAGTTTCAGCGCTAACCATTTAGAGAAAATGTTATAATCTGTATTAGTAAGGCTCACTGGTCTCCAATTATTTATATTATTTCTCTCTAAGTTGTTTCCCTTATGCAGTAGTGTAATTACGCCCCTTTTTTGCGTTGTTGTAAGCTCTCCCTTTATCACTGAGTCGGACAGACTTTCCCACAACAATGTTTTCAGTCGTCCCCAGAAACACTTATAAAAGGGAGTCGTCAGTCCATCACTCCCAGGTGCTGACTCATTATTAAGTTTAGATAGTGCGTATCCAAGTTCTTCTACTGTAATCTTATCTTCCATTATTTCTTTTTCGCTTTCATCTAATACTGGGTATTCGATATTTTCTAAATAGCTATTCAATAATGACTTTACATCGGTTTCTGCACTCTCTTTCTTATACAAGTTTTCAAAAAACTGTCGAATCTGATTCAATATTTCTAATGGCTTTTTGAAGGCGTTATCATTCACCCTTAGTTCATAAATAGTGTTTGCAGTCCCCTTTCTCTTTTCTAATGATAGGAAGTATTTTGTGTTCTTTTCGCCCTCCTCTATCCACTTAACTCTCGATCTTATCTGAGCCCCCCTTGCTTTGTATACAAGAAATACTTCTAAGTTCTGTTTTAAGATTGCCATTTCTTTTTGTAGGTTTTCATTACTCGGTTCTGCGAGTAACTGCTTATTTACCCTTTCAATATCTAGTTCTAAATCTCGTTCTTTATTTTTCCTGAGCTGGGTCTTTGTTTTCGAATATTGTATGCAGAGAGATTTCATTTCAGTTTTTAAAAGTTCCCATTTAATAGTCGGCTCAAGCTCTAAGTTGTCCCGAATAAAAACGTCAATGAGCATATTCATTTCCAGAATGAAATTATCATCTTCCAGAAGTGAGTTGTTGAATTTCCAGATTGATGGTCCTTTTTTAAATGAAGCAGTACATATTTTTGCTATGACCCCTTTGTGGTCGCTGAGTGTAACAATTTCATGATAAGCATTTTCGATGTGGGCTAATAGGTTGTTATCACAAAATATGTAATCTAACCTTCTAGCTATAAAAGGTGTTTTTCTGGCCCAAGTGTAATCCTTTTCGGTCCCATGGTAGCAACGCCACGCGTCGAACAAGTCTAGCGTGTCAGTCATTTTTTGTAGCTCGAGAATTTCTTTTCGATCATGTGGCTCTCCAGCTACAATATCTAGGTTATTATCCCGAACGATATTAAAATCTCCACATATTATCTTATTATTATATAAAGACAGTGTTTGGGTCAGCTGAGATATAAACGATGCTTTTTCTGCTTTCATTACTGGGCCGTATATGTTGAGGATGGAAAATTCTGATCCCCGTATTTTAATATTGATACCTAAAACCCGCGCGGATGAATACACCAGTCTGATTTCTTCGAAACTAAAATTTTTATTGACGAGTATGATTTGGCCTTTACTTCTGTTTGTACCAGCGGAATAGAACATCTCTCCTCCCCATTCTTTCTTCCACTCTTCTCCCTGTTCATCTGTAACATGCGTTTCTTGTAAACATGCGATATCGTACTTTCTGCATTTTTTAAAAATAAATACACGTTTAATTTTTTTATTTAAGCCTCTGCAGTTCAGAGACAATACCAGCATGGGGGTTTTTCTGAAAGCGTAGTCCTTTATCGGTCCTTGTCGTTTCCCGGTGGTCACACACGAGGGGAGTTCAAATTAGGTTTCCTTTCCCTGTTGGCTGTGCTCGCAGCCTTCTGTTTCCTCCTCCTCCTGTCTCCTCACTTTTTCATTTGGTGAATCAATTGTATCGCCGGCTCTTTTGTTCTGTAGGCTGTGTGAGCGTTGTTGTCCTCGACACGACATACTCCGTGAGCGGTTTAACATCATTTGTTTTATGTTTGTTTGTTTACCTGTTCCTCGTTCACCTGTTCTGTCTTTTGTTTTTGGTCTACTGTTGTGTGTTCCCTGGCTAGTTGTATCTGCATAAGTAGGTGAGCGAATACTTGTGTTTGTTGTGTGCTTGTCTGAGTCGTGCTCTGGGTTTGGAATGTCATTGTGTGTCACTGATATGTTTTCCCCTTTGTCGTTGTCATCGTCAACTGGTGTCCTGTTAGTGTCACTGTTCTTTGGGTGTCGTAATGGTCGGATCTGTTCCCTGTAATAAACCGTCCCTCTCCATATACCTATAGGGATGGAAACTTCTAAATTGATTGCAGGGATGTCTGTGTACATAAAGCGCCTGCCTGTTTTATACCCAGTCCACCCTCCCTTCTCGTCTCTATAGTGTTCCTCTTTTATTGCTGACCTTAGCACTACCCCTTTGACAGTTAACGCCTTCTCTATCTCCTCGTTACTTACTGACAGAGGTATACCTCCGATAATAATCTTCGTAGTGCTTCGTCCTGTATCCGAGAAAGCAAAGGGATTTCTTGCCAATAGTGACACCGATTGGCCCATGAAGATAATCCCTTGAGTAAGCAATTTTTGTCTAGCCCCCGCCCCTTTTACATAAATCCTCCATAAACCCCCAATCTTCTGAGCTCCCTCAATACCTTGAGGACCTGTCGTAGCCTCACAGGCTCTACACAAGTCTAGTCCCTTAATTAAACTACCATCTGGAGGGGCAATAGTTGAGTGCAAGATAAAGCACACCCCGCGCCCAGTTATATCCGCACTAGCCCCGCTCGCCGTGTTAGAATCCGCCATCTTGCACAGCTAAAATTTGATAAGTGAGCTGAGCACGACAAACAGAAGCGCAGAATAGGCAAAAAGAGCAGTCGAGCGCTTTAGAGAAAATTCCACATATAACTAAGATCCACTTACCGGAATCCTCCTATGGAAACGATAACACAAAATCCCTCTGCACCTAGATATACTTCCAAATGTGCAGAGCCAGTGTATCTGCCGGCTTTGACTTCAGAGCCGTCACCGGAAGTTGATTAATTCTTATTCCCCAATACGTATTTCCTCAGTGTGTGCACAGAACAGGTTGTAATGTCTGAATAAAACGGCTAAATGAATTCTATTATGGCTCGTGAGGAGATTCGACATAATTAAAAAGCGTTGTTTCTAACTGGGTTAGACCAATTTTGCATGAGTTATGTCCCCCCCCCCTCCCCCCCCCCCCCCAATCCCTGTCTTCAGGTAGTCATTCAAAATTATTTTGGGACGCGGTGTAAGTGTTTAGTCTCGTCTTGATTTTCGGATAAACATGGGACATAGCAAGTTTTAACTAAACACTTACACAGCGATTTACACTAATTTTGAATGGCTATCTGAAAGGAGCCGTAACGTATGCAAAATTAGATTTACCCGATTTTGGGAAAACGCTCTTGAATTATCGATTAGACGTGACGAGTTACACTTGGTGTGTAGCACTGGTGTGGGAATTATAAGTAGATGCATTATGCTGCATGGCCGTGTTTGCTTGATTACTGTGTATACAATGGCCATGAGGTGGAATTGTTTAAGCCTTAGATTAGTCATTAAAAAAAAAAGGGAATGGTTTTTTTCCACCATATTTCTTCATAAGGCATCAGCGGATCCCAACCAAATTTTGCAGAGTTTTGCAGGCGATTGTCACCTTTTCCAGTAAATTTCGTTCACAGACTACTATGTTTTCCAAAAGAAATATGACTAAAAACCGGATGAGCTTTACAGCACACACATGTATACAGACTAACTAATTATAACATAATTGCCTTGTGACATTTTATCTCAAATGCGAAGTTTTGTTTCACTACAGCGTACTGCGTAATGTAATATAACATGTGAATTGATTGGCTGGTGTTACAGTTTGAAAGAAGAATTCTCTATCTTACAGTGATAAGCTTTATAAAGATGTAAACGATGTTGCATATTTTCGGTAAATTTAATAGTTTCATTATTTGGTATTTTGTATACTTCTTTGGTCCTCTTTGGAAAAATTGGTCATTGCAGCCCATTTACAAATGGAGCAGACATGCCGTAGCCACACTGCAACGCTAGTAAGACTTTTTTTTCGAGGGGGGGGGGAGGGGAGGGAAGGAGTCAGGGGAAGGGATTAGTTATTTATTTCTCTGTCATTTTTTTTTTTTTCAATTTTGCCCCGAGCAGCAGCATGTTCGTCCTGCTCTTTCGATTTTCAACTACCAAGGTACGTTTAACGTGAACAACGTAACATGCACACGGGCTCTCCGAAGTTTTCGTCCTTATCCCAGAAGATTAGGTGCTCGATCCTACTTACCATCGGATCAGTGACTGGAATTTTTCCTAAAAAAATGTTCAATATGCCTGCACCGATCGGGGTTCCAACCCGGTAAGTTCGGCATGAGAGGCGAGCACCTTGACTCTAGACCAACATGTCTCCACACCCCCTCCCCCCCCCCCCCACACCCCACCCAGGAGAAAATTATCATATAGTTACCACCTCATTTTGCAGTAGAACTTAGATTCAACTCGGCTTCATTTACAAGCCACTAGGGAGTAATAGGGAGAGATCGGTTGCGTAATTCAACAGCTAAGCTGTGTCAAGGATTGAAATAAATACATTTTCTTTGCATATAGTCATCTAGCGATGCGTCTTAACCGTGTACTGATGACTATTATGTATGTGTCAATGAAACACCGTCAGGCAACCTTAACTGACGATCACAGACAATATCTAAGGACATGGAAGCTTCTGGCTTCCATTTTATGGCGACTTAAATTCGTCATACCCATAAACCACTTCACAAATTACAGGAATTCCTTTTCATGTGAATAAATTATACTTTATAAAAGTAAACTGCTTTGAATAAAGCACTCGGCCATAATTTATCACACAGTGAATACACTCAAACTACACACAAAAAAATATAAAAGTCCACACACTTAATCCAAATTATAATTTCTTGTATGTTATTATAAATCAATGTATAGGCAGGAAGGAGAGGAGAGAGTGTATGACTCAATGGTTTAATTCTTTTGTGATTATTATTACTTTTTTCTTTTCTTATCCAATCTTGCATAAATATGCATTTTTCTATTGTGTGTGTGTGTTGGAACTTCATACTAGTCCAGTAAACATTCCGAAAGGCTGTGAAAACATCGAAATTAATGCCAGGAGCAGATTGTGACACCGACCATGTCCCAGTCATGTGCCGATTCCAAGTTAAACTAAAGAAACTGAAGAAACCAACTAATCATCCAAAATTTCAAATGGAAAATTGGATAAACGAACAATGCCAAGAAATAGGGCAAAACGAAAACAGAGGAAACAAAGGCAGATGCACTTGTACTCGTACAAGTTGTATCAAATCGAAAGAGAGAACAATGCTTAACGGCAAAGATGATGTTTTAAGTAGATGGTCAGAATATGTTGAAAATCTTTTTGAGGACCACAGAGGAGAGAAACCTGAAATCAAGAAAAACATGAAAGGACCACCGATCCTAAGGGAAGAAGTAGCAACAGCAGTAATTAAAATGAAAAAGGGAAATGCAACAGGACCAGATAACATACCGATAGGAGTAATCGTAGCTCTAGAGGATCTCTGATGATGATGTTTGGAACTGTGCCCTTTAGTGCGTAGAATAAGCTTGTACTTAAACTTGTAAACCTCTATATTTGGGTTTTATGCCCTTAAAACAACATTTTTATATGCTCTTATCAAGTAAGTCAATCGTCTATGGACGAAATTTAATGAAATAATATGTCGCAGTAACGGATGAGAAAAACAGTTAAAAAATTGTTGGTTGTGATCCGTTGATGTACGACACTGAAATGAGAAAAACGATTCCTTTGATCACATGGTCAAAGTAAGTGAAAGGAAACATTTCTGCAGATGGTCCTCTGAATGCAAATAAGTTTACTTCTCAGAAAAAGTAAACTAACTGAATTATGGTGGGCATACTTTGGTCTTGCATCTTTCACTGGTGTCTTTACCGGTATGATTGATGGGCATTGTACACACACTGGATTGTTCTTTATGAACTGAATTTCTTATGTGGTGAATGCAACACGTGAGTATGTGATGCTACTTACAGAGACGCTTCGATGGAAGTCAGGACTTCAATTTGGGCTGGAACCAATACGAGGACGGATTTGGCAATTTGCACGGGGAATTCTGGATGGGCCTAAAGTTGATGCACGAGCTTACCAAAGAGGTAAAAACTACGTTCAGTTTTCCATTTCTTTTTTGGGCTGATGTAGATAGTACAAGTAAAGATTACTCGTGGTATGGCAAATTATTAAAAAGTAATCTTTCATTTCATACAACAGTGTTTCCTGGGAATAAGGACCAGCCTTCCTAATGCCATTATGGATTTTCCTTGTAACAACGCGAGTCATTCTCCATTCCCTACAACAGTGGTTAAAAGCCAAGGTGAAACCTTGGCATTAGATGTAAGACCACCTTGTCCCCACGTTAAAGATACCTTGGCAGTTGGAAATCGTAAAGAGCAGGCCGAAAGGCCGCTGCCCGGGCAAAATTGAAAATTGAAATTAATAGATTAAAAATTTATCCACATCATCCCCCCCCCCCCCCCGTCAGAATTTATTATTCATTATTAAATATATATTGTTATTAATAAATATTCAAATATTATTTGAGTTGTGTGTTGTGTGAACTGATGTGAATTGTGAACTGCTGTGAATTGTGAACTGTTGTGAGTTGTGAACTGCGCCTAACAGGCTGCGTTACAATTTGCTCTGAGATAGAGAGAGAGAGTGAGCGAGACAGGGAGAGAGAAAGAAGCAGTGTAGTGTGTTGAGCGCTTCGCGCGTTTGTAAAGCGCTTTGAGGTCTAGGCATAAAGCGCTATATAAGTGTACTTATTATTATTATTATTATTATTACCAATTTTATTATTGACTTTTATCTTTGTTTACCGTATCCAGAGATGCTATCAGCTGACAGTGGAGTTCCAACACGTCAACAGGAAATACTTTGCTCTATACTCATCTTTCAAAGTAAATGGACCGAACGACAACTACAGGCTTTTGCTTGGTAATCTTGTTGATGGTAACATGTATGACACTTTGGCGTATCACAATGGTCAGCAGTTCTCAACTAAGGTAATTCAATAATTGTTACAATCTTGTAACTCAATTTTCTTCTCTTGCTTATCCCCCGTCAGAAGATTCGTTCTACATTTTCCAAGTTATTATTCTGCCCGTTCACTAATTCATGTTTACATGTCCCTCAGGTATCAATCTTTATTAGTTAGTGTCCCACACTAAGTAACTCAGATGCACCAAAACTTTTCAAAAACTCCAAGATGATCGGGGTGAAGAGTACAACTTGGCAACAGTACACAGATATTGAGCATGTACATTTTCTTCATGAATTCTCAAATGTTACTACTCTGGTTTCGTCAGTTCATGTGTATCTGACCTAAAAACAATATTGTTTTTATTTTGTTTTGTTTTTTTTTTCTGTCAAATAAATGCGCTGAGATGTTGACTTGGAGGGCCAGTTTTTCTTTTACGGCTAAGCAGGTTCATCATCATCATCATTGCCTTTCTCACCCTGGATCAGGGTATAGGCCACCAACAAACACTTTCCATCCCTCTCTATCATGGGCCAGCCTCTTTACATTATTCCAAGTCTTTCCGCTTCGTTGCACATCATTTTCTCTGGCTCTTCTCCACGTTCCGCGCGGCCTTCCTCTTGATCTCTTGCCCTGGGGATTCCAATCCAATACCTTCTTCGCGATGCTGTTTCCTGGCCTCCTGAGAGTGTGGCCGATCCATCTCCATCGCCTCCTACCAATTTCCTCTCTGACTGGGCTCTGTCTTGTTCTTTTCCAAACAATTTCATTGCTGACCTTGTCTGTCCATCTGATCTTAAGTAGCTTCCTCAAACATCTGTTGATGAAAACTTGGATTCTCTTTATGCAGGCCTGGGCCGCATTCCAAGTCTCACATCCATACAACAGGACTGACTTCACGTTCGAGTTGAATATCCTCAGCTTTGTTTTTAGAGATATATCCTTGGTTCTCCAAATCTTGCTTAAGGACGTGAAGGGGAAGTTGTGACTTAGTCTCTGTTAAAAATATTTTCAAAAAGGAAAAAAAAGTTGTATGTAGCAAAGATTCGCATACGGAATAATACAGAAGCGATACAATAAAACGCAAAGAAAAAAAAAGGGGGGGGGGGGAGAGACAAGTAGAGATTTCGGTTAGAAACCATCTTTAGGGAAACGAGACACCACCACCACCACCACCATCACCACCAACAACAACAACAAAGAATATGAAAACTCGATTTGTCTTCCCTTTTTCTTTGCATTTTATTGTATTACTAGCCGACCCGTGCAAGATATATCTTCCAAATGTTTCATGTACTAAGCGCAACCGTATATCTAGATATAGACCCGTTTCACTTCCGCATTACGGTTGTTTGCGGGGAGCCGCACGGTTTTGAAAAGCACCGTATAGGGCAAAAACCTCCACTTGCCCAGTGATGGCATCTGAATATATGCACAGTTTAAGCAAAGATGCATTTTTATGCCAGAACCAGAATGTAACGGGTTTGTACAGTTGGGTGCCCAACAAAAGGATGGTATCGTTCGACTGTTATCCACCGCGTCCGCCCTACAAGTGGGTACGCCGCCATTTTGTTTGCAAATCACGTGATATGGAGTATGTCATGATTCGGATGTTGTTAAAACTCACGCAGAGTGAGTTGTTGTTGTTTTACCAGGGCCATGAGAAATTGGCTGGTGGCCTTGAACGGCCCTCGCGAATTATAGTTGGTGAGTAAATAAATGTAAAGTTAAACTGTTAGAGTCACGCTTGTCGGTTTTAATGTTCGTGATTAATAAGTAATGGAGTAGGGGTGAAACAAGGTGGGGATAGTTGACATTGTTAAGTATGACTAGACAAGTTTTTGCATGTTAACTGGCTGGTAGAATAGTGCAGACGTATTACTACAATTAAAATGATGGGAGGTTTCGACCTATGAGATAGCTGAACTAATTGGGCCAGCGGACTAGCACTGCTGGGTAGCCAGATAGTATAAAACATCGTGTAACGTTCAGATTTATTGAATACAGACGAGCAGAAGCATCGTGTCGTGATGTATATCCGGTTGGCCAGTACCTGAACTGTGATTTGAAGACTAGAAGTCCTTGCTAACGGACTGACTGAGCTCTAGAAAGAAAGGTCTGAGTGGGCTGACCTTTGAAAGCCCACGCTGCGCTATTTTGATGTTCGCGCCTACCAGTAGGCGTGACCAATGGTAATATATCTTATTTGTTCAAGCATAATAGAAGATCAGAGATAGAGAGAGAACCACAGCCTCATAGGAAGTCTAGGGAAACCCCAGCTGGCACTCGACGACGAGTGGCCTGTGTTATAGAATTATTTCCATAGTATGATTGAAGTAATATGGCACATTGTTGATGAATTGAATAATGATTGTGCATATATATAAATAGTCTTTTTGCAACTGCATAATTACCTACAAGCCGAAGTGTGCTTCAGTAGGCTTGGAACGTTCTGGGCTCTCCTAACATTCAAGCCCATATGATTTAGGGAGAGTTTGCCTGGCGACTGGCCAGTGGCGACTCAACAGTCACTTTAAATTGATATCTAGTTTCGTATAATATACCTATTTGCTATTGATTGCAGTACATCCAATAAGGAACCATAATTACATGAATATCATAGATTAAGTTAGTAATTAGAATTTATTGCTTTGAATATACCTCTATTGTCTTTTGTTTTGTTTATTAATATTTATGTAAAACATGGCCTGACCGGCCTGACATATATAGATACTCTAGTTGTTTGATACTTTTCTTGTGTGGTTGTGTCCGAGTGTGAGTTAGCTGCCTCTCGTGCAGTCGAATGCTCCCAAAGACCCTAACTCTGCTCCTGACAGAGTACGATGAATGAAAAAGGTGTATAGGCTATATTAAAACGGCAATTGGATTCCATGCCATGACTAATAGAACTTACATTTACACCACAATTTCACACAGAATTAGTTTATTTAATTGCCCGTTCTACAAACGGTTTCGTTTCTTGATGCGGGACCAAACTTCCGCGTTCAGTCGGCGCATCAAAATGGTATTATTATTCCGGTTTGCTCAAAATGGTGAATTAAAATAGAATGACCGAAAAAATATCTTTTGATCAATTTGGGGACAGCAGTTTTCGTATGTTTTATGTGACGAAAACCTAGGTATGTAGATACTGTCGTCTGTAAAATTTGAAGCTTGTGGGCTAAGTATTAACATCGCCTCCAAAGTTCACTTTTATAATAATAAATTTCCGTATTATTTCTTTACCACAGGCTTTGCTATATGGAACTTGTCCTTCTGGCCATATTTTGAATTTTCTACAAGCCTTGCTACGACCACCGTAGTTTTTCTGTGTTTTTTTGTTTTTTTCATAATAGTTTGTCTTTCTTTCTGGTCCTTTCTTCACCAGGACCGTGACAACGATGCTGCCAACGGTGAAAACTGTGCCAAGAGTTCTAAGGGAGGCTGGTGGTTCAAGGATTGCTATAACTGTCACCTGAATGGCTTGTGGGGATCCAACAGTTCCGATGGCATTAGATGTAAGACTGAAAATGATCTTGTGAGGTATGGGATCACAAGTACGGAGATGAAGATGCGACCCTGCAGCAGAGCACTTAACCTTTAACTACACAAAGTGTATTGTTAGAGATGTCAGAGAATAAAACCTTTTTTTTTCCCCAGTAAACTTGTTTGTGGATTTTGAGGAAATGGCCATAGACAGAGAAGTCTTAATGTATGGGCACACGGCGCGGTAATCCAGAGACCTCAGTGGTTTAAGGGCCCCAGTGCATCAGAAATTTGAATTGTAGAACGTTCGCTAATGTTTAAAGTTTTTACACAGTCGTGGCCGTCAAGCAAATGTACAGGGTGGTGTGGAAGGATGGATGCTCATGAGTAGTATGCATATGTGTGGGTTGTGGTGGGGGTGTGGTTGTGAGTAATTGCGTGGGGGGTAGGCCGCAGCCTTTTCTTTGCTCAGTGGCCCATAATCTTTGAACGGCCGTGGTCAATAGTACGTCCATTGTTGTTTGTTTTTTGTGCTGATGATTTCACGGATATGGCTGTTGCCTCATCGAACCTGTTCATCTGAATAATATTTCAGCCGTAAAACTTTGTTAGCTCATCAAATAAGGAATTTAATGTATTAACAATTGAAATGAGTGGGAATTTCCGTGAGAAAACTGTCAATATCAGAAAAAAAAAAAAAATCTTGATGTCGTGGCTATCTGCACCACCATAATTATCTTTTGGTACAATCTTTTCAATGCCAAATTACGCCTTTTGACTTTTAAAGACCATTTATGAGAACAGTTACTTGTAAATAAATAAATAAAATAGACAATTGTTGTAACGAAGCATACCGGAAATGGAACACAAAAGTTAGTTACTGCAACAGAGTATTTTGTGCATGAGCTGATTTGACAGTGGTGCAGGGGAAATAATCGGTTAAATATTCACCTGTAACTGTATTTAGTGATTGTCCTTCTTATGCATATTTAAAAATGGACTTAAGAGATTTATCATGGAATGCAAGCCATTTTAAAATACAATAAAACAATTATCTATTTCCTAAACGTATAAAGAGAGTCATAGTAGTCAAAAGCGGCAGTGAGAAAACTGATTTATTATTATACCCACTCCTTAATGACACATGGTTGTGGTTCGTTTTTTCAATGTTTGTACTCTAGAGGGTGTAGCTGGGAAACCTGTCCTGGCGTACTGCAGTGGGTCATCAGAGCTTCTTTGACGCCACTGGTTCAGCTTATTTTGGGTCTTCCAACATCTCTTGGCCTCGTATCTTATCTAGAGAATCGCAAGCTATATTCACGATGGGCCGGCTGGAAGATCGACATTCGGATAATTAGCGAATGATCTCTTTGTTTTTGGTAAATCATTTCATCCTGAGTATAGACTGTCAAAACAGAGTTTCAACAAAAACTACTTAAAGAGATGATTATTTGAATTATTTAATGAAAAATGATTAATGTATTGGGAATAACATTTCGCCTTTTTATCTTGTTGAAGAAGTCGGTAAATCTAGTTAACAAATTATTATGTACCAGTTTTATGAAGCTCCTAATCCGAGAGTGATTTGAGACCCCCAGGCAAAAACTTAGTGATTTTTATTGATCGTTTACAAGAGAGAAAAAAATAATTATGAAGATTATTATGTTAGAAGGAGACATGGTAATATTGATTGTTTACTTATGTAGCTCAAAATTACTTCAAGTTGCCAAGACAAACAATAAGAGAGAACGCAAACTTTCTTGTTTATTCTAAGAACATGCTAAAAACCCTAATAATATTTATAATGATCATGCTAGTAATGATATGACAAATGAAGAGTTTCAAAAATGTTTCAAACAATTTCTTGAGTTCACCATGAAACTGGAAATTGTGAAGAATTAATTTTACCTATCCTAGCAAAATGCGTCCTCTTTCTACCACACAGCAACATATTTCTCGTGAAGAAAGCCAATCATTTTGGACATCAACACACGTCCACATTAATAGTACATCAGGTCATCAACACGTGCACTTAGAAATGGGAAACAATACAACAATTGTGATACCAGGACTGGAAAGAGTTACTGTTCTTTGCTATGGCCAATGGCACATGGGTCAAGTCTCGACTAGGTTTCAGTGTGATATGTGGACCAGGGAATTGTATGGGACCTCGTGCACTAATGAGTCTGAAAAAAAATATGTCTCGCTATTAGAATTAAAGTCAATTTAAATATGACTCAAAACCAATGCAAGACTCACTTGACCCAGTGCACGAATCCATCGGTTCCAAAGTGCTCAGAATATAGACGTTTTGTTGTTGCTGTTGTTGTTATGGTTCTGCTGTTAAGCTTCGTTGGAGTAGAGCAAAACTAACTTTACAATTTCTGTTTATTAATGATTGTAGGAATAGAGCAAGAAAGAAAGAAACAAAAAGGGACAACTGGCTTGATACTGTGGGTGATTGCTGGACGCTTCTGTTGGGTTTCCTACTGTTCTAACGTTCCTTTATATTGTCTACTGTCTTACTTTTTCCTAGCAGAATGTGACCGGCATCGTTTTGATGTACTTTCTACACATTCAAACTCATAGGCAAACTCGCTTACTGTTAAAGTAACACCAAAGTGTTCCTGTGACCGCATTATCGTTAAGTGTCATTGGATTCTATGAGGCCTCGCGCACCGGCCGGTTTTGATCGGCTATGTAGGTGGGATGTGGCGTCACCATATTGTGTTTCCATTAGATCCAACTAGTTGGGTGGTGACGTCACCACATTGTGTTTCCATGAGATCCAACTAGTTGGATTGTGACGTCACCATATTGTGTTTCCATTAGATCCAACTAGTTGGGTGGTGACGTCACCACATTGTGTTTCCATGAGATCCAACTCGTTGGATTGTGACGTCACCACATTGTGTTTCCATGGCATCCAACTAGTTAGGTGGTGATGTCACCACATTCTGTTCCATGAGATCCAACTAGTTGGGTTGTGATGTCACCACATTGTGTTTCCATGACGTCACCACAGTGTTACCATGGCGTCACCACATTGTGTTTCCGTGAGATCCAATTAGTTGACTGGTGTGGGCGGTCTCATTAAAACTCATTGTCGTGACCTCACCATTGAGATAGTCGGCTGATCAAAACCGGACAGTGCATGTTGAGCCTTTATTTCGAAACTCACACGGAGAACAGTGATTTGTAAAGATGTCACAGCTCGTGACTACGCAGGGCAAATTGCTCCAGGAAAAAAATGCACAAGAAACAGATATCTTTTTCAAACAGGGAGCGAGTTAAATGCAATGTTAGCTAGTTGTGGTGACGCACAACACACCAATAAATGACACCCCATTTAGACAATAGGTAATTCAGTCAAATTTAATCACATAAAGTCATAATGAACTCATTCAGACATTTTATTCATGAAAAGCACTTTGTCCGCGTCATATAGAGCAGATACTGAGGAATCATAAAAAAGAAAATCTCAGTTTTCACTGAAATCATCCAATAAAAGTACAAATTCCTCGACCTTGACAAGAGCTCCTGTGGCGGTAAAATGTCAAGGTCTGAATGTGAAGTTAATCTGACTTTTCTAGGTATTATCACATGCTAAAAATTCAAGGGCTTTGATTCGCCATTGCTTGTTATGGTACGTGTGTGATTTACTATTCCATGGACATTTCTAACTTTCAAACACAGTGTGTGTGTGCGTGCGTCCGTGCGTGGTGTGTGTGTATTTGTGTGTGTGTGTGTGTGTGTGTGTGTGTGTGCGCGCGTGTGTGTGTGTGTGTGTGAAAGTTTCATCGACGGTTCAACCGAACGCCATTTCACACGGACGAGATTCCAGTTGAAGGTTGTGTTGTTGTTTTTTCTTAAAATTGGTAGAATTATTCCACATGGGATGTCCCGACCTTAGTTCTAGCTCGTTCCAACTCCACTTTTTGCACATGTGACAAATTTGACGTTGAATGTTTGCAGCTTAGCATTATGATAAGGAGTTAGGATAATATGGGAACTGTGAAACAGCTTGATAAGTGCCGTTACGCATTATAAACACGTGCCAAAGTATGCATTTTTTCTTCTACATACTAAAAGATCTCCAATTTTGTTAAAAAATGGAGATAGAGGTAATAGGAACAAACTAAGGTGAGGATATGTTCCTGCAAATTTTTTATTTATTTTTTTTTGCGTCGGACCAGTAAGCCTGGGCTAATGTGTACCATCACGATTCACAATCTTGGAAAAGTTCATTATATTTAAATATTATTAAAAATGTGTATTATATTCGCATGTTTCTACTACAACATAGGCCCACTCAACCTATTATGTGTTGTTTTATTTCTAGCAGTGTTAAAAATATTCCACAATTTGGAGGAAGATCTCTGTTTCTTGAGTTGACCCTCTGATCTTAAATTTTGAGGGCGCAGCCTAATTTTATTGATCCTCTGATCTTGATTCTTGATCTTGTTTTTAATTCTTGTGTTTATTTCTTCTCTGCCTTCCAAGCCTCTTCCGACTTGACCGACTAGTGTTGGTATTTGGTGGGCGCCAAAGAAAGGAAGAATTTAAATGGTGCGGTGAAGGAGATAGAGAGGAAAAGCAAGAAGAATGTTATCAAGGACAGTAACTGATTCTTTCTCAAGCTCCCGTTCCTTTTCAGGAGTTGTATCCCTTTAATAACATTATTATCATTATTATTATTATTATTATTTCGATTTAAAGGCAAATTACAATTAGTGGCTCTCTCCACTGTGGTTTCTTTCTTAGTACAATCAGTCTGCTTAATCTGAAGGGCGGGAGGGTTGGGGGAGGGTGGGGGTGGGGGAAGATTTCCACAATGTTTTAGTTCATGGATCCGTCAACACGCGCTAGTAGTATTTTGACTGCTCCCGTTTCAGTACGAACTTGTAATGCATTTAGTTTCTAAATTTAACTGAGTAGCTCCTAACTAGATTTTTTTCCCCATAACAAGAGTTGTCATTATTGCCTTCTTTGAAAGACGGCGGTCAGTGAAATGGATATCAGTGGTGCCAGTGTGTAGGACCTTTAAAAACATATACTAGATGGTGGATATTTTAGCAAAGAATTTTCTGTTTGAAATGGATATTTCTCGGATGAACCGCTCAGAGTGGCTTATGGCAATGAGTTAAAAAGAGGATTGCCCAATGCACAATGTGTATTATATAATTATATGTGTTAACTGAAACTTTCCACATGCTGTGCTGTTCAGTGGTGTTATATAATACCGATTATCTGAAGGCATTACTGCAAGTCCCACAGCGTCTTCTGAAAACGCGGGGTTCTGATTAGAAAAATTGTGGACATGACGTAAAAAGCCTGTAAAAGTTAATGAATGAGCCAGCGCAGATCACTGATTTTCTCCTGAACCCACTTTTATTATCATCAAGTAATTTTTTAATGTGACTTTGGTTTTCTTTCACATTATTTATAATTTTGTGATCAAAGCAACTTATTTAAATTAACAAAATTTCTGGTTTTGGGGATGATTCGGTTTAATCATAAGATAAACAGCAAATGAGTATTCTGGCGTATCTATTGATTTTTTGGTGATGTCGTAGAAACTACTTGGTTTCCAGTTAAAGTGTAGTATAAGTCTATTTGTATACACGGCCTGTAATAGGGACGTTTTAAAATAACAAACATTGCAAAGAATGGATGATCGATAAACTTAAGCCCGATAAAGGAATTACGAAATACAGTGAAGTCGCACAAAACATGATTGATCAAAGAGGAGGGTTTTTAGATAAAGGAGGGAAAAAAATCGAAAATGAAAAACATGACAGGTCTGCATGGAAAATTGTCTGGCAAGGTAACAAGAGCGTTCAAAGAAAATCAATGAAATGTCAGGGCACATTAACTTTAACGGACACCAAACAGTGGAAAGTCATGTCCGACATCGACTTTCTTGGTAGATTTGTGCCTTCATAGTAGGATAGTGGTGACAGCAACAACGATAATGATGCCCTAAATCATGTAATAGGTATGTTTTCATGGTAGGTTAATTGGAGAGACAATTTTATTGTTTAAAACCTGGTGCAGGTTTCACCTTTATGTTAACCAATTCGAGTACCATTATTTACCTGCCATACTATTATTATGACAAATTATATTTCAATATATCAGTCGATACCTGGTATCGGACAGCAAGTACACTCAAAACTAAAGACCTCATGATTTTAACAACTGGTTAACTCGTAGCATTATATGGCCGTAGAGTATTGTTGGTTTGATAGCGGTTATTATTTATTGATTTCCTCACGAAGACATCTGTGGAAAGTAATTCAGCAAGACCAATCCTCCCCCTTCCCCTCTTGTTTTACTCACCTAGCTCTCACTGCTAATAAATCTTGTACACTGTACTAAGTACTGTTGTCAGATTCCTTGACACCATGCCTAGCTGAAAGTGTGATCATGTATTCAATGATAATATTGATTTTTCCTCACTAATTACGTCTTTCCCCGTGGTCTGTCGAAGTTTAAGGAGATAATATGTTATTGCCACCCTCTTGTTTTCAGAGGCCGAGCTGTCAACTGCGTAACTATGAAGACGACTTAGGTTATGATTTTGCATTGGATACCTATACGCAAGTGTTTATGTTACAACCCCTGTTCTATGCTTTTATTTATTATTTGATCAGTGCTTGAGCAATCTTCCCGATATCCTCACTCGGGAGTAGGTAGAGCTAGATGAAATTCATGAATCGGCAATATGAGTGCAGTTGACAAACTTTGGTGTTGTCAGAATCGCAGATTTTGGTTAAAAGGTAGGCTAGTGGCCACCTTGACATGGAACAATTACAGCAACACATGGGCCCAAGTGAAGGGAGTAAATGTAGCAGCAGTATTTTCTTGTAGTTACAATAAGTCTGAATGTTTCACAAGGAAAGTGGAAAAGGGGAAAAGGTTGAAATTGTTATGAAGTTCTCTTGAAAGAAGAATGGCGCATGCCCACTGAATCTGCAATTAAAGATCAGGTTAACATTCAATGTGACTATCTCGTCATCTATCATACAGTGGTATTGGTATTCAACACGCGCCACCCTCTAGCTTCACTTCAGGTGTCATGAAACTCCAGGCCCCCTCCACCGTTTTGAAGGCTTTGATTATTTTTGTTTTAGTAGCACAATCTCCTCAATGACTTTGGCAGGAGATTTGATTTCCACTTCGTAGTGTAACTTCAAGCGATTCAACCAAAGTAACAGAATATCTCTCTAATTAATTAAAAACAAAGACTAATAACAAAGTCGCTAATTTTCTCCCATCTTTCACCGATGAATAAACGACCGACTAAAACCCTTTTATGCTTGCAGCATTTCCCCTAATATTACATCGGAATTAATCAGAATGCACATGGTGGATTATCAAGTAAGCCCCCCAACACCCCACCTCACAATCCCTACCTATCATTTCTCGTGTAAATGACAACCAGTGAAAGTTTCACTTAGATTTTCCCATCCTCAAACCTCTGACTCTCGGCACTGTTGCATGGGTATGGCGAAGATTACGATATTTTTTACTTCATTATGATAAGTGTAATCGGGCGATACCATTTTGTTAAAGGCGGTAGGGGTGACAGGATAAATAAACAAACGAAAACAGTGTTAGAAAACGATCAGTGGGAGCAACCAGGTCAAGAAATGGTGAGACGCTGTATCGGCTGCTAAAGTGGCCTCCCACATGAAGAGGGTTGTAAAAGTGAAGAACAATCAATTTCCCTCACGTGCTTCTCTCCTCGCGCAGGACTGAGGTTACCCAAGCTCCGCCCAATCCTGCAATTATTGATCCATGTTTGTTGTTTTGGGTTTCATTCATTCAGTGCCTTGCCGGCAGGCGTTGACGATCATGCTTCGGGTTTAGTTGGGGAGAAAAAAAAATTCCTTTGTTCAGACCATTGCTGTGAACATGGAACTTCTGCTGATGTAGCCTACTGCACTCGACGTAAATCAACCGTATTATGAAAAAAAAAAATTTGTGGCAGTAACTCATTGTGGTGCAATATTGGTCCTTTTGTCGCTCGACGCAATAGACTAAAAGACAGTTTCAAAAATGTATAAACTTGTATATCATAAGTATCAACGAATCGCTTTGTTATCAGCTGATTGTGTTGATTCAAGTTTCGGGTATTTTTAAGTAAGATATTTTAAAAACGTGAAATACAATTATCTTTATTTTGGCTCTCTGTAAAAAAACAATCCTCACTGGAAACGATATCAATACGTGTTCAATTCCGTGTGGGCAGTTTTCCCACAAGAAATGAGTGCGTTGTGCTCTGGTGCTCATGCAATCTGTAGTGAGACTGTAGAATATGGGAAACTTTATAGACCAAGAGAGAGAGAGAGAGAGAGAGAGAGAGAGAGAGAGAGAGAGAGAGAGAGAGAGAGAGAGAGAGGGAGAGAGAGAGAGAAAGAGAGCGAGACAGAGAGAGAGAGAGAGACACACAGCGACAGACAGACACATAGACAGACAGAAAGATATAACGGTGGATAACAGGTTTATTCCGGATAATGCCGGGTACCTCATCTAGTAGAAAATATAATTAAAAAAATTCTTAAGCAGTTCACTATTTGGATATCTAGGAAAAACCTACAAATACACGTGTGCGGTTTCACAATGGGAACATCGATATATGAATTTCATTCTTATACCCCTGTAAGGAAACGGTGAAAAAAAAATAGCGAAAAAAAAATGAATTTAAAAAAAACAGCATTTCGAATGGTTTTCCTTTTAGAGACAGTTGGTTATGGGTGAATATCGAGTCCATACGAAAATTCATTTTTATTGTAAATTCTCGTAGTCCAGGGTGAAAAATTGTAACTCGGGTAATTTCTGTTACACTTTCTACCACAAGCCCCCTCCCACATTTGATATCAAAGATCTTCATCTGTAATTTTGCTATGTAAACGGGCATGGGAGAGGTGGCAGCTCCGACAGCCGATGCACCGGGTCGATATGTCGTTTAAACACGAAAGCGGTATCTTATCATGGCCACGCCCATGAACTAATAAGAGGCGCTTAGTCCTGCCAATCAACGGAAGTCGGCCAGCTGAGCCTTCCATGTGTCGGAGAAACGAGATGTGCGTCTTCAAACGTTTGAAACGTTCGAATCTCAAAACACTCTCATGGCAGATGCATGATATTGATTAACATAATCGATAGATTCTTTCTGTCTGTTGATGCAGTGTCCAAGTTTTTTGTTGTTTTTTTAAAATGCATTTATCGCATTTTGAATTTATTTTACACAAGGTGTTAAAATTACGGTGTGGAAGTGAAGACATAACTAATGAAATGGCTGAGGAGACAAATACGTATAGATCTATTGGTTTTGATCTGTTTTGCCAGGCAGACAGTGCTGACCATAATTTAAGGCCATTTACATCTTTTAATGGTCATTCTGACATTCTAATCTTCATGTTTCTGAACCAAGCCGTAGACCTAATTTAAATAAATGCACTGCATATTGGCATTATTGTTTTTCGGCTTAGAATCTCCAGCCTACGACTGGCACAACCCTGAATCTGATCCACTAAAGTGCATTTGTGCCACACAGCAAGCAACGTGGTTCTCCAGTGGATCCCTGGCCACTGTAACATCATCGGAAATGATAAGGCAGACACTCTGGCAAAAAATGGCGCAAACTTCCCCCAAGTCAGAGAAAACATAACAGTCTCAGAAGCTAAAAGCCACATTAAGGCAGCCTTGAAATCCAAGTGGAAACAAAGACACCCAAGCTATGTAACAGACGATGCGATACACTTGCTCAGCAGAAAGGAGCAAACTATCATTTTTAGGCTGAGAACTGGACATTACAGACTCCGGCAGCACCTTTACAAAAAATTCAGGATTGCAGAAACTGAGACATGCCCATGTGGAAACTGCCCAGAGAATGCAGAACATGTCCTCCAACAATGCCCCCCTATACAGAGAACAGAGGGAAAACAGCTGGCACCGAGGTGCGGCACTACACACCAAGCTATATGGGACAGCAGAGGAACTCAGGAGCACAGCATCCTTCATAAAGGCTACCGGCCTCCTGATATAAATAATTCACGAAATATCATAAAAACCACAGAAAAACTGTGGGGTCGCAGCAGGGCTATAAGCAAAGTCAAAATTGGGCAAAAAGAAAAGGTTGTATGTTGCGAAGCCCCGCGTGAGAAACTTGACAAAGGCGAAAGCCGAAAATTTATGCATTTTCTGTCTTCTCTTTAGTTTGCTTTGTACTGTTTGGGTTTTATTTCTCACGCGGGGCTTCGCAACATACAACCTTTTCTTTTTGCCCAATTTTGACTTTCCTGATATAAATAGTCTGACACGAAGAACGCAGAAGAAGAAGAAGAATCATTAAATTGTCTCTTTTCAAAGTCTGGGAATATTGTTATTTTTCCTAAACTATAGTATGTCTCTTCCTTTACCACCTTGCGTGATGATTGACTGACTTGTACCAATGGTACAAATATTTACACTACACATGTGATCAGGGAAAGTGCTGAATATCTTTATGAATTAACAGTCGAAAATATGTCATATTGTTGCATGTGCATTTTTGCTTTTTCGAGGAAGTATGGATTGAAAGTTTGAAGAGTTGTGTAAAATCAGGGCCAAACGACATACAACATTACACAAACACATAATTATCTCGAAGTTTTTAAAGGATTGGAATGACACTTTTACATAATAAAATTTGGAGTGAGAGAACCACTTTCATGACAAAATTCCAAAATGGGCAAAATGTGGCATATAGCAATAAGGCAAATACCCCTAGACATCTGAACAGGTCTATTCCTGACAATAATTTAACCCAGTTTTCCTTATTGAAGTCGGCAAATGTCGTATCGACATGGAGACAAGATGTCCGCTGTTCATTTCTTCCACATTTTATTTTTTCAACTGCTGCGAGATCATTTCATAAATCTTGAGTTTCCATGCATTTCACAAAACACTTCGCGTGTTGTTAGACCAATAAATGATCGCATACGTATTGTAATTAACAGCAAATCAATCTCCTAGTACGTAAGTTAAAAATGACTCGGGACTAAAACAAATAAATCAAAGCACGAGGTTCGATGAACATAAAACTTTAATGTTGAGTTGCTTTTCTGATTTATCACCTTTTGTCAAGTACAAAAGCTCCACTAGCCAATGCTTATGTGTCAGATCTCCTGGCTTTCACATTCGTGGTGTCAAACCTCAGGTAGGTATCTGTCTAGTAGATTACTCTATAAGACTATCCTAGTTAGCACACGAATCTAATGAAATAAAAACCTAACTGTAAACTGTAATGTGGAATTAATGTTTGAGTAGGAAAGAAGTGGTGATTGCTTTGATATTATGTAAGTCAAACATTAGCATGTTACTCCTCTGTATGACAGTGATTCCTCTGATTTCTATGCTGGACTCCGAGAACAGGATGTGGAGAATATTCATCGGTTGTCTTTGTCTTTGGCAAGCTATCTACGCTCTACAATCAAATGAAACATCGGGTAAGTGCATGCTGTTTATCATGGTCACTCAGACAGTACGGAACTGCTTTGCCTACATGCATGGGTTTTCATTCTTCTTTTCACTTACATCAGTCCGACTTGGCGTCAAATTTGTTAAAGCTGCATATTATTGTAATAATACATGACTTGTGGTATGAAATGTCCCGTGCATTCACATTAAAAAAAATAAGAGCAGTTAAGATATTGGATGACAATGGGTTTCTCAGAATTATGAAAGTTCAATGGGTGTACAATGCATATTTTTCTTCGTATGTGTATAATATAAATCAAGAAAGTGATCTGATTTCAGCTGCCGACCTGAACCTTGAGAGTGGACATGGAAAGTGAATCAGCTTTCAGTATTATGTAGTTCTAGAAATCGTCTCTCGAGTTGAAGAAGGACCTGGTTGTGCTGCCGTCTGTGGGTGAGGCAATGGCACTACACATGTGATCAGGGAAAGTGCTGAATATCTTTATGAATTAACAGTCGAAAATATGTCATATTGTTGCATGTGCATTTTTGCTTTTTCGAGGAAGTATGAATTGAAAGTTTGAAGAGTTGTCTAGATTTGCAGAGCAGACTATGCACTTTCACAGAACCAACATGGCGGTGCCGATGTAAACACCTTGTTTGAGAAAAAGCATTTTCTGCCTTAATACACAAGTTCAGAACACCTTGAAAGAGGCCGGTGCCAGTCTACATTCTAGTTTCTTCCTTTTGGAGATCTCGAACGGGATGGGCTGGCCACCATTAGACCCGCTCTCGTCATGAAAAAGTCTATGATCTACTTGAACATGAGGGAACAACACAACCCAAAAAGCCTTCTGTTGAACTTTCTAGGCTTGTTTTGGGCACGAGTAGTACTAATGATTTTCTAGTTTATAACTTCTTGATTTCTGATCTCGTAATTCTTCTTCTTCTTCAAGTGCCGGATCTGGAATAGATATCGACGATCATGGTTCGCTACTCATCCCTCCACAACGATGCCCTCAAAAAGCCCATATTGTCCTGGTTTTTCCCTGTCGCCCATCTGTTCAAACTCTCTAAATATGTTATTTTTTGTCTACCTCTGCTTTTTTTTTTTTTACCCTCTTTTTTTCCAGTTAGAACAAAGTGTTCAAGACCTTTATGTCGATTCAGGTGTCCCATGAACTGCAATTGTCTTCTCCTAACTGTTTTTATCAGTGATCTCGCAATGGTTCTCGATTTTTTTCCTTTGCCCTCTGACTTTCCAAACATTCTTAGCGTGTGTACAGCTCTTGACATTTTGATCATGAAATGAATGAGTGGAATTTTTCATTTATTAATTTACTAATTCATTCTAATGTCCACAGACAAAAGCTCCATCGATCGTCGAAGCAACGACATCCCTGTGCAAAAGCAATGCCAAAGATTGGTTAGTACATGTCCACCTCCTACCTCCACCACTGTCATTGTTACTACCAAAATCCACACCTCACGTATCACCAGACTACAATTATTTTCACCTTCACCATTGCATCAGCACCTTCACCAATATTATATTATTCATTAGAATTGTTCACAAATATCTAAAACTATGTATACATGAAGAGCTGACAAAATGGTGTTTCCTAATTCCTTTGAAATGGAATGTCACCGGTACAAAATGAGAACTAGAAGAAAACGACGGCAATTGTCGCCGTTAAAAGACCTCGTCATCCCAGTTTACAATATTAGCGACAAATGGCTGAAAATGTTGTTTCAAAAACTCGTGTATTATTTTACTAGTTTAAGATTTTAACATATTAATATATAACTCCATGGGGGAGTACCTAAACTTTTCCAGAATAGTCTATGAACTTCTGAGGGAGAGGAGGAATGAAACCGAATGTGTTTAAAAATGGGTGAAAATGGTGAATCTACCTCGCAGCCAGCACGCTAGACAAGCCTTCTCAGCCAGTAAAGAGTGGTCATTGATGCCACATAACCCAGATTGTCACAACTACCCCACGCACATTTAAAGCCAGTGCTGGCTGTTTTTATTCTACTGCAGCCGATCAAGTCAATCTTTTGACTGGCTGACGAAAGTCCCTTTTTTTCTTTTTGAACGTCTTTTTTAGCCTACATCATGCAAAGACGTCAGTGGCTCTAAACCCAGAGTGAAGGCGGTTCTTTTCAACGGTGCGGAAGTTTTGTGTGATACAGAAACTGATGGTGGCGGCTGGACCATTATTCAGGTATTCTCTGTTCGTATTGTGACATCAGCATCATCATCATCACAATCATCTTTATCATCACCGTCATCGTCGTCATCATCAGTATAACAATTATTCCCAGCAATCTAACCAATGATGAAATTTGTCTGATGACATTAAAGATAATTCAACGTCTCCGCACTTTTATTAGTATTGACTGATTTCTGTCAAAAGAGAGAGATTTTGATTGATTTTGATTAACTGATATTTATTCTATGTGTACACAAAATAGTTTGTCATGAATAAAATGGCCGCATGAATTCAATATGGCTCATGGCGAGATTCGTCGTAATGATCGATTAGACCCGATGAGAGTTACATTTAGGCTAGTGTGTAACTGTTGCATGACTGTGTTTGTTTGGTTGTTATGTGTTCAGTGGCCATGAGGTAGATTTGTATAAGTCTTACATTATAGTCACATAAAAAAAAAAAAAAAAACGGATGTCTTTCTCACATTTCTTCACAACTCATCAACGGATCGCAACCAAATTTTTCAGCCACCTCATGTCGATACCGAAACATTTTTCCAGTAATTTTCGTCCACAGAAATATCACTAAAGATTCGACCAACTTTAGGGTATACCAAATAATGAACTAATTATAACGTAATTGTCTTGTTTCGTTTAACAACAGCGTAATGCCTAACGGAATGTAATATTATTATGTGAAACATTTAGTTAAATGATTGGTTGGTGTTACAGTTTGAAAAAATAATTGTCTATCATGCAGTAAGACGTTTTATAAAGATGTAAGTAATGTTGAATAGCTCTGTAAAAGTGTATCATTTGATTAGGCAAGCTGGCTATGTTTACTGCAATGCTTGTCTACAAATTCCTAAATACATGTAATACAATATTGCTCTCTTTATCTGTGTGTGTCAGGAAAGAAATGAAATTTTCGAGTGCGATCCACAGTCGTTTTAAAACAAGGAGAAAAATGTCATGTAGTTACCAACACATTTTTGTTGGAGAACTGAGATTCAGCAATGAGTCATTTACAACCTTCTATTGAGTAATAGGGAGAAATCGGTCCTGTATACAACAGTTAAGGTGCGTCTTGGGTTAAAATAAATGCATTTTCTTTGAATGTCATCTAACGATGCATCCTAACAATGTGCCTAGGACTATTATGTATATGACAATGAAAAACCGTCAGTGAACCCTCAATGGTGATCGTGGACTACATCTAAGGCGGTGGGCGCTTCTGGCTTCGATTCTAGGGCGACTCAAATTCGTCATCACCATTAACCACTTCACAATTTGAAGGAATTCTTTTCCATGTGAATAAATTGAACTTTGTAGAAATGAGCAGCTTTGGATAAAGCAGTCAGCCATAATTTGTCACAAAGTGAATACAATCAAACCACAATAAGGAATGTAAAAGTTCACACACTTCATGCAAGTTACAGTTTACTATATACGATTACAAATAAATGTATAAGGCAGCGAGGAGCGGAGAGAGCGAATGACACATTGTTTTTACTTTTTTTTCACTTTTCAAATCTTCCATGAGCATTTTTTGTGTGTGTGGGCATTTGGAACTGTGCCCTTTAAGCCTACATTAAACTTCCATGTGTATCTTTTTTGTGTGCGTTTGGAACTGTGCCTTTAAGCCTACACTTAAATGTGAACTTGAAATCATCTAAACCTCTATATTTGGCTGTTATGCATCATCATCATCAGTTGCCTTGAATGGGACAGACATTGGCGATCATGGCTCTCCACTAGAATCTGTCATCAGCCAACCTCAAAAAGGAGTTGCTGTTGCAACATTTCTTTGTTGTCGATGAATTAAGACTTCCGGTGAAAGTTTTCTCTGTCTAACCCTGCTTTTCTGGTTATTGTGCACAGGCAAAGAAATTTAAATGTCTTTATCATGTAAGACAATTGTCTGCGAACGAAGTTTAATGGAATATGTTGGAATAACGGATGCCCAGAATATATAATATGTTCAAAATTGTTGGCTGCCATCTGTTGATGTGCTATACTACCACAAAAAAAAAAAAAAAAGGAAAAGAAACGATTCCTTTTTCGACATGGCCAAAGTATGTGAAAGAAAACTTTCGTGCAGAAGTTGCTCTATATGGACATAATTTTACTTGTCAGATAAGTAAACTGACTACATTCTAATACGCATACTTTCGTCTTGCATTTTCACTTGTGTCGTTGCTATAAGGCATGACTGATAGACATTGTACACAATGGATTGATGTTTATGAACTGACTTTTTCAAGTGATGAATGTAACATGTGGATATGTAATGCTACTCACAGAAACTCTTTGATGGCAGTGTGACTTGTACTGGAGCCGTTACGAGTACGGATTTGGCAGTTTGGACGGGGAATTCTGGATGGGCTTAAAGTTGATGCACGAACTGACTTACAAGGTAAAAAGTATGCCCAGTGTTCCATTTCTTATTATGTGGGCTGATGTATGTGGTATGACCAAGAGATTGATCTTCCTTTGGGAAAGTACTACATTGTACAAAGTAATCTTTCATTTCAACAACATTGTCTGGCATATAATGTAGGAATAAGAACCAGCCTTCCTGACGCTATCACAGGTTTTCGTCGTGAGAACACGGTCGCAGTTGTCTTTCTTAACCGTTACCGGCATTACAGGATTCTGTGACATCAAGACCTTCACCGATAACACAGAAACTCTAGCCTAATTTAGAACTACGCAAGGTATTCAAGGGGCAATATGATCAAGAGCATGTTGGCATTTTATCGCCTTCGTCAATTACTGTTGACTCTGATATGGTTTCAACATACCAGGCTCTAACTAAGGTGTGCTGTGTGCTCCAAAGAGAATAATCTCGGTGTTCAAATTAATTTCATCAGTAAATTATGTTGTTGATCATTTGATTATTGGACGAAGGAAAGTTCATATTCACTGTTTTTGACTGAGTTTCACCAAAAATATACAGTCCTTTAAAAAATAACTTGACCTTTAAAAGTGAGTCATCTATCGTGTTGAAATTTTCACATCTTGGTGAGAACACTAAGACAGCTTAAGAATTTTACTGTCTACCACGCAGGGCCTTTGGTTGCTCGGGCCTACCAGGTCATGTGGTTTTGATTTTTCCATTCTCTTAGCCATAAAACTTGATTGTAAAAAAAGGGAAAAAACACACGTGGAAATCTTGACTCCACTTCTTTTATTCCCCGAGTTTAAATCGGCACTTTTCATTACGACAAACACGCCGCCACTAAGCCAAAATGAAAGAAATCAGATTATTGGGATGCTTAATGCCGGGTTCCTTATTGCTGTTGTAGCTGGGAGATTTAACGTAATTGACGGTATACGATATGACAAACCGTCTGGCAGCAACTGGGATGATAGAAGTTAGCCAGACACAGAATAGACAAAAAGCGACAGCTCGCTGACAGGATGCATTTATTCCCACTCGGCATTATTTTAAGAAATCACTTCAAAACACTAGAAAAAAACAGGAGATGAATAAAATCCAATGGCAGATGCTCCAGCATTGTCAGTATATGCCCTTGCAATCATAAGACTGATCCAGTGTATGCGTCGACGTCGCAAGTCTGTCATCAATGCAAGAGGCGGACTCGGTCGTTACTAGACTTGACTTTTGATTATGACTCCCTGTTAATTGTAAGTACCGCAGTAAATTAAAATTTGTCCAATCGTTTGATTCAGTGTGTTAATTCTTTTTCCATATAAAATAATCTAGCATCTCTGAAATTTTTATATCGATCCGATTTATAATAACCGAGATTTAAGTAAAAAAAACAAGGGTGTCAAGTCATTTTTGAAAGACTATATAGTGAGTAAATTTGTAACAGGCCTTGCAATTCTTTTGAGCAGTAAATGTATTCATTCATTCATTCATTCCTTCATTCATTCATTCATCTTCCAGCAGTGGTGGTTAAAGTAAGTACCAATTTTGTTATTACTCTTTTTCCTTGTTTACCCTGTCCAGAGATGCTATCAGCTAAGAGTGGACCTGCGGCACAAAGGAAAGAAATATGTCGCTCTATACTCATCTTTCAAAGTAGATGGACCAAGCGACAACTACACTCTTTGGCTTGGTAAATTTGCTGGTGGTAACATGTTTGACAGTTTGTCGTTTGACAGTGGTTCCCAGTTCACAACTAAGGTAGTTCAATAATATCTTGTCACTCACTTGTCTTTTCTTTCTTATCCCCCCTCAGTTTATTCCTTATATATTTTCCATGATAATTTACCCTTCACTACTTCTTGTTTTGATGTCTCATAGTTATCCTCCTTTGACAATTAGTGTGCTACACTAAAGAACTCAGATGCATCAAAATTTAAAAGAACTTTAAGATGATCGATGTAAAGGGTACAACTGCACTACAACATGTAGACACTGAGCACGTGCATTTTCTTTATGAATTCTTAAGTGTGACTGTAGTGGTTTCATAAGTTAATGTGTAGGTGACCTAAAAACAATTATTTTTTTTTTGGTCAAATGCCATGAGATTTTGATCTGTACTGTTTGTCTTTCCTGTTCGGCTAAGCACATTGCTTGACTTAACTAAAATGTTGGAAGTAAAGATTTGTACAATGACTTCATGTACATATTTTCCATTCTAATAAGACGGCACAATAAGATGACTGTTTACATGTTACGTTAAATGTGTTACCGTTGACACCTTCGGCCTTTTAAGTGTGTAAAAAGTCTCTACAAGAAATTTCAAAAGAAGAGTAAGACTGTGTCCAGAAGAGCTAGTATCTGGTGTTTAGAACATATTACTTCGTTTTTCTCCTTCTGCCTCGTCGGGGTGTAGGAAAAATGATAACTGTACATTTTCATAAACACCAAAATCATGGAGTCATCGATTAACAAAAACAACAAACAAAAAAATCTAACTTTGCCAATCCTTATACTCTGCAACTTCTCGGAGAAATGGTGACGTTGTTGCTGGTCCTTTCTTCACCAGGATCGTGATAATGATAACAACGAAGATGAAAACTGTGCCAGAGTTAACTTCGGTGCTTGGTGGTTCAAGGATTGTTATTCTTGTCATCTAAATGGCGTGTGGGGAGTGGACCCTTTTAAAAATACAATTTCGTGTAAGATTGATAAGGGTCCTATCAAAGACGGGATCAAATACACGGAGATGAAAATTCGGCCCTGTGACTGACCACTTTGTCACGAGTAGGTGAGCTGGGATCAGTAGTTACGGGGGAAGGGGGTAGAGTAAAGTTAACCCACGGCCCACGGGTAATGAAAAGCGTGCATGTTGTGAGTGGGGGGGTCTGCATGAGGCGAGAGCGCTGTACTACTATCACTGCAAGTTAGAAAGTCCTAGGGGACGGACGTAAGTGAGAACAGTCGGGAGATTGTGACAGTGTTTCCAGTGATGACTGGTAGGTGGAACGATGATTGATAATTATGATTGATGTATTATATTCGTCTACGACCATGATGTAAATAAGTATATGTGAGGAATGTGGAAGTCCTTGATACTGTATATAGCAATGTGCGCCATGAGCGATAGATGGAAGTTAGCTTCATGGATTTGTAGCGAGAGTGAGTAGGGTGTAATACGGTGGAGGTGTTACCGTAAGATGTTTGGTGAGTGAAATGTGAACTATTGTGTGTACGCTTCATGAGTTGTAATGAGGGGTGAAGTGATTAGAAATGGTATGGTATTATACCAATGTAATGTTATTTTTTAGGTGCCGGGGTCGGGCCGAAGAGCCGCCTACGGTGAGCACAGGGGATAGGCCAGCATAGGGCCGAAGGCCACACATAGGCCAGAAGTGAAGCTGTCGGTGCAGGACAGTAGAGGCACATGAGTCGTGGCAGTCTGGCCACAGACAGGGATGTATATATGATCGTGAATGTGCTATTAAGATGTGCTATTGTGACATGGATGTATTACTGTGCGAATGAGATATTCATGTGAATTGAAGTATTAACGTGCTATGGCCACGTGAAGTGTATAGGAGGCTAAGGTGTATTGCCATAGGGAGGTGCTATTGAGAGACTGTGGTGTGAAAGAATATTAGTGTGTCATTAAGACCCTGAGTGGAGAGGCTGAGGCCGAGGTGTCTGTAGAGTAATTACCGGGTTGTGGACCCGAGGAAGTGTGTTTACTGAAGAAGGCCGTGGACGGCAGTTAACTTGAAGAATATAATGTATGTATGTAATTGCACTGTTATCCTTATCTTTATATTTATGTTTAATAAATGTGTGAGTCTGATGGGTTGTTCTGTTAAGTGTTATACTTGTTCGTTCGTGATTGTTGTCTTGTTATAACCATCGCATCTCCCAGTCTGGGATTTGTGACACACTTGACCTATAACGACGGAAAGTGTATTGTTCTCGTTGTCAGAGAATAAACTGTTGCCTAACAAAGGCGAACAAAATACCTGACCCCAACTTGTCCTCATTTCTGAAGTAAAACATAAATAGTGAGGCTGCCGTTTGATGCAGTTAAGTCCATGGACAATGAAGGTTTTCACAGTGTAAACTAATTGATAGTGAGCATTGAAGTAAATAATCATAGGGACATGGACTTAAGATAATGACATTTGCATAAAGTCCTTGTGAAAAGCTTAAGGTAACAAGTGGCATGACAATACTAGTGTCAGGCATAATATAGTAATAAATATCACTCTTTATAATTCCCAATGTCTGTTGAGGTCTAGAAGGACTCCGAGCTCTGACACATTACTGTGTGATATTATATTTTGAACATGATATCTCAAGCTGATTGTTTGGGAGGGGTGAAGAGGTAACGGAATTTAAGGGCTACCGATTTCCAAACGTTCACTTCATTTAGGCCTACCAGTACCACTATAAGTGAGTACAAATTCCCGGATACTCCGATCAGATATTTAATACCACTGGCAGAACTTAGACTGAGCTGTTTGTTAACCCTACTTGCATAGTCTGTGCTGTGTTAGTCTGGAAGTGAGCAGAACATTGGTGTCTTTTGTCAACGTTTGAGCTACTACTGAGAGGTAAGTAAACATGTGTATTTCATTTAAGATTCCGTATCAATCTAACGCTTCAGGCAGAGAAATGTTAGCCTATGTAACCCATATTTACAAGGACAAGTCATGACCAACAGCCAAACGTGTGATAGCTGCTATCGGTATGTGTCACTTGATGTCACACAACTTGTGCCCCTTTGAAATTTTAAAGTTCGTTCGCAATGTGTTCAGATATATTAATTTTGTTATTTATAATTGTGCACATTCCCTGTTAAATACTCACATCTTTAGTATATTACACCCATGCTTCATTCTCCAAGGAGTTTCAAGTCTTCTTTATGTATTAAGGGCAACTACAGAAGAAGAAAAAAAAGTCTTGTACTTACAAAATCATAATTTGGCTTTTTCTTCTGCAGTATTAGATTGCAACCGTACTCATTAGACGACAGATATCATCATATTGACATTGTTTCACTTCTCTGTTGGCACAGCGAACTTTCATTTATAGACACCCGATTGGATAAAATGACAAAAATCAAACGAATGTCTCAAGAAAGAGTCAAGATCCTATCTTTCTGCTTCCGTTGGCATTTATTTGGGAATTTACTAAGTAGAATCATTGATGTATTATTGTAACTTAGCTAGTTGAAAATCTTATATTTTTTCAAAACTCATGTATAAAACAAATCATACACAAAAACACTGAAAAAAAAAAAAAAGTATGAAAACAAATGTAACATAATTTCCCCAAAATCGGTCCACAAAGTCGGGAAAGGAATGTGTTCTTTCGATGGGAAAAAAAAATTTTTTTTCGAGAAAACTGGCCTTGAAAATAGTATACATTCCTTCAAATTATTTTGAGACAAAGAGTCTTTAGATCGGCTGGATTTTTTTGATTTTTCATATTTGAGGCACATAGAGAAAGTTCCATTCATGATTGACTGAACTGAAATGTTACTGCGCAAATGCCGATGTTTTGACAACTTGTGTCGAAGTTGGCTTGGAGATACTTTACAAAACAGGATTTTTTTTTTTTTTTAGGGAAAGATCTTATATTGAATAGGAACACAATCTTCAAGTAGATGAAAAAGAACTTTCTGGACATCTGTATACAAAATGAAATTCTTTGGGGTGAAGTATAGAATGTTGAATCTTGAACAAATGCTCATGACTCAAAATCGGTGAGGTGATCCCAAAATCAGCCATCCAACTCAATTTCAATTTTACACTCAAAATGTGTCCGTTTCCTTGCAAACAAATCAAATACTCTGTGTTATCACAATAGATTTTACAGATGGGTGAACTTTGATGTTTGTCAGTTTAACCTTTGACTCATCCTAAAGTGTAAAAAAAACAGTGACGATCAACAGAGCTTGATTGATAGCTGAAAAGGCTGACTATTGCATTATTTCAAAATGATGCCATCTCTTGTGTAATGTGTCTGCACGCCTTAAATTGGCCAGCACAAAAATTTGATTGGACAATGCGGCATTTGTCCCATCTTATTACATTTATATGTGGCTATAGCACCCTAAACAGTTCTTTAATTCCGCTTTTGTGGTAGGCATAAAAGTCAAACCTTTTTTTAGTAGATTAGGTATTATTTATTTTCCACAGGGAAATAACTTTTTCCTGGGACTTTGATACCATCACCGAAGTTGAGCCTGGATTAGACGGATGACACAGAAATCCCTGATGTGAGCTGGATAGTCCACATTTCGAGTAGCCGAGGTAGTAAATGTATGAATAGTGGCCCAGGTGCCCAGGTAACGCTACCCATAAGGAAGAAAGAATCACAATACGCACTTGTATGTTAAAGTGTAAGACATCTCTGGTTTAGAGTGACATGTTCTACAATCCTCACAGCTTCTATTATATCATCTATATCGATTATTTTATTGTTATTATTTAAGATGTCATTAACTACGATTAAATGTTCTCAACACAAGATTTCTCTCGTTTTCTTTTCAGAAAAGTGTTGGCTTTGTTGTACCTTGCATATTGTGTCTGGAATTAGAAGGTTTAGTTATTTCATTGTTCCCAAGCCTAGTTGTGGTACTAGAAAGTGCATTCCTCAATTCAAAAAAGAAAAAGTACCAAAAGAAAAACCAAACAAACAACTAACATAATTATCAAAACAAAAAATGCATCCAAACAAAACGTTTCGGTTGAAAGGTAACCAGATTCACTGTTGTTCACTGTTCACGGTTGCCGCAGACTCTATGCGCCATATTAATAGTTACCATGGAGCTATTAATAACACTGGAGTCCGTACAGCTGATTTCATGCCTGCGCATTAGAAGGCGATAGTCGCCATCTTGTATAGGGCAAGCACGGAGTGCGCCTCAGCGTTTACACATCCGTTGCACTACAGTTTCTGCTTTCTACCTTCCCCTTCCTTTTCCTCTGCTGTCTCCTTCTTTCTTTCCCTCTGCTCCTGTACCTTCTGTTTCTTCTCTACCTTCTTTCTTTCCTGCTTTAAAAGGAGGGAGAACTGTTCTCATTCAATTTAAGTCAATTAATTTACTATAAAACTAGACCTTAATAGCCTATGTATTTGGATTTTACCACAATATTATTCTTTGTTTCTCATTAAATTCAATTGTTTACTATTAGCTGGTGTGCACTGGCTCTTTTGAACTCTTGTTTTGAATACATCATGTATTTCTTAATAATAAATAATAATGGTGCTAGTGATCCCAGTTGATGCACATACAACACTGATGTCACAGTGCAATTACCAGTAACCGCACCTCATGCAAGGTGTCAGATGAATGCATGTCGGTGCAGTCAGTGCCATATGTGCATAATCATACTCATAATACCCAGAAAACGTTTTTTTTTAATGAAAATCTACCCGAAGTAGAATGTCCAGAGCACTTCTGTGAGCTTACACCAGACCACTAAATGGAGAAATTTGTAGGGTCACATATTTACCTTTGAACTCAAGATGGAAGTTGTGCGAACACAAAACTTGGGAAAGTTATCCAAGGCAAAATACAAGCTTAAACAGCAGTCATATGCTATGTGATGTTGTGATCTCATAAGAACGTCACAAAACGTGGATTAGTCACAAAAACAGTGGTAAATGAAACTGTATGGAAAAACAAATATTGACCGCATCAACGTGCTGACTGCACCTAATGCATTGACTATAGATCTAGAATCTATAGATTCACTAGGTGAGAGATTGACCTGTAGCCGTAGGAATTTATACATTTTTATTTGGAAAAGCTCTGGAATGCACAATCCAGCTGTACTCAAACCTCTGAATAACTAGACTAAGGCTCTTCTGATTTTTAGATATATGTACTTGACTGAGTGAGTACAACCAAGCTTGTAGATTAAAATGTTTTTCTTCAATAGTGCGCGGCTCGCAGGGCAAGCGAAGAGGGCTGTGCGCACTCCAGTGTTATTAGTACCTCCATGATAGTTACGCACTTTTCAATCCACAAGTGTTACGAAAAAGGAAGAGAAATCATGTCCAAATACTGTTTACAACAAGAAATACACAAAGAAATGTATATGAGTGAATGCCCAACGCAAGCCCTTCTTGGTCTTTGACAATTTTGCAATACAATTTGAGGACATTTTCCACAACAATGTGGATGATTTGAAATAACAACAAACGTTATTTGTGACTGTATTATACCTGTTCTGTGATATCTCAAGCGCCATGCATGTATTATCTTCTCTCCTCCCCCCCCCCCCCCCCCCAAAAAAAATCAGACGGCGTTTTGACAAAGTACAGTGGTTTGTCATTGCCTGGCAGACTCCCAATCGAGCAAAGAGTTTTGGAAAATGACGCAGTCATACTTATTTTTAAAATTATCGGTGTTTAAAGAAAATATTTTGTAGACATAGAGATACAGGACGGAAACGTATTCAACTACAAAAAAAAAATCAAGCCAAAATCGAAAGAAACGTTTTGTCAAGGCACTTCAGACTTCACGATTAGGCGACGCATATTTTCCTTCCTTTGTCAACTATTGCATTGCAGCAAGCAACTCAGTTGAATAGGGGGCCGGCCGTAGCCTTTTCTTTGTCCAGGGACCCATAATAATGTTAAGACTAGTGACGGGCATACTGTGAAACTAATGAATCTTAAGCTTCATGCAGGGAGGGCAATGAAGAAACTTTTTAATGAATGAATTTTGGATGTCGCCCTATTGTTGCTGGTTGCGAAGGGACCCCATAACAGTTCAGGCTTCAGGGTCAGAAAAATGTAGGTCTACCACTAGTTGAGAAGGCCCTTGCCATAGTTTAGTATGTCCACTGACTTTTGCTGACGATATCACTGACATGGCTACTGACTCATCTGACCTGTTCATCGTAAAAAAAATGTTCAATGTTCATCAGATAAGGAATTTTTTGTAACAACAAGTGAAATTAGTGGTAGAACAGAAACTCAAGTTTAGACAGGCTGTGTACCAACCGATCATCTGCCTGGTTAGTTCAAAAGTTATTTTAGTGAGAAAACGGTCAATATCAGAAAGAAACAAGTCGTGATGCCGTGACTACCATACCTTTTGCTGGAATCTTTTCAATGCCAAATTATGCCATTTGTCTTTTAGCACCCATCAATGAGGACAGTCACTCGTAAATAAATAAATTAACTATTAAGAAAGAATGTCAGAAAGAAAGAAAGAAAGTAAGAATGAATGTAAGAAAGAAAGAAAGAAATGTTGTAACCATCCATGTCAGAAATACAACTAATGAATTATTTACTGCACCAAGGGGTGTTTTACGCAGGTTCTGATTTGAAAGCAATTAAGGGAACTAATCAGTTGAATATTTAGCCTTCAACTGTTTTTAGTGATTGTCTCTCTTGTGTAAATTATTTAATATTGAAAAATGGACATAAAATTTATCATGGAATGAAAACCTGACAATTCCCTATTACATCATACATGTTCCACCGCCCAAGTCAGGCCACTGAATTACGAAAGAACCTGCATCTTATTTTGTAACGCCATCATTAAATTTACTTCACTGCTCATAATTACGATAATATAGTTCTATATATACAAGTATTATTATTATGACTGCAATTTTAGTAAGATTGTTTCCAAAAAAAAAATGTCAGAATTCAGTTTAGATTTTGCTTTTAGTCGTGTAAATTTGGACTGGATAAAGGACATGTATGTTTAAATGCAATAAAGAATTAGGGATATTACTTTGTTAAGTTGATTGGAACTTTTACTCAGTGACCAGGCCAGACAGTACTGCTGGGCACTGGGCAGGGACTTACTTTTGAGTGATCGGGATTTTTGGACCATCCTTTTCAAAATATTTAGAAATGCAGATAATGATCAAAAAGCTTCGCTGACTTCAAAGATGGTCAGTAGGTTAATTCTACTCTGACGTTTTTTGGGAGGTGTGGGCTGGGTCCTTTTGAAGCACACGCAGCTTCTTGCAATCGTCCATGAGCTTTTTTCGGGGGAAAGTGGCTGGGGGAGGAGGGGAGTCCCGAAAAAAAGAGAGGGGGGCGGGGGTGGAATCAGATGAAGTGTATTTATTTATGCTTATTATCTAATATTCAGGCTCAAACAGGACGGAGAGACAAAACCGCTTTATTACAGAATGAGATTCTGATCTAGAATTCCAAAAGTCAGGAGGCGGGTCACTACTGGAAAACTGCTTTGATCCATTTAATTGGATATCCAAATCTAAATCTGGACTCTTGCCCAGCACTACCAGAATGCTGGGAGTTTACCAGCTAACGCGGGTTTACGAATTTGAAGGGGGCTTGCTCCATTTGGTACAGGGAAAGGGGACGGACCCTTGATTAAAAACAATATTGATGTTGTATAGAGAGTCAAAGGAGGCCATTTAATATCCTACTCTAGAGGACTCATAAAAAAGTAAGAGGAATAGCATCACAATTAATAATGTTAATGATAATAAATATAATAATGATGAAAATCATTTTGAAAAAGTCTAGCTCTCTCTATCTTCGACTCACAATCTCTTTCTCTCTCTCACTCTCTCTCTCAGGCACTAATCTGTTGCATACACTCTTTCACTAAACAAACATACACAACATAAACACATGGGAATAAAGAAAATAGAAATTTTAACAAATAAAAGAGCAATATACAGACAAATAAATTATGCAGACACGGTATTTGATGCCAATGTATATTCTAAATTTATTTTGCACAGTAATTATATTAAAACGAAAATACTTAATGAACAGTTAGAGATCGGGCTTACATTTTCAAACCTTGCCTGGGACTAATCGCAGTTTTGTGCGGGACTGGAAATCGCAGCAATAAGCGTATCTGATTTTAATCCAGTGGGTGAGTTACGTGTCTGTCTGTGCAGGTCAACGAGAGAATTGTAGTTATTTTGTTTAAACAATGCATCTCTCTTTACAAGCCTTACATCAGCTTCTTCAGTTGGCATCTTAGTTCTTGTTTGTTCCAACTCCACTTTTTGCGCAACTGAGAAATTCGACATTAAACATTTTCTGTTTCAGTACTATGATGAGGAATTAGAATACATTGGAACTGTGAAACAGCTTGAAAAGTGCAACATCGCATATATAAAACAAGTGTCAAAGTGAGCATCTGTTATGCTTCTTCTGCATATTAAAAGATCTCCAGTTTATCAGAAAATGGACACAGAACAAACAAGAACAAAAGTTGCAAAAAGACAGCAATAAACTTATCCCATTTTCGTCCAATACATATCTGTTCAGTCACAGAAACTGTGCAGGTCAACGAGAGAAACGTATTTGTTTGAACAAAATACTATTTCAAAACAAAACAAAATTGTGGGGTCACAGAAACGCTTGAGAATCAAAAAGGACTCACGTACGATAAGTACCCGGATTTGTTAAAAGTTCTAAGATTTTTTTAATTACTTGATTTTCCTTTCTATTTTCTATCGTGTTCCATATTTTATTCTTAAAGAAGAATTGTCTTTCCTTTTCCCGTGCGTTTGATTGTATCGTTTCTGTATTATTTCTTATACAAAGGCTTTGCTACATACACAGTTTTGTCTTTACCGTATTTTGAATTCGTTTAATCAATACAATCTTCCTTACAAACAGCATATCAATATATCATTTCTGTACTATTTTTTACTCAAGGCTACTACATACAAATGTTTTTTCTCTTTAATATTTTGAATTCGTTTCAACAATGCAACTTTCCTTACTAATCATACATCAGTGCCCCAGTTCGCCAACTGTCACTAAATAGCATAGCTAAGCACATTCCACAACATCATTCTAACATCTTGTTAGCCGCGGATCCCTCAATGATCTGGATCTCTGATGTTTTACTGTGTGTTTACGTATGTATTATTCTAATGCGGTGAAGCAATACCGTGTGTCAGTTTGACTGGCTTATTGAAGAGAAAATAACAAACTGCTGATCTAGTCGACAGGCAAATCACACACACACACACACACACACACACACGCCCACACATGCACACACGCACGCACAAACTAACACATACAAACTCTACAGCACTTTATATTTTCACAATTGGTGGGTTTTGCGCATATCTTTTATTGATTTTTTTTTTTGGTCCATATTTTCAAAATGCAATATCATTAACTCAAAGTTTCTCTATTATTGGCGGATATTCAGAAACAAGTACTGTCTACCATGTATACTAAACAATAACATCAACAACCAATGTTTGATTAATAATAATTTTTTTTTTTTTTTTTAATGCACTCACAATCATAGAAGACATTCTGAGGAATCAAACTCAGCAAAAGATCAGTTTCCAGCAAACTAACCCTTGGCCAATAAAAGTGCCAATATTCCAACCCAACCCCTGAGATTTTATTACCAATTTGAGAAACCAGATTGCCATTACTGATAAACTGCTGACTCTACAATGCATCAACTTATAATAGGAGTGGATTGCAACATGTATGAAAACGCTGAGAAAACCACTGAGCCTGGACACATGTGGCTGCCACCTAATTTCATGTTTTAGAAAGAAATGTAATTTGCGATAGATGAAAAAAATTTGCAAGCACATGTACACAGAATTATAATTCATGTATTTGTATATATAAGTGTCATATGGGTGTATTATTGTGAGTCTTTTAATGCAGATTTTGATTTTGAAGCTTATTGAACGATACGCCCATTTTACACAAAACTTCAAACTTTCATTCACCATTTTCTCGAAAAGGCAAAAATGCACATACACCAAAATGGAAAATACCGTCAGAAATATTCATAAACACCTACATTCCACAGTGAGTAATATTAAATAAATTCAGATCCAAGAATCATTTTTCAGAACAATGATTCAGTGAGACCCACGCTCTACAATGTATATTATTACATCAGTGACCATAATTCAGAACAAAGATTCATAAACATCTACGTTCTATAGTGAATAATATTAAACAAACTTTAACATAGATCCAAGAACCATTATTCAGAACAATGATTCACTAACATCCACACTCAGCAATGTATGAATTTAGTTAACTATAATTCAGAATAAACATCTATAAACACCTATAGTCTTTATGAAATGTATCATACATGAATAAAACATTTAAATGGAACTTATAAAACGTTTTTACTTTTCACAATTGTACAAGCTTTCACAATGTATTAACCATCTGAAACCTGAAGTGTCACTGATCCAAAAATGTGTTACAATATAAGTCTGATTTAGCACAGATTAATGTCTACAGGTCTATAAAATATCAAATACCATTAGCTATCTTCAAATCAATAATCTACATTTATAAAAGAATGGTTATACAACATTCTACTATGCCTCCCCTTACTCCTCGATTAAAAGCAAATTAATGAATCATTTTCCCATTTCATTATATCTATGTATATTCTTCCTATAGATGCTCAGCCCAAACTTCACCTCTAATACACACTCATTATGTTGAAAATTGACATAAAAACAATACAAAAATAAACCCAAAGAGCAATTTGAAGTAAAAGTGAAAGACAGAGACAACAAGGTGTAACATTACTGTTTATGATCCATTTGTATTGAGTTGGTAACAAAGTCGTATTTCCTCATTTGGATTCATATTTAACTCATTTAGACATTTGATGCATGAAAAAAAACATTCTGTATACACAAGGAGGACATCAAGGGATTATAACCAATCAAAAATTTAGTTTCGACCAAAACCACCTTGGCCAATAAAAATGCAACTTTCTCCATTCAGATCTTCCATACCGACTTGCAGAACACAGTCGCATTTCCTCAATTTTTCCTCCCTCGCCGTGGAATCGTGCAAGACTATTGGATTAGCTCCCCCGCACTTTATATTCAATACTGGTGCACTTGTTGCTTGGGGACCATTGTTTTTTACGCAGTAAGCTTTAGTTTGGTGGTTCTCAACCATTTTCAGGTAATCGCCCCAATTCGCTCCAAATTTTCTTTCAACACACACCTGCTACTCCCTCTCCCCCCCCTTTCTAAAAATGTCCTTACTCAAACCCAACTGATACATTTCACTAGTCAGACGGCACACAAATCATGATGTTAAGTTTTTAAAAACCTTATAATTGCCAGTAGACATGTTGATTAATCTTTTGTAAAACAGAAAGGATTCTTTATCACTTGCACCAACAAAGTAGGCCTTTTCTGTTTATAGATTCCATTTATGTAGGCTGTTGAACAAGTCAGATGATTGCCCCCTATATTTGCCCCCCAAATCGTCTACCATTCAAGACTTTCACACACACACACACACCCTTCACCTCTTTCATCATTTTCCCCGACTAGTTCACCCCATATTGAGAACCATTGTCATAACTGAATAGTGAACAGATCCCATTCTCTATTCACTTTTGTGATTCCCCTAGGGTCCCCCTAACAATAACCCGTGTCTGTAAAGTTCCAAAAATTTCAATCTGAATTTATTTCACAGAGCTGCACTGAAGGCTGGACAAAATCTATCAATATGTCAAATTCCATTTAATAACTGGGTTGTTTTGTTTTGTTGGTCTCAGAAACCCAGCAGGATGATTGAATAATTTAATTATTTCAAACCCCAATCTCTGTCAATAACACTGTGTCTGTTGTGGCTGCAAAATTTAAGTGTTGTACTGAAAATTTATGTAGCCTAAACTGTGTCAGCCTATGAGGAAACACGAAAACTTGGTACCTATTGAGAGTGCTGCTTTACCGCCAATATTAAATGCATGGACACTGAATGTCGCCTCCGCTTCCATGTCTGTGACAACAATGGTAAAGTCCCGGCTATCAGGATTTGCTGTTACACCCGATAAAATTTCAATACCATGATTTTTTGTTGTTTTGAATAATTTCAACTTTGTTTGTCCATCTCCATTGAAATGCCACACCCTGAGACAGGCTACATACGTTCCCTTGACGGGAGCTGTGAAAATGCCTGTGTCTTTGCAAAACTCCTGGCCATGATTGCAGGTTACATCCTCATATGGACAAATAATGCCACCTACTGTAGACACATAGAAATCAATCACACTTGCGGTAAATCCAACAACAGGTTGTCTGGCGCATTGCTTTCCTGGATAAAAAATAAAAATAAAATGCATTTCATTATATGAGCCTACCACAACAATTTACAGTTGCAATTTTACGGAATAAACAATACAGAAATATGACACAGTTTCTTAAATTGTAATTAAGTCACAGGGAATCAGCAGACAAGACATCACTTGGCTAGAAAGATTCCTGGGTTTTAGTTGATTATGGTTCTATACTGAACTTTTCTTGTTCTTTTGTGATAAAATGAATAATGGCAGGTAAAACTGATGGCATGATGAGGATGATGATAATAATATAATAATAATAATAGTAACCATAATAATTTGTTGCCTTACCCAAAGTTTGTATTTCAGATTTCATGTCAGACAATTCCTTTGGGATCCCCTTCAGCTGTACATGAAAAACAAAAATGTGCCAGTGATTCTACAAAGCTGATGTGTGATATGGGAACCTAAATAACTGAAATCTCTATGACAGTGACACTTTGCTATCTCAGTTTTGAAACATCATGAAATTCATCAAAGATAAATATAACATGATAGTCAGAGAAATAAGCGTGCAGACAAAAGATAAGTGGGTATTAATCTCAATACTACCACTGTATTCATCCCAATGTTAATAGTTTTGAGAAAAGCAACAGTTGTTTCAGAAAAAAAGAATTTAGAAAATATTTGATCAATAGTTACTATTATTGTTTATTTACTTGAATATTGCAGATAGAGATTGTTACTGTTGGGTTTGACCTCAGGGTGAACTATGAAAGATGAAGCAATTTTTAGGCCTAGCTATGACTTGAGCCATTACGTTACCATAGTAACGGTAGTGTTTATATCTTGAAATAGAAATGTCACTGGAGATCTTTGTTTCTCCAAGGCACGACAGCCATTAATTATTCATACTGACAGCATAATTTTCGCTAATCAAGGGGTCAAACTCCTGAAACAGCATGTGAATGACGGGGATGAAACTACTTCCCCTTGAATAATAATAATAGTTCGTCCATCAGGTATGATGATGACCTTAACAACACGAGAGGAATAAAGAACAGAAATTGTTGAGAATTTCAACACATGGACAATAAAGAGAACTAAAGGATACAAAGGACAGAATGGAAAGACTGTTCTTTCATGACTTATGGCTTCTCATGTGACTGATAAGTCCTATTTTTGCCCTGCAGACCCTTCCGCATAAATGACAAGAGTGCTCCGTTGGTTCAGTACCACTGGTACTGACGCAAGAAGTGGCGTAGTGCCAGAGCGGGATGGTCCAAACACAGCTCGGAGGCTCTCAAAGAACTTTCTAGTGTTGTTTGTGTCAGCATATTTCTGAGTTTCTCTTACTCGCTCTTCAAGCCAGTCATTTTTCATTTTCCTCAGCTTCTTCTGGAGTACACCCTTACATGCACGCAGTGCATCAGCTTTTGCTGTGGAAGAGGGGTCACTGCAGTGAGCTTGGATGAGACTATTTTTTTCTTTGATGAGCACTTTGATTTCATTATCATTATCATTGAACCAGTCCTGGTGCTTTATAATAATAATAATAAAATAATGTATAGCATTTATATAGCGCATATCCATTTAAAATGCTCTATGCGCTTTACAGAAACAACATGTCAACCACAGAGCAGAATGGAGCTGCCTGCGAAGCGCTCAACACACTGCACTGCTTCTTTCTCTCTCCCTGTCTCGCTCACTCTCTCTCTCTATCTCAGAGCAAATTGTAACGCAGCCTGTTAGGCGCAGTTCACAACCCACAACAGTTCACAACTCACAGCAGTTCACAACTCACATCAGTTCACACAACACATAACTCAAATAATATTTGAATATTTATTAATAACAATATATATTTAATAATGAATAATAAATTCTGGGGGGGGGGGGGGGCATGATATGGATAAATTTTAATCTATTAATTTCAATTTTCAATTTTGCCCGGGCAGCTGCCTTTCGGCCTGCTTTTTACGATTTCCAACAGCCAAGGTATCTTTAACGTGCGCAACGTGCACACGGGCCCTCCGAATTTTTTCGTCCTTATCCGAGAAGACTAGGTACTCGATCCTACCCCCCAATAGGACCAGGGACTTGAAAATATGAGAAAAATCCAATTTCCAACATGCCTGCACTGCCCGGGTTTAGAACCCGGGACCCTTGGCATGAGAGGCGAGCACCTTGCCTCTAGACCGCTCATTGTCCATAAATTCGTTTGCTAAGTTTTGGCTATCCTCCTCTGTCTGTCTCCGTTTGGCGCCTACCACAGGTGGATTAAATGTGCAGTAGTGGTGAATGCGAGAAAGAATCAACAAACAAGAAAGAACAAGAAACAGACTAAGAATCAAGAACAGAAGACCAACAGCATTAGCTATTTTGGGTTTGGGCACAGCCATTTAGTACATCAAAACAGAAATTTAAGACAACAAAGAATATAAATGTCTGTAAATGAAGATTCCAAAACCTGTTGCATAAGAAATTTACCAGAAGAAGCAGAAATTTCAATCATTCAAATTGTATTGGATCAGGGAGTTTAAAGTGTTTTTATACCTACTCACCTCTTGTAGTTGTGTGTTCTTTTCTTTCACTTTTGCATTCAGTATATGCCGAAGTTGAATGAGAGGTTTGAGTTTGTTGTCCATCATTTGACACAATACAGAATGCTGGAAATCAAAAGAGTAAATGAAAGTTTGTCCACATTACTTGTCACAAGTCACTGCAATTATAAAATACAGTCACCAAGACATGACGGAGGAAAAAGTTATCTTTTGTCAGTATGTCTTTCTTTTGCAGCGACAGCTCTTGTCAAAGTCATATGAGAATTCCGTGAACTCAGTCATGATGCAGCCAAGAATCCTACATTGACCTGATGTAACTTTGTGTATGATTTCCTGAGAGGTGGTAGGACTATTAAATAATAAAAGGGCCAATTTCCTAACTCATCACAATGGCAATGTCACCCGCCGAACTACATAGGAATTACGATATTCCTGTGAGTCAGATTATTTTAACAATGAAAGTAACACTGATGCATTGTACATGTAATACAATAGCATGGCAAGATGATTCAATGAAAAATTACTATTAAAAAAAATTAATCCAGATTATAGAATATACAGGAAAGTCTTTGCCATTATAAACTGGTGGTCTGAAAGTGAATTAATAAGAATTTGCATGCTATACACATGATATTTGAAAACTGTCAACTATGCTGGAACAGTATTTCTTTGTCATCTGAAGTCATTTATCAGTACTCCAGGGGAACACCAGAAAATGTTTTTTACTGATCCACTAAACATTCCATGCTTGTGTAATGTTGGATATTGTCAAAACAGCTCTTCAACTTCTCATTTACAACCATAATCCTGTCTGTCTGTCACCTACGAAAATGTTTACTTTTCTTTCCTGCCTTGTTGTCTCTTTCTCTCATCTACTTATTTTTCAGTTAAAATTACAATCCTCCATACCCACTGATCTACTCAGTTACTTCGATATCTACCTACCTAACAAACTACCATCATATTCTCATACTTTGTTTGGTAATAGTATTTGTTAAATAGGGTAAAAGTACTGTTTTCCTTCAGCTTGATTTATAATTAATTTCTCACATTGGTTTTCAATTCCTTGAAGTCTGTTTTCTGTTCCCCAAAATCTGTTTTCAATTCCTCAATGTGTGTCTTCACTTTCTCCATCTCTGGTTGCCCATGTTCTTCTACTGTCATCAGTCGACCATCAAGTTTGATCACTGTCTGTGAGGTATTATCACATTCTAGTTTAACTTTCTCCATGGCTGTCTCCAGAGAACCAGTCTTCTTGGCTAAATCATCTATGGTTTTCTTGGCTACCTTGATCTCCTGATTCATTGACTCTAGGGTTTTCACATGTTCTTTCTCATTTTTCTCAAGTTCTTCAACATTATTATTTATGTCGTATGCCCTTTCTTCTAAGTGGTCCAAACGGGCATCTGCTTGTGTCAGTTTCTGGCTGTGTGTGCTGATCATTTCCTGACACTCTGTCCTCATGGAAGTTTGTTCTTGAGCAATTTCCTCCACATTCCCTTTGAGAGAACAAACGGCCTCTTCAAGCACTCCAAACCTTGCCAGGAGTTGATGCGTCATCCTCACCTCAGATTCTTGAAAGAAAAAAAAAGAACATATTTAAATGTTAGTTTAGCTGGGAAACTAGTGGCCGATCTTATAAGATTCAGGGCCCAATTGAAAATTTCTTTGCGGGGTCCCAGGTTGACATTCAAAGTCTGAAGTTTCTTTGCGAAAAAAAAATAGTGCTTGTCATAGAATTAATATCTTCATGCTAGAATTGAAAGCTAACAAAATGTATGTTTAAAAATTCCATTTGAGGTAATGAACCAAATGGATGTAAGCACATTTTAAACACTACTGACATTTTCAGAATTTAGAAGAAATCTAAAATCATTGCTGCTCTCTGTAAAACCTGCAATGTGGTATTAGGTATAATGACTGCAATGTGTTGTGTGTATCTGACAAGCCCAGGTTTCCCTAGAGCGTGCCACCACTGTGCACAAGTGTCCAATCAGTTCATGGTTTGCCCTGACTGGGTAAAACATTTCTGATTAAATCACTGTAAAATGCTCATCTGTTGTCCCAAACTACATTACAAGTGAACAACTTTTTCCATCTAATTTATATCTTTCCATACAACCATAATTAAACTCAAGCTTTACTCAGAACAAACCTAGTTCCTTTATTCTCTCTCTGTCCCTGGTCACACTGCACCCACCCCCCCCCCCCCTCATCCCCATCTCCTCCTTCCTCCCTCTTTCATTTGTTCCTACTCCTTCCGGGAAATCCTACAAAACTCAGAGTCTGTGTTTCTAATACAGTCTCCCCTGCAGAGACTAACCATTAGCAATCAAAGTCCACCTAAACAGAAATTGGTTCCGTGAAACTTGGATGACCAAATTTGAAGTATTTTGATTCCATGGCTAGGGAAATTATCGCGGTTGAACGAAAGCAAACTCAGTGTAAACATTGGACCTCCCCATTGACAGATTAACACAGTTTAATCTCTGAAACAAAGATAATGTCTGTATATTAGACTGATAGGATTTTACCTGCTGATCCGCCACCTGTGTTGTGTGAAAATGATTGTAATGTTGTTTGAAAGTTCTGTGATGACTTTTCCTCTTCACTTGTACCTTCAACATTTCCATCTCTAATCTTCTCTTTTATATCTGTTGAAACCAAGACAAGAATTTCATCTTTGCAGGTATTTAAGTATGCAGACATGTAACCAGTGTGTTACTAATTTTAAGTTGGGCTGGTATAGTATTATATTAGGAAGTGCATAGGTAGGGAAGATATCCCCCACCTATACACTTTGCATAGGTAGGGAAGACATTCCCCTACCTATTCACCTTGCATAGGTAGGGAAGATATCCCCTGCCTATTCACTTTGCATAGGTAAGGAAGATATCCCCAGCCTATGCAATCCCTATGTGCAAAGTGCATGCAGAGAAGATATTTCTTGACTCTTCACTTAACTTAGGCAAGGAAAATATTTTAGTCTCTGCATATTTTTTAGGTCGGGAAGATATTTCTTGTGTAATAAGTCTACTTTGCTTAGGCAGGGAAAATATTCCTTTCTATCTGTGCTTTGCCTGCTCTGTTTGCGATAGCTATGAAACATTATAATTATAGGTAATGATCATGTATCACACTCATCATCCGGCTGTAGGAAGCCAAATCAGCGCCTATCCCCATTACGACCTATTGGCGACAGTAAAACTAACCTACATCTGTCAAAATATGGCAAAAAGAAAAAGCTGAAAGAAGAAAGGCGACCCTATAGATTTTCTGTTGTTCTTACGCTTCTTCAATTTACGTGCATGTATGAGGGGACAATGAATTTGATAGGCTTTAATTTTAAGCCCATAGAGGTAGAATGTAATTACATGTATTATTGTAATTGAGCATGGCACCTATGAAAAGTCCAGAGTGGATCTATTGGGAGAGGAGAAAGGGGAACAAGCTGCTGTTTCCTGCCTACTTGGGAAAACATAAATAGGCCTACAGTAAAGCACATCTACACGAAGAATACACAGGTATTTAATTTGTTGAGGCACTTGTAGGTCAAGCATTCCAGGGAATTTCCCAGCCAGGACCCCTACGCTGATCCGACGTATTTGTGTAAGGTATCCCCGTAGAGTAGGTAGGATTACCGTAGGGGTGGGTTCCCTACATCAAACAGACGTCGGTCAATGCTGTCAACAGCGGGTCTACGAGGGAACGATGCCATTGCTTTATGCAAACATCCTACACAGAGGATTACCTTAGAGTTGCTGGCTGGAGTGATGAAACTTCGACTACGTAGTAGTTCGACGACCGAACCCTTCACATTTCAGTTCATTCTCCACAAATTACACAAGAGAGGAGAAACAAAAATTTTGAAACTATTTCAAGCTAATATTTGCTTCTTGCCAGTTCAGTATTGTCCACGCAGATTTATTTTGTTTGTTTTTCAATTTTGGTGAATAAAGAAATCGACCGATTACACCCCCCCCCCCCCCCCACACACACACAAGTTCAGTAAGCGCATGGTTACGTTATAGTCCATGCTGCCACACCACGAGGTCAGCTTCCATCTTGACCTCTGCTCGCAGTGGGCGATGGAGCAACGAGCCTTTGTCACAACGTTTTGCTTTGAGCTCGGTCTAGGCCGTTCCTCTGACTCTTGTCTTTGCTGACTCGCCGACTGATTCGAATGATTTTGATTCATATAACCTCCTGTCGTCGACTGACTCGAATCGCGATTAGCTCCTGCCGCCACTGGCTCGCCGACAACTAATTCTATTTAATATCGCGAATTCGCGATTCAAATCAAATGCACTAAATTTAGACCAATAATAATTCCACACGTTTAGTAATGACGTTGTACACTATCTTCCCTACCTATGCAAAGTGCATAGGGAGGGAATATCTCCCCTCCCTATGCACTTCCATTATATTATCCATACATGTTTTGAAAAAGATAAGTGAAATGTTTATTGTGTCTGCATATAAGTTTGAACTTGTAAACTTAATACCTGACATACTTGACACTAATTGTGTTCTTGAACTTTTCCCAACTTCTCAGAACCCTATGCTACTATAAACTTTATATTTATATCTCATGTTTAGTAGTTTACATTCAAAAATTTTGTATTGTCCACTATGTAATTATAGCATAACATTTATAGTACACCTTGATGAGATTGCATGACCATTTACCAGTACCTCATTCTGGCATAATGTTTAACTGGTGTAATTCACTATAGTAGTGTATTCAAGTTTCAACTTTTGTAACGGCATATTTTGTCTTTTCTCAGAATGTAATCAAGCTATAAAGCTTTTTTCAGACTGTAAAATATGTAACATTAAACACTAATAAAAAATAAAAAAGAACATGTACATTTGTGCTTAAAACTGAGATTTTTAAACTAATTAGTCCCAAAAGCACTGTTGCATTGATGTTAAATTTGGAACTGATAGGCAAGTGTATTTGTCAAGGTTAAAGTTATAATTGTCGTGCTGGGTCACGACTTGAAAAGACTTGTTTTTTTTCACGGTCTCGTTGATTATAACCAGCGTAAATGTCCTTGAACTGTTCTCGTGAACAGTTTGTTTTTGTAACACTTTTTCTTAGAGATGGAAAGAAAGTGGGGCAAGAGAGAATAAATGGATAAGTTAGGAGTGACAGTGCAATTCTCGACCCCGTGATTTTGATGAACTCTTACAAGGGAAGAGAAGGGGTGAATAAGGAGATAGTTTAAGACGCTTAGTCGCGTTCAGAAATTCGTACATACAACGTAGAAAGCACGAGGGTTTAGAGATTTTAGTAATGGTTTTGACATTTTAATTTGACCTTGTCTGTTTCTAGTACAAGGCCGTGACCGACTTCCATGTAGATCTATTAATACTACGAGCTGAGCTCGGAATGGATGCACCAATCAAATCCAGGCATTTGGACGGTAATTTGCAGCTGGCCGCACAGTATAAAAGCGTAGCCATTCCTATGTTCATCACTCCATACAGAAAATTCCATCTGTGCAGGCGTCGGCGTGATTCTGCCAGAAGAATCAGAAGACTGTTGTGTTTTATGTCTATGTCCATTATAGGCATTGAGATGAAGCCATGTGCTCGATTATGATTTACCCACTGCTGTTGTCTACTGTTCCCTGATTCCTTATCAGGGACCAAGTGTAAGTGTTTGTCTGTTGATGCTTCAACAATGAACGAGGAGCTGAACGTAATTTTTCCAGTAGGACAGGATTGCCGCACATGCTAGAAGTGCTGCCCAGGGGTGCAGGACAAAGATGTATATTAACTTGCAACTAGATCTAGTATGAATGTTTGGCATACACAACTGTGAATTGAAATTGATTTGTCTGGATGAGGCTGGGGATTGCCAGCCCATCCTAGAGTAGATCTAACTTAACTACGTCAGTTTGTATTGACGAGCTTGATCCATTATAAGCGGTAGGCACAAATAGCTGAGATGACATTGTCGCCAGAGACATGAGTATATTGCTTGATAGATAGTAGGCAGACTATATCTGAGAGATAGATAATTCATACTTAAATTGTTAGTGAGTCAGAATGATCTTAATCTTATAGGAATCTAGAGGAGACTTCTAGTGACATATTATTGAATTTTCATTTGATGCTGCTGATGTTGTCTTTTTAGTATGTAAGAGATCTAGACAAAATTGTTAGGATATTTAAGGTAATTAAATTTGTGGCCCTGCAGGTCTGTTGATAAAACTTATTCAGATTGTTCTTAGTGTGTGGCATGGTACGAAAGCTTAATTAGTAAATACCTCTCGATTTTAAAATGCAGTCATAAAACCAATAATTCATAACACCCTCTCTGTAACACTATCACCCAGTACCAGACCCGTAACAGTATTATTAACAGTTGTCATGTATTTCCTATCTAGACAGTCCCCCTGAAAATCCCAAATTATCCTACTTTCCATACATGTATACTCTTTACAAACCCTATAAGAGAACTGTGTTAGGCAACATACCTTGCATTGTCATGGACAAGGTATGAAACCAAAAATTAAACTAAAATTGGACCTCAATAATGATGGCTAGGAGAGAATAATAATTACTGGTAAATTCCTTGTTTTTTCCGTTGAGATAAAAAAACACATTGTCTATAAGTTGGCTAGTTTCCTTGGCTGTAAGGGTATATTCATCCTGTTTTTCTATCCACGCTTTTCCTGTTTTGACTGTCTGGAAAAAATAAATCCAATTATTATTTCAATAAAGCAGGTTTGTAATATAAAGCAGGTTATATTGGGTTGATCCAGTGTCACTTTTAACTGTATACTAGCATAACTTTACCTTACCTTTCTTAGAAATAATCAAATGAATTGATGACACTTTTCATGCCTGTCCAGACTACAACGTAAAAGAGACGTAATCATATAATCTATGCACTTACTTCAAAGACGGAGCTTATACATGTGTATACATAATAACATACATAGCTACAAGTTTTTTCAAAACTATACTGCTCAGATTCCTTTTAATCAGCTAGGCACTCAACAGAAGGTTAGCTAGTTGTCCACCTATGTTGCATCCCAAACTTGTTAATTACCTCATCAACAAGCTTGTCTAAACTTTGGTGTAGGTAACCTCTTGTCTTCTCCAAAGTTTCAAGTTTCCTACTGATGTACTCTTCATCCATCTTGTCACAAGTATTCTCTATTTTCTATACCTGTAAAACTGAAACTTGTATTAAAATTGTTACCCAGATCGAATTTACAACAGCCATGCACCAAAGGGAAAATTGTATCTGTGAGTTGTTGTGAAGTTTCTTTGTGTTTTTTTTTTTCAAATTGGAAAAGATAGCTTCATAGTTTATGATTATGAAAGAATAAAGCATGGTGTATTCAAGGGGACTTCCCATCTAAAAAAAAAAAATCCTTTATTGGTTACCGATCTTTCTACAATTAAAAATTATTTCACAGCCTTCCAGTCAAATGACGAACATATCTAAAAATAGCAAACATTCTGGGAATTTAACGGGAATTTCCGTTCTTAGCTGGCATATCTCGTTCGAGTTCATGTTAATGATAATATGAAATAATTCCAGGTAAATATTGCTATTACACACTTAAAGAAAGCATTTGCATTCACAGTACAATGAAGGAAAATATCTGAAATTAAATTTTTTCAAATGCAATGCATGCACCAGTGAAACAAAAAGGAAGATCAGCCCAAAGTCCCTCGGATGTATGAAAATACCTTGATTTCAAAAACCTTTTCATACGCTTTTATATTTACAGTTTAGTGTTTATTTACCAGATCTATATGCAATCATGTAGGCTACATGCAGAGTATATTACAATTTACTTACTCGCTGGTTTATAACAACACAAAACTAATCTACACAAGCAAGTTAAAGAAAGCTCTCTCCTGGTCGTTGATCTGTTGTGGTGTTGCCAGATGACTAAAGACGTCGGAAGCCAAATCTATCGTGGTGTTAGCCAAAATTATCCCAGGTGGCGGACATTTTTCTTTTTTTTTGTTAGTAACTGTTAATGGTTAACTTTCCATTGACTTCACAATGTATTTTTATATATATTTTGGCTACTTTCCCTCGATATTTTAGACATGATGATTGAAGTCGAAGAAAAAAAAAATCAACACTGGCTTTCTGATTTTAATTCAATTCACAAATCTAAGAAGAAACTTACCAGCACTAAAGCTCCTAAAGACACGTTTTTTAGGCAAAAGGTATGGGCATGTAAATGATCCTTGAAGTTTGCATCACATGACTAATAGCATCAAAATTTGCATGCAGTGTGTCCTCCACGTCTTGCGCCAATTATCTTTCAGGTCGTCAAATTCCAAGTAGGTTAATTGCTGTTGTGCGATATTAATTAATATCCATGCATCTACGATCAATAAAATGGCAGGGCATTAAGTACAAGAATATTCTTTCCAAAACAGATGATTAATAGTTGCATGTTTCATTTGGTCTGCTTGGTGTCTTTCGTGTGCGAAGCATGAACGGGGCTCGAGGCGTGAATTTGATTCGATCCGCTTGATCAAATCCACTTCTAAGTGTGTGGCCAGCTTTACATTTTCATACGTCATTTTCCATTTTAAAAAAACAACAAAAAAAAGCGGAGCCGGGCGAATGCTATGGATGGGAGCAATTAACCTGTGGTGTTCTTGAATTCTTAATTTGGGAAGTTTATTGATTCTGTCATATTTTTTTCAATTTTTAACCCCCTGGTGGCTAGTTCTACCTTTTGGCAATATTTCACCCCTGGTGTTTCGGTGCAAGATTCGTCTAGAGGAAAAAGTCCCCACAGAAACCAGCGACTTTCTGGTCTTTTTTAAAATGATGTCCCCTGCTGTATTGAAGCTTACTGCTTGTTGGCAAGGTGCTCACCTCACATGCCGAAGGTACCGGGTTCGATCCCCGGTCGGTACAGGGAAGTTGGGGAGAATTTTTCTGTCCCTGATCCTATGGTAGGTAGGATTGAGCACCTGGTCTTCTCGAATAGGGATGAAAAACTCCGAGGGCCTGTGTGCACCTTGGGCACGTTAAAGATACGTTGGCAGTTAAAGGTCGAGAAGAAACAGACTAGACAAGGCCGATGCCCGGACAAAATTCTAAAAAAAAACAAAAAACTCATCCCTACTACAAAAACACACAGAAATAAGAACAAGAAAAAGAAAAACAAACAAGTGAGGTGTAAATGCCAAGAGCAGCGAAATCTCCTCAAACAAAAAATAAAAAAGTATTGATAACGATGAAAATAGTCCAATGTCAACCATCACAGACATTTTCTCAATTCACTTTATTTTTGCTGTTTTAATGTTTAAAATTTTCTGCCTTATGCACCTATTGTATGTGTCTGTGTATATAGCATAAGAGTGTATACAATAGATTGTTCGTGAGACTGAGAGACAGAGAAAGTGAATGAGAGAGACAGAGAGAGGGGGAGAGTGGCAGATGTAAAGAACAAGACTCTAAAACGCCAGAAGCAAATTTTTTGGACCGCGCGCTATATAAATGATCTTCATTATTATTATTATTATTACTAAAACAACAACAACAACTCCAACAGCTGAAAAAGCAACAACAACCCCCATTCTTCAAAATACAAAGGTTTTTATTTACTTTTCACAAAAAAACAAAAACAATTCTTGCCATCTCCTCTCGTGCTCACTGTCATACCAAACACTACAGAAACATTTTTGATTCATCATGATGAACTTTCACCAACCACAAACACACCAAACATAAAAAAAAAACACAAACATTAAGATATATATATAGAATTATCATTAATTGTTTTCATAAATCTTTAACACCACAAACAACAAGAAACCTGGCAAAATCCACTTGCCAAGCCCTTCCCAAATTCCCTACATAGAAGCAATCTTCAAGTTCACATCATGTGACGAAAAAATAAGACATCAAATTTGCACACAAACAAATAAACAAATGAGTCTGTATCTCCGAACATTTGGTGACATGTCATACTCAAGACACAGGGATCCCAAGACGAACCATTCCTTTCCCCACTATAAGTCCACAAATTGCGCGTGCATAAATTATGGTGCGTACTAGCATTTTTTGTTCAATGATGAAGGGGTGTGGTGCACATGGTTGCAGTGTTGACATTGATGATACGCGCGCAAATCAACAGATAGAATATGGTGAGATGATTCGTCTCGGTATCTTGTGTCTCGGGTCTTACACAGTATAACAATGAATGCACTACAGTACCATCACATAGACAGAAATCTCAGCGGGCAGGCAGAAAAGATGAAAAAACATATCTATAGATAAAATGTCAGAATCTCTCTTTTTTTTTTTTTTCAGCAATGTCTGACGATAAAATTACTACTGTCATAAAAGCTGAACCCAGCAAATGTTCACTTAATTTAAAACCTACTATGAAATCACTGACAATATTCAGAATACTTTGCGATAAGGCTTTTGTTACTTGTACGCCAGGCGTACGTATTCTGAGCGTTTTGTTACTTTTGTCAACACTGCTAAGTTGGTGAGTTCTATTAAATTGTTGGTTCAAGTTGTGAAAAAGGCTGCCGTTATCCGCCAACATTATCAGCGGATACTGCCCAGTTTTCCACCAACATTGGCCTGGGTTTATCCTCCAGTATTGGTGTTGTCTAAATACAACAACAAAAAAAACCCCAAAAACTGGATTTATTCCCTATTATCGTTGTTGGATTAAAAAAAAAAATATCAGCCTGAGAATCGAACCATGGTCACCCGACTGACAGGCAAAGATGCTAATCACTACACTATTTTGGACCCTGTATGAAGAAATATTTCCAAAATAAACATCATATAAACCAATTATCAGTGGACAAACACTGTAAGAAAAATTGTCCTGACACTGGTGCATCCTAAGATTTATAAAGTTAATAGGTGTAAAGTGGCTGTGCATTCACGTTGCTGATAAATTCATATATATTTATCAAGGACTACTATATAGTAGTCCTTGATATTTATTATACCAGGGGTGGCCAAACTTGCTCAATGCAAGAGCCACATTATGATACATTTTAGATTTTCGAGGGCCACACACGATAAACTTCAGATGTTCAAGAGCCAAAAGATATGAACCAAATTTAAACACGTATGTTTTCATCATTACAGACACATTTTGTTAAAAACATTATAATTATATAAATATTAAGAAATACTATATATTATAAGCAACAATATTTACTCATGTATATGCAGTTTTTTAAGCTGTTAATTACTATTAATTTCAGTAATCACAAAGTACACATGCCGAATGTTTTCAAAATCTTGACTGCCGATTGTTTTAACTATAGGAAAGAACTAAGAGTGCATCTTAGAAATACGTGCAAATTTGCATTTCAGGAATATTTATACTAATTTATAGTAGCAGTCGTGGAAAAAAAATCAGCCAACATACTTCCACAAGCCACAAACTGAAGGTCAAAGAGATGCATGTGGCCAACCCTGATGTGTAGTTAACCATTTCAATAAAAAAAAAAAACAATACAAAAACACAAAAACCCTGAAAAATTCCACCCTTCACTGGAACAGAATTAAAGTTCATGTAGAGCCAGACCATAAAATGTGTAAAGTGCAGATTGCCCGCAAAATCCAACATTTAAAGTATGTGTTTAAAAAGAAAATAAAACACAACTGATCTATATATATATATATATCCATTCTTAAAAATAAAGTCATTCCTTCACAACTGATCTATGAATCCAGTCACAACATAAATATAATATCTTGTTGTCCACTAACACTTTCTGTTAATTTTCACAGGGTTAAGTACTGATCTTTTCCATTTTAAATGTTCTCATTTCTGAGAGTAGAATCCTTAACACAGATCACAACTCTATAAAGATTACATAGGAAATTTAAGCACTACTATGTTGTCTGTGGATTCATAAAACATTGATTTGGTTTTAACTCTCTGTGCCCCCGCTCCCATTTCTGCAATTTCTTCATGTGGGAAATTTTCAATTTTGTGAGAATTTCATCTTAGGAGCATAATTAGGGGGTTTTCGTGATCATTTTGGTTGATTTTGTGTATAGTGTAGAAATTATTTTTATAAAGTTATCTTGCCATGAGTTCTTGTGGGAACTGCAGCCAAGTGATAAATTCCTATGTATCACTGGTGATACATCTTTACAAAGAATTCAGGGTTGGAGAAACTAAGAAATGCCCATGTGGAAATTCCCCAGAGAATGCAGAACATGTCCTCTAACAATGCCCCCTTTACAGACAACAGAGGGAAAACAGCTGGCACTGAGGTGCGGAACTACACCCTAAGCTATATGGGACAGCAGAGGAACTCAGGAGCACAGCGTCCTTCATAAAGGCTACCGGCCTCCTGATATAAACAGTCTGACACGAAGAACGCAGAAGAAGAACAAGCCTGGTGATACATGGGTTGAGCCCAGCACAAAATACAGTAACCTTTTCCCCAGCCCCAAACAATTCATTGTTAATGACCATGCTGCTTCCAAATGCCCACACAAAGCAGTGGGTACTGACTGATCACACATTTTATTTTTTCTCAGCACTGTTGCAATTCTGAAGTCATCAGCAACCAGGACCTGTGGCAGGGAACGAAACAACAGCCTATACATATAGAAATTCTACAGAGACGCTGGAGATGGACAGGACACACGCTTCGGAAACCTGCATCCAGCACCACAAGACAAGCCCTCACACGGAACCCTCAAGGGAAAAGGAAAAGAGGCCGGCCAAAAAACACCTGACACCGGGACTTGGTGGCAGACACCAAGAAGATGGGCTGCACCTGGGGACAGCTGGAACGACTGGCCCAGGACTGGGATGCCTGGAGAGCTCTTGTCGGCAGCCTATGTCCCAGGAGGGATCACGGGCAGTGTTGTGATTCTAGATTTCTTCAATCTTTATTACCTCTATGTACTAAATATATAGTTTTATGTTAAGACTTAAGTAAATGTGAAGTGTTTTATTGGAGGAAATAAGCCACTATCTTTTTATCCTGGCTGTTGTTAAGGAACCGTAGTAGTTTACATAATAAACTATAACAGAACAGTGAACACAACTTAGTATTTTCCCTAGTAGGTCCCCAAACATTAACTTTTCATCTTTCATAGTAATCCAACAGCAAGGACCACAAAATGTGTAAAAATATGCAAATCTTCATAGAGTTAAATGAACGAGTGTGGTGTTGTCATTTTCAAGCTGTTTCACTAACCTTTTTCAAAGCTGGAGATGATACACCACACAGTAGCTAATGATATGTATGTTGTACAAGACAAAAAAAGTAAGTTTTATGTGAAACATTTAGATTTATCTCAAAATGAGTGAAACCATTCAGCAGGCCATTGAGCCTGGTCTTCAAATATAATGCAGAAATTCATGAAATAGAAGTTCTAATCATTTTAGGAACCTGTATTTTAAAAAAAAAAATTAGGGGGTGGGGGGAATTACAGTGCACTCTCCCGATAACGACATGGCTCGGGACCAGAGGTGCATGTCGTTATCGGGAACATGTCGTTATTCGGAGATTTTCAAGATGGCGGAAAAAGGGGTGTGGTTAGACCCTTAGAATGTAACGTACCAACCATAGTGGGTGATCAGTGATCGGACTTTCCAAACATGTAAAATACACGAAGTGTGTGTGTGTGTTGTTTTGTTAATGTCTTTGTGTCCACATCAGCCAGAATTTGCAGCTTGGCATCTATTGTCAGTATCTTTCTTTTTTTAACAGCAGCTGTCGACATCTTGGGGTGCGTTATTGTTCTCGGGTGAATACAATCGATTCAGCGGTCAGCGATGTGATGACTGACTCATTTAATGCGCGTCACCCTTTTTGTTCCGACGACAATAGACACAGGTGTGTTTTCATTGGCCGATAGCAAAGCGATCTCATTGGCCGATAACAAAGCGATCTCATTGGCTATGAGGTGCCTCTGGTAGGACATTTCATTGGTTGGAAAAGAAGTGTTTTTATTGGCTCAGAGAATGAAATGAAACTGACCGGAAACAATATTTTAGCTATTTTTATTTTTGTATCTAGCAAAGTCACAGCCGATTATTGCTAACTCAATGTCGTTATCCGGAGAGTGGTCTAAAAAGTATGTCGCTATTTAGAGAGTTTTATTACTAATAACATATAGTAAAAAAATCGGGACCGGGGGTCAATGTCGTTATCGGGAGAATGTCGTTATTCGGAGATGTCGTAATCGGGAGAGTGCAATGTATTGAGAAGAACTTTGACCTCCGAACATGGTACAAACAGATGTGATGTTTTTATGGGTTCAACGAAGCCACAAACTATGAATTTCAAACATCTTTCTTTTTTTTTTTTGGTGGAAACAGATGATGCCATCTCATTCTACATCACATATAGAAAACATCTTACATAAAAACACACGACCAAAAAAAAAAAAAAAAATCTTGATTGAAACCATCTATCTCAGTCTGCCCTTCCAACCTTTTGACATCTTCACTGCCATACCCGGATGATTTCTGAACCAACCTGGTATGCAGTATGCTAAAGGTGGGTCACTTTGTGCACCTTTACAGGAGCGTTACTGACAAAATATGGCAGCAATTATTACAATTGTTACAGATACAGAAGAAGAGTCTCCGTATTTGATTTCATGACAATACTAATGCAGATAAAAAAGCTATTGACTATTGACAGGTCATTTGCAGCTGCAATAAAATTCTGTTTCGACATCAGCATGTGGCCATTCTTGTTGATGGCTGTGAAGGGGTTAACTTGTGTAAAAGTTGGCCTTTCAACGTTTTTCCCCTGGACTCCTCATTTGCAATTTGACATACACAGGTCGACACTCTCCTAACATGGATATACTGCCCAGGCCATGCTGGTGGTAGGGGCAATAAGGATGTACATCTACTTGCCGGCAACTTGCCGTGGAGACCTGCGGCAGATGAAGACACGAAGGTGCCCTCCATCACTAGAATGACTAAGGCAGGATACAAATGGGGCAAGGGAAGAATGTGCAATCAGGCCAGACGAACTTGACAAATAGGCAACCAGCTGGTCACTGGGACAATAATTAGTAGAGTAACCCTCAAATGGATCTTGGAGCGGGGAGAGGAGCACTTATGGGGATGTCTGGTGTGCTAGGATTCTAGGATTGTGTGTCATCAATCAATCAAAGGTCAAAACTGAACATAGAAATGATAATGAAAATGAACCCCAAGTCCATGAGATTGCCCAGACTATGTTGTTTTCTAACATGGCCAAAGCTCTTATACAGAAGAAAAGAAAAATTAAACAGACAAAAAAAACAAATGTGATCTAGAAAAAAAAATACACTGTACAGAAACACAAAGTGCTACAAAGGAAGAAAAAAAAAGGCAAACAAACATTGAAATGTGATTATCTTCCTCCAAATCTATATCTGATTTGTCTTTGCTGAACTCTTTTAGAGCAGCTACACATAACCATTATACACAAGCTGTGAACTAATTCTCCAGAAATAACATTAGTAATTAATACACGTCACTAACCATTGCAAGCAAAAATCAAACTCAAAATAGCTTGTTACCATTTTCATGTCATATTTCATCAACTCTGACATACAGACGTTCACAATTGTCAAATGATAATTCACAAGAAACTTTCTCTCACAGATGATGCAAGAATGGGAAATGACCAAGTTCATACTGACAAAGTGACATGATGACAATTAATTGTGATCAGCGTTTATAAAATAAATGCTATCATCATAGCTGTAGTATGTGGTCAAGGAACAAAAAAATTCAAACAGTCTTGTGTAAAAAAGGAACAAGGTCTTGCGAATAAAAGTTGGTCACAATATTTTAAAATGTTGTTTTGTAGGGACTGAACATGAAAAGCTGTAATGATATGTATTAGGAAGTTCTGCCAGCTATTTACTTTCTTGTTGCTCTACATTTACATGACGCAAAAGCATTTTTAAATTTCCTTTTCCATATATGTGAGCCTCTCCAGGGAAATGGTCCACATTGCCAAGTTTTTTTTTCAAAATTGAGAAAAGGGTATACTGGGAAAGTACAAACTGGCCTGAGATTAATGCACCATATTTCATGTAAAACTCTTGAAAATTGACCAAGTTGTGGCTATTTCAGTGTGGCAAGGTAGAAAAAGTCACCTCTGCAAAAAAAAACATTTAAAGTCTCCGTAAATTTAAAAAGACCATTTGAGTGGATCTGAACAAATTTTTAAAAAACAACAAAAACACCTAAACATTTATAGGCAGAATTCATTAAAATCCTTTTGCCCTGGGCATAAAGAATGATTGAGGAATCTATTTATGCTGAAAACTGATATAGGACAAGGAAGTCCCCATCTACCTATTTTTGGCTCTGTCTAGAAAGTGCAGAGCGCAACACATGGACCATTTCCCTAGAGTGCCTCACATTTAACAATGTAATAAGAGACAGCAGCTACAGCTTAGGGACTATAATTATATGTAAGAAAGACGTCATCTCTCTAATTAACTAAGCAATTTAATATTCTCTGTTATGCAAAAACTGCAAATAGTAATGAATTGATCCAAATTCTTCTGTTTAATACCTAGTTTGGATCAACACTGAGTTGATATGGACATAGCTATACAAATGCTGTGTGTGTGGTTATAAAAACTAAACTGATGCAAAATGGACCATTTCTCACTTTCCCCATATATTTGGTTGTCATGGTAACAATAATGTTTATATCTATTCAAGGATTGAGCTTTCATTTCAGAGATCTTACAAATCTAATTTGTTTCAGTTCTGAAGCATCTAAAATTTGCATTACACTATGCATTCGACAACAATACTTTCTTTCAATAGCATTTGAAATTTTAAGTTAAAGTACTATCCTGATGTCCTCATTCAGTCTTTTACCTGCCCATGATCCTTATTAAAAATCACACTGGATGATGATAGAAACAATTAATGTGATACAGAGTTTTATGGTTATGACAAGATTTCTCAAAGCTGCATAACTACATCTAGGTATAATATAATGCTGCTCCCTTACAATGCCAAGTTGGAAAAATATTGGTAAAAATAAAAAAAAATCAAGACAGGCAAAACTCAGAAGCTGAAACAAAGAACTGAAACTATCCGGACAGCCAGATTACAGGAAATCTTCAGAGGAAGAGAACCTCTGCATGTTTCATCCCTTAACTTCAGATTAATCAGCCAATTAAGCAAAGAGCTAGAAAAACATTAGAAAAGATAGCTCAAGCCAATTTGACACAATTACTAGCCTGGATTTATTTCTTTAAGCTTGGGAATTTTACTAACTTAAACCTCACAAATCTGAAAAATCTGGCATATACTGGAGGAATATCATCCATTCTGGGTTTCCTGTCTTCTAAACTATATAACTAACTTCACTATAATCATTCATAAATTAACCAATGTACATGAACATATAAATGAAAACAAGGATTTAAAAAATATAATCTATAAAAACTCAAAACATGAATACATTCACAACAACGACTCACAATAATGCTTCATTTCTTCATTATTCAAAGTTTACAAAACTCATCCACGTTGGTGACGGTAAATCAAAACACAAGTAGAAACAGCAGCAAACTTTATGTTCACATATAAATGAGAAAATAAAAATTAATGTATTTACATACAAAAATGCAGTTTTGTTGTTCCTGTTTGTCAATTATTTACAGCAATGTACACAAGTATGCATAAAATATTTCTTTCAAACAAGCCACATGGACATGAAGGGTTTAAAACAAAATATTCTTGAAAAATCACAAACGTTAATGTGAGAAAAAGAAAATGTTGCAGCATAAGTACACTAAAATGAGATAAGACATTTCACAACATTGGTGAGTAGACAAAAATCACAAAGCCTTTTATCTGAGTTTTCTACCACTTGGGTTAAGTCTATCCACTGGGTCAGTCTCTCACAGAAATGACTGTGATGATCGACGACGAAATCTGAACCATCTGGCGATCATCAACACATATACTTAGGTGTATAGGTGCACAAACACTCATATCATGTAAATGAAGATGTGTTTTCCTTTAGTTCCGATACAGACCAGCCATAGAAACAGCAAACAAAAAGAAGTCAATTCTGAGAGCCTGCTGAAATCTTTGAGCTCCGATAAAAAATATGTCATGGAGATGTATGGTAAAAATTCCTCAGGCTTCAGGACAATAGTGAACACGAAACCTTTTTAATCAATGTAACCGCTGATCCCTTCATTTCAACTTGTCAATAATTCTATGTAACCGTTGATCCCTTCATTTCAACTTGTAAATAATTCTATGTGCCAGGCAAAAAAATTGCATTTTGTGGCGGCCATACTAATATCTCTATAATGACCCGCCAAGGCAGGCTGACCAAAAGCTCTTTCTTCCTGCAATGCCCTTGAGGGTACAAGCAGACTGAAAAACAACAAAACAACTAATAACTCATCAATAACTTGCTTATGAAATTTCACATATATTCACAAATCAATTTCTGCAAACATTACTTTTTCTGTTCATACTGTCATAATCACTACCTCATTTTGTAATATCGCTTTAGAGATGCAGGAAAAAGTGACTTTTTCATAAGCTCAGAGAATCTCTGGGTAGAATGCATGCAGTTTGCAAGCTTGCTTCAGAAATCTTTCATGCTTAGATGTGTGGGGTTAAAGCTAATGTAGGCCTACTTTGAGATGAATTTTCACATCCATAATACATGCCAAATACGCAAGTAAAAAGTCAATACCTGTACCAATGAAAATTCAAGCTCACAAAAATGTCATCATGATGAACAGAAACCATCATCGTGTTTGCAAGAAGCCCTGTTTTATTTACAAGGGTGAAATACACATGCCTGGTGATTATCCAAGCCAATAGACATCCCCTATGGAGAACTGACATCCAGGAGAAGAACCACTGGCCGTCCACAGCTCCATTACAATGATGTCTGTAAGAAAGACTTGAAAGCCCTCAACATCAATACTGAGCTCTGGGAGGACCTTGCTGCTGACTGGACAGGCTGGACAGGCATAATGAACCAGCGCCTCAAGTTGGGGGAGGAGGAGCTGATGAATGCAGAGGCAGAGAAGCAGATGCGTAGAAAGGATAGCATAGCATCAGCTCCCACACACCAGCGACAGTGTACAAATGTGACATTTGTGGGAGAAACTGACACTCTCATATTGGTCTCCACAGTCACAGACAAGACTGCCCATGACAAGCAGTTGGACAGGACAACTAATGTCACTGGATGTACATCCATGATTGTTCATGATTAATGGAGGTCCCTGCTGCCAGTGATACCCTAATGAACTAGTCTCGGGGCTTAAAGCGAAAAAACTCTGAAAACCACTAGACTCCCAAGTGAATCAAGCACTTCACCAGTACGATGTTGCATTGAGCACCAGGGTTAACAAGCGGAAAAAAAAAAAATTCTTATATTTATAGGGGTAACCTCATCCTTGTGTACACAAGCACTCCTATACAAACAATGACAATGGTTTCGACAGTCTACAAAATATGAGTGGAAACACATATTATATTTCAGTAATATCACTGACTCTTTCGATGGGGTTATGTCTTCAACGCAATAATAAAGTAAACACTTTGATTTAATGCCTATTCAGGGATCAAAGCAAAGATACTAGAAACAATAAGATTTTACAGCTCGGGGGTTTTGCATTTACAGGTTTCGCAGCGTCGTCCAGTGGCGAATGCGTGACAGATGTAAACAATGGCATTTTTTATAAAGCCAAATACAGCAAATGCTGAATTTTGTTCGCTGATCACCCAACTCATGAAAAATCTGTTTCTCTCTTTCTCATTCCTTAACCCACCCTTTTTGTGCTTTGCTTTATGAAAAAATTCATTACCAATTAGACACTGTATATTTTTCAAGTATTGTGACAGTAAAATTGCCTCTGAAAGCGGATCTGTACATATCAATGGTGGGTTTTTTTGCCGTTGTAAATACAATATCATTTTTGTCCTGTGAACCTCCCTGTGAACCTAGATGGGTAACATCCAAAATACTCCAATCTCCAGAGGGTTAAGCAATCCATTAGCAAACAAAGTAAAGCACCAATTATCGAACTGCATTCTTAATGTAGATTCAAAACCAAGACAAATTTTTCATTTCAAATGGATTTCAAACGTCCCAAAAAAAACAACAACAAATCCTTAGACTTTGCTCTAAGTTAAAGGATTATTCGGTGAGTGCAAAGTAGGTCACAATGGCTCCCACTGTTTCTGTCACACACCGTTAACCCTTGTTGTCTTCAAAAATATAAAACAACATATTTCCTCCAGCCATTTCAATGGGTGAAGAAAGAATTATTTTATAGAATGAGTACATTAAAAGCACCACAGAAATCTCTACTACGCAAACTGGCAACTTGGTCAAGCTACACTGGTGCTCCCAGAAATCCCAGATGAAGTGATGATAACTGGTGATTTTATGATGGGCCAGCAAATGCTTGTAGAAATGGAAGACTCACACACTGCACTCCCATAACTACTATCTAACACTTGAAATCTGATATATCCAGGGGTATTTGCCATATTGTTTTATGTAACATTTTGTCAAATTTGAGGTTTTGTCATGAAAGGAAGCGGTTTTTGTCACTCCCGATTTCATTATGTATTAAGTGACATTCCAATCAGTTGAAATATTTTCGAGATAATATATGTGTTTGTGACATAATGTTGTACGCGTTTTGGCCCTGATTTTACACAACTCTTCAAACTTTCGATCTTCATTTTCTCAAAAAGGTGAAAATGCATGTACAACAATATGGGAAATACCCGACGAAATCTTGAACTTACAGGTTAATAGGTCACTGCGGAGCAAGAGTGGGCCATCCCAAGTTTTTACTATTTTCCAAGTAATTGATTCTATCAATAAATATCAACTCATTCTTGTTAAAAATGTGTGTTCTATTAATATTCTTGATTACTAGATATTTCTAACACCAAACTTTGCTGCTTCTCCAAGTCATTAAAATCTTCAGTGATGAAGAGTTCTCATTTTCCCCAAAAGCATAGCAAACGTATGATGGCCCATTCTTGCTCTAAGATGACAAATTGAAGTTAGAACCTTTTTTGACTTCAGAAATGATGATAGATTTACAAAGTTATATGATCTTCATTTTGATCAATGAAATTTGCAAGGTCAAGAATGCTCATGACATATTAATGCCTATACTACATTTCTGGTACTGATCAATGAATGGTTTTTGATATCTGTTACAATACATTACTGGTTTTGATTATTGAAATTTTTTAGGTTTCTACAGCAATTCAAAGTTAGTTTTGGCTGAAGAAGTTTTCAGATTTTTATTCTGTATTGTAATAACATATTAATTTTGATCACTGAAAACTTTCAGGTTTCCATTGTAATAAAATATTAAATTTGATCACTGAAAACTTTCAGGTTTCTATTCTAATAAAATATCAATTTTGATCTCTGAGACCTTTCAGGTTTCCATTGTAATAAAATATTAATTCTGATCACTGAGAACTTTCAGGTTTCTATTGTTAATGTATTGTAATAAAATGCCGGTTTTGATATGTTAATTTTTCAGTGTTTTTGTTTTCTTGTAGTAGAGTTTTGGTTTTGATCAAGCAACTTTGCTGGGTAAAGAGTGTTGATGATGTACAACTACAACAAAGTTGGTTTAATTCAATAAAATTGTTCAGGTTTCAATTGTTGCGCAATCTTGGTTTTGATCAATAAATTTCTTAACCAGTAACTTTCCTTGAAAAATGGGCAGGTTTCCTCCATACTTAGACAGGCGATACACCAAACAACGGTAACTGCAAAATTCTCCCTGGAATTAAGTTTCCTACCTCCGTCTATGCCATTCAGAACCTTACTGACAGATATTTCTCATAGGTGGGAACTGGAAAATCTGCATAAGGCTGAAATTGGATCTAAACCATTCGACAAGCCTGAACCTAGCTGTGAACTTGTATTTTTCGTGTTTCTATGAATCCATGATGATACATGAACATACACTGGCACATTAAAGGCCGAAGTCCGACAAAAATCTTGATATGGCAGAGGTCCCCTCGGAGGTGGACAATTCCCACCTTTGATTCCTAACTTAGTCAGGATGCATTCCATCACTAAGAAATGCAATGACAAAAATATCCCGTTACTGAACTTACTGACCTTTCAATTCTGATTTTTAACTGCTGCCAAAGAGTAGATTTGTAAACAACATTCATGGAACAACAAAACTAAGAAATGATATAGTTTTCAAGAACCAATTCAACACGTATGGATAGAGCATTAATTTTCCTTACACAGTCTTCTGATGTTCACCATTGTGTAGCTCCTCTCGGTGATGGTTTTGTTATTTTGAAAAACATTAACGTAATAAAGTGTTAATATTTTAATAACATTAAAACTGCTTTCTAAGCATTAATAAACAATTCTGAACATTATTCTTTTCCAAATTTTCACACAGTTCAATGAGCTTCACAAAGGTATCCCTCCTGACACTAGTAAAACTATACTAATTATTAAAATAATCTTTAAAAAAAAATTAATTCCTTCAGGAAAAAAACACTCAACAAGCATTACTTGTTCTCATGTTGAATGTTATACAAAATGTCAGAAATACCATGCATACATATAAATATAGCCACCAAAAAAATGTATATGACAACAAAGAAATATTCCACGAAAATTGTTCCTGTACCACACATAATAAAACAAACAAATGACACACACCCATTCTGGCACACATGTATAATTTTAAACACCCATTCTGGCTCACATGCATACTTCACTTTTAATCACCCATTCTGGCTCACATGTGTACTTTAAGTTATCTGAGGTACTGAGGCACTAGTCAGAATGAGTAAGTCAAATCAATGTTTTGCTTGGACAAAATAAATTACATATGAATGCTAAAGACATATGACAGTGCCTAAATGCGTGTCTTGCAAATGTCCCTTCTCTCTCCCTCTCCCCTTTCCACACACTGTATGACCAACAAAACCCTTACACTGTGTTTCTGTGATGCCATCTAAGGAGTTGAAAATCAAGATGTGCTAAGTGCCAAATTCATACTTTTGAGGTAAGTGATTCACGCAGGGCTCCTGCACCTCTTTGAGGATGTTTACCAAAGCCTTTGCAGGGCTATAATGTTAAATTCTTGGGCTATACTTAATGTTAAATTCTGGAGCTATAATGTTAAATTCCTGGGCTATAATGTTAAATTCCAGGACCATAATGTTAAATTCTTGGGCTATAATGTTAATTCCTGGGCTATAATGTTAAATTCCTGGGCTACTTAAATGCAAAAAAAATGACAGAAAATTCTTTTCTTTCTTTTTGCTCAGATTCTGTTCCACTTTTTAAATCTTTTTTTGTTTTTTAACTCAAGAGAATTCCAGGGCTAATCCACTGTTTCTGTGGTTTTTCCAAAGCTTTTCCGGGTTTTTTTATCAAATCTTTAAATATCATGACTTTTCCAGGAATTCCTGGAATTCGAGAGCTGGGTGAGAACCCTGTTCACAAAATCCACTACCAAACATCTCTGTCTAGGAATTTGGCTTTTACCTATTTTTCCTTTTTTTAAAAACTTGGTTGCCTTTCCTTGCCAGCAATGTGAAGCAGAGAGTAGTATTTGATATCAACTGCTCTGAACGGTCACTAATTACTAAATAGCTACTTAGGACAGTTTTGACTTTCAACTCCTCATCTTTAAACTTTCATACTGTTAGTCTTCACATTCTTTCTCTCTACAAAGACACTCTGTGTTTGATGGTATTCATTCACCTTTTATACTTTCTATCACTCACTCTTGTTACACCATATATCTATATATCTCTCTCTCTCTCTCTCTGTCACTTCTGTCATCTATGCTAGCATTCAAATTCTTGCTGAGTTATAGCGTTCAGATCCTTCATTAAGCCTTCCAAATTTGCCATCTCTGCTGTCAATTCCTCCGTGCTAAGAGATTTCTGAAAAGAAAATTAATCCATCAGAATCAGAGTCTTTGTTTATCTCAGATGAGAAATTTCCTTTGGTCAGAGAAAAAAAACAACAAAAAAACACAAAACTGCAGCGCCAAGGACATTGATAATCAACAATACACACACTGAAACTTGAGATTAACACAATTTACTCTCCTTCTCTCATCATATTTGCACTGTAACATCTCAACCCTTAATCAGTACATAAATTCTCCTTGGTTTCATGACAAAGGGGCAAATAGATTTCAGCAGCTGCACAACAAAAAGGCAAAAGCTTAACTTCTCTGTATGAAGAAGGCGCGAAATGCCAAAATCAGTTTTGCGAGAAATTCAGTTTTGAAAATTTTGTACTACTCTCATCATTGATTTCTCGCTTTTTCATCACAATACATAACACAAAAACTAAATGAGATTTTAAAAATTGCTTGTGCTGGGTAAAGCCAAATCTGGTGGGCTTGGGCCAATCAGATGGCGGATGCACAGTTTCATAAGGACAGAATATAATGATGCCTTTTTTTTTTGTATTTTTTTTAATTTCCTGTATCAATTTTTACAAATCTGTAGTGCTCTAGGAAAACTCTTCACATGGGTCAAATTTCACATTTTGAGATATACAACTATTATGAAAGAGGGACATTTTCTGTGTATTTTGCTTTTTATTTGAAGTCAATATCTCCAATAATTTTTGAGATACGGCCATTTAAAGTGTCAGGTGTAGTAAGAGGAGAAACTGAGAAAAATGACTCTGTACGCCTGTATCTCAAAAACAGCCAGTGCGTCATCCGACAGATTTTCCTGGAGTGCCACACATATGGCAACAATATAGAACTTCTAATAAAGCTAGGCTGCCCACTTACCGACAAATCTGCCTCTTCTTTTTTGTTCTTCATCTCAGGAGATTTGTTGAATGAGATTGGAGTTCTGGACCCCTTGGTAGGTGGAGACATGACTGGGGCCGTGGGCTTCTTGTAGGGGCTGATGTTCTGTTGAGGCTTCACTGTAAATGTACACAAGAAAGGTGAAAGGATGAGAGCGTGGTGGAAGAAAGTAAAGGTGATGATTTTGGGGGCAGTTCATTGCAAAGAGAGAGATGATGTATCAATATGAATAAACAGGTAAAACATCAGAATAAAGAAAAGAGGTGTACATGCCAAGAGCAGTAAACCTCCTAAAATAAAGACCTAAACACAAGAATAAACAAGTATGTGAAATATCAACACACAAACATCAGTGTATGCCCAGGGTTCCCTAGTAACTGAGTGATATTATTCCATATTGTAACACTTTGTATTGCATCATTATAATTATTATTACCATTGTTGTTGTTCTCACTATTATTCTTGTATTCCATTATTAGTACATGTACTACTAACTCTAACCATAACCCTTGCATATGTATGATGAAACTAGATGGCTAATTGTTTTTCATATATTATTTTATATATAACTAGATGAGATACCCGGCATTATCCGGGATAAACCTGTGAATCCACCATTCTATAATCTATCTCTCTCTCTTTTGGTCTGCAAAGCTTCCCGTATTCTGCATACTAGAGCATTATGCACTCGTTTCTGATAGGGTATTTGCGTAAAATTGAAGGTACACTAATATCATTTCCGGTGTGGTGGGCTTACCACAGGGGAGCCAAGACAAAGATCATTGTATTTTACATTATTACAACTTTTTGTTTAAAAATACCAGAAACTTCAACCAACACAACTGGTCTATACAAAAGCGATTGGGCTGGATTAGTTGACACTTAAGAAAATTAATTTTGTAATTTTTGAAACTGTCATTTAGGCTGTAGCATCGAGCAAAAAAAGGGGCCAAAATTGCACCACAATAGATTACTCCCACCACCATGTTCTTTAATAACAGATAATTATTTCTCTAATGCTTTTCTTGTCTTTGTTTTGCTGGAGAGTCAGGACTGAGAACTCCATATGAGGTCACATTTGAAAAAGTCTGAGGACTCCTACTGAAGGCAATACAGCATGTTCCCACTGCCCTTTTCTGTTAGAAATTCACTGTGCATCATTCTTGTGAAGTTGTTTATGAGAAGAAATGAAACTCACTCAGATTAACCCTCTTACTGCTACATACATATTCCCCCTATGCTGACGAGCTTTTTAAAGAATTCTGGTGGCATAGTAAAATGGCTTAACTCTTTGGAATAGAGTTTAGCCCACAATAACTATACATTTTTGAAAAGGAAATTGGATGAGGATTGCTAAAAAAAAAAACCAACAACACTGTAACTGACCGATAAAATCAGACAATAGCAGTAATAAGGTTAAAGAAATTTCACGCTAAACAGTTCCAGACCTGACATGTCATAACCTTAGTTCTTCTTTGTTATATCTTCACATTCTGAAAACTCTAGATCTGTTAGTATGTAGAAGTGGTATAACAAATGCACACTTAGACACTTGTTTAAAATGTGTTGTGGCACTTATCAATCTGTTTTACAGTTCCAACTTATCCTGTCTCCTGATCATAACACTAAAGCCACAACTGTTTAATGTGGAATTTCTTAGTTGTGCAAAATGTGGAGTTGGAACAAACAAAAACTTAAGTCAAGATATGAGTCTGAAATGTCTCATTAAAAAAATTATTTACGAAAAAAAAAAAATCACCTGCAAGAATAACACTGCTTTTTTTTCATGATATTTTCTGCGAAAATTTTCAGTAATGAATGCTGAAATATTTTAATGGGTCAGTGATACTGATGTCTGTGTTTTGACAATGTTGCTGCTGAGAATGAATCAGATGTAAACACTACAAGAGACAAAAAGAACACAATTTGAGTCAATCTTCAGTGTAAAAGTGGGACAGAAATAGGCAGAAAATACAACAATAGACAAGAAATCTCACTCATATGAACATTCAGCGAGATCATAAATGAAGCATTGAAAATCAATTTATTTTTTTTTTAAATCACCAAGTTTTTTTTACCAATCCTACACAGCCATTTCTGCACCTACATCAACCGAACTTTTTGTGTTGATTCCTCATGGTCCAAACTGGCGCATTTTGTCTTTTACTGTTCATAGAACAGGCCAGTTACTAGTGACTTCCCTGATAATTACGGTTTTCAAAACGGAACAATCATTTTTTAAATATTTCGAAGGAATGGGCCTGATAACTTTTTATTAGCTGAAAAACTAAGTTGAATGGTGCAGAGACGTCTCAAAAATTATGAAGGTGGTATGAAAGCAATAAAGAGAGGAGTTTGAATATTCATTAAGTGTGATATAGATGAGAATGATAAAAATAGTTTGGTAAATTTGCAAATTGTATGCAATGAACCAATATGTGTAAGAGAATGAGAACAATCATGAAAATGGTTGAAAAAATGATGTTTTGAATCCTACAGAGAATTCACTAAATAGGTTAAGGGATACAACAAAAAAAGCTATAGACCGATCTGCTATGCTCGCGTAATTCTACCTGCCAAAAGAGAGTGAGGGTGGGCATGGTTGATAGTCAAAAGTGGGGAAAATGATGCTCAATCACTAGGGCAACATGCCAACTTCCTAAAGTTTTAAGGAGTCTCTTGCTGCCTACAAGTTACAGGTTCATACGACAACAAACATGCAGTGGGGAAATAAAACATAACAAAATGTGAAAATAAGAAATTCATGGGTCCACCAGAAAACATGGTACTTTCCAGGTCCTCAGTAGGGCTATAATGCTACTCAAATACAAAAAAATGTTACAAGTATGTACATCCCCCAAGTTTTTGCGCTAGGGGTGTGTATTTTAAAAACCTTTTGCGACTCCAGAGCTCGAGAGGTTCTCCTGAAAGGCTCTTAACATTATAGCAACAACTGCCTTAATTAATTATTCTTTCAAAGTTTCTTTTTGTTTTCCTCCTGTTTTTTGGATGAAAGGGCAAGGGGCAGGGTTTGGGATTCGATAAGATCTAGGGTTGAGGATAAGGATGGGGTTAGGGATGGTGCATATAAGTACGCACACCTAGTCAAAGGCGCAAAACATTTGGGGTACCGGGTGCATATGCACTTATAACAACAGCCAAAATTTTTTTAAAAATACAAACACCTCTCTGAAGGCCAAACTTTACACCAGAACGCTAAAATTTGATACCAATATTGCATGAGTTTTGAGTTTGACTTTAACGGCCTGTGAGCACGATAATAATGGCTGCTTTACGCCTTTCAAGGTTTTTTCTTTATATTTTCTTTTTGTATTTGTACTTTGAGTCCATTTGGGAAATTTGCCTTAGTGTCACCGCAGCCTGTTGTTTTTTCCCCCACCTGTGGCCCCGGGGAGAAAAGGGAGGGAGCCTAGGGATTGGTTGTTCTCTTTTTTACTTTTTTCCAGATAGTGGCCAGTTCAACCTGCTCTTCTTCACTTAACTGCCGAAGTATCTTTAATGTGCACGACATGCACACGGGCCCTCTGAGTTTTTCGTCCTTATCCAAGAAGGCTACCATAGGATCAGGGAGAGGAAAATAATTATGAGAAAAATTCCCAAATTCCAACAAGCCTGCACCGACTGGAACCCAGCACCTTCCGCATGACAGGTGAGCATCTTACCTCGAGACCAACGTGTCCCCACGTTGCACAGGAATTTTACAAATTGTGACCCACCTAGACAAATCTATAACTATGTGATGGTCACATGGAGTCATACTTAACATACTTAGGTATTTATTCACTAAAATAATAAAAAAAAATAAAAACATTTTGAAGAGATACTAAGGATTCCTAATTAACCAAAATCTCAGTTTCACTGTTTTTCCCTGCTCGGCTACTACAATTTATTTACCGATTTGAGAGAGTGGGTAACAGATTTGCCCCTTTTCACTCTGCTATAATAATATACCAATGGACCCATGGATTCCTGTAGGAGTGTAACTGTTGTGTTCTGGAAAAAGACTTGATGTACCAAATTTTACAAAAGATGCACAAAAAAAAAAAAATTTTGCTTTGCCCTCTGCTTTCGTCTTTGTTCAGTTTCCATTTAGCCTAGTGATGATTAATTTTTTTTAAAAAAGTAAAAAAGTGTTTGTCGTTCAAAATTATAATCTACATAGAATTAAGACAGAGACAAAATATGACAAAAAAAGAAGAAGTGGTATGTGGCAAAGCCTCGCATAAGAAATAATATAGAACAGATACAATTAAACGCACAGGAAAAGAAAAGACAAATCAACCCATCTTTCTTTTTTTTTTTTTTTTTAATTTATTCAATTTTTTCCCTTGTTCGATTTTCTATCATGTTTTACATTTTTTTTTTTTCTGAAGAAGATCAATCGATCGAAAGATTGATTTGTCTTTCCTTTTCCTTTGCGATTGATTGCATCATTTCTGTATTTGTATTTCTTGCTCGAGGCTTTGCTACACAAAACTTTTTCTTTTTGCCGTATTTTGACTTTGCTTCAGGCCCTGAGGCGACGCCATAGATTTCCTGCTGTTTTTTATAATATTTTGTCAACAGGAAGCTACATGACATTTCACTGCATAAAATGAAGCTGAAACATCAAATTGACATATTTTGGCACATACAGTCTTTTAGCGTAACACAGCAGGTATCTATGAGTAAAATAAAAAGGAAACAAACCATAGCCTATTCTTGAATTATACGACTCATCCATACCAGGGACATCGGAGTTGCCGTCGCGATCATCCTCATCAACCGCAGTCAACACTTTGCCTGCAACACATTGACGAACACAAAAATGCATACACATGCCTGTTAATTCAACATGCAAAAATAAAAAATGTTCTTCGTCATAACAGTTGTTAATATTCTATTCTACATTAGTTGCATCGCGGACAATTCACTATATCAATCTCATCACTAGTGCTTGGCAGAGACTTGCTTTGGAGTGATCCAGATAATTCAAAACATCTGGATATCTGCCTCATGATCCATATTTTAGACCAGCTAAGAAAATCGGATTGTGATCCTTCATCCATTGGTTCACAGAGAGAACAGTGTTGTAGCTCACAAAGCTCGGTTATCTGCCACAAGTTGATGAAACCTGGTTGTTTTTTTAGCAGACCTAGGTCAAAGAGGGGTTGGCAGGTTAATTCCATTATGTTGGATCTCAGTTGTTGTTTTTTTTCAGGGGTTCCTTTGGAGGTACACATGCCACTTTATGTGCATTCAGGGGGGAGGGGGGAGGGGTATCATTAGAGCAGAGACAGGGTGGAGAGACAAACTGCTTCATTAGTGTCGCGTCTCTGACCTGGATTTCTAGATGTAATTCCCAAGCAGGTCAGATGTTTGTATAAGGGTTACTGGATTTCCAAATTTTAATCTGAACTCTCGCCCAGCACTACTCTTCACTGCAACTAGGAAGACAGCGATATTTTCCCACAGAAACAGCCAGTAAGGAAACCGAAATTATCCACTGTCCGTAACCCATCTCTGGAAGGCATTTTCCCTCCACTGTGTGAAATAATTCTTTCCTTTGCCATTTCTCTTACGAAAAACTAAAAACCCAGATAAGTAAAAAGTATTTCAATTGAACAAAATTTGGACTACAATTAACAAACCATGAAACGAACTGAACTGATCCATGTTAGTTATGTGTTAAATCTGACTAAGACAAAGTTCATGCACGCTGCTGGTGATCAGTTAGTGACATGCTTACAGCACCAACTACTATGCTCATCCATGTTACTTTGTTAGTGCTGACACTTTGTCCGTGCTCTGGAGTACCCACTTATTTGACTGGCTTGTCCCCTTTCATGCCCTTCCCAGTTTAAAATCATTGTATCCCACCGTCACTTATATCACTCTTCCTGTAACCCTATTACTGCTACATACACATTTCCCCAGTGTTAAGGAGCCTTTTAAAGAATTATAGTGGTATAGCAAAATGGCTGTAATTCTTTGGAATAAAGTTTTAGCCCATAATAACAATACATTTTTGGAAAGGAAATTGGATGGGAATTGCAAAAACAATATGAACTACCGTAACTGACCCACAAAATCGGTTAATAGCAATAATAGAGTTAATCCTATTTTACACCCAGGATCTGACAGATCCCAGGCACTCACTCTTTTCATCATAACATCCCCCAACCAAATGTAAAACAGGGTTAAATATCCAAACTGTTTTGACCTTTGACCATTTTGATCCTGTACACTTCCTGTCCATCCATATCCAGCTTTAATGGAATGCATATTTATCACCTCACACAGAGTTCCTTATGGGGAACGTATTCATTGTAATATCCGACATTCAAAACAGTTTTCATAAAGACTATTCTTTTCTTTTAAAAAATTAAACCCCCCCCCCCCCCGTGATAAACGAATTTTGTCCATATGTAGTTTGCTTATTTTAAGAAGGAAAAAAAAAAATTGAAATTGAAATCCAAACATTCTTATGAAATCTGCATCAGACAAGATACATGAATGGGGATTTTACAACTGAATGATTAAATCTGAAGCGTTTTAGACCTTTCAAAATATTTGAGCAGTTTAATTTTTTATTCTGAAGGATACTTCATTCAAAAATTTATCATCAATGTTACTATTGTTAGTATACTTTGGCTTTTGTAGCAGAAATGAAACAAAAAATGACATACAACAAAAACAAAAAAGACGAGCAAAATGGAATGAGAAAAGGTGTGATTTACTTGGGGCAGCCTTACTGGTAGGCGGACAGGTGTGAGGTAGATCTCCTGCATTCACACGGGCCGCACTCGTGTACTGTGTGTTGTACTGCGTACGTGGGTAGATGGGTCGCATGGGCAGCGGCCCGCCCGGGCTGTCACCATACTGTAAGATGTGTCCATTTGGGGCAGCCGTCACGGTAGCAATGGCTGAAATATGGAGAAAGCACTGTTAATGTATCAGGCTATAAATGTTTGATGAGAAAAGTAAACCTGCTAAATCTGGGAATACACAAATACAGAAAAGCAAACAAACAAACAAACAAACACTAGCTTCATTTCTCCTGTCTTCAGTTCCTGAAATTGTACGCATGAGTCCTTAACCCTCGAGGTCCCACCCCCATTTCTGCTTGAGGGAAAGTTATGATTTTCTGAGAAATTTGTACTTAGGGGCATAATTAAGGGGTTTTCGTGATCATTTGGTTGATTTAGTGTATTTTGTAGGAAATTACTAAACTTTTTTCGCCCTGGGTTCTTGCGGGAATTGCAGCCATAATAAATTTCTGTGTATCTCTTCTGGGTGGTACAAGGAGCCTAGAGGGGTTAAACCGTCATACCATGAACAAAAATTTGATGATAAAAGAAGTACAGCAAAAGTAATTGAATATCGAAGGTGTCAGGCGCAAACCAGCCAAGTCCAAAAAATTCATATTACTATATATAGTACCAATTTATGAAGCCTGGAATCCTGCATCATTTGTAAAAGTAGCTGTTACCATTATCCAGTAGAAATACTCAAAATAAGCATGCCGTGATCAACCCGGCTAGGTCCATTTCCTATTAGTTTTAGCAGCAGTTTTTTGTTCTCCTGTAAAATTTGCTTACTTCGACTTGGCCGGTTTGCTCCTGGTACCATCGACATGTATTTTACATTATAGCCATTCCTGAACAATGACAACAACTTAGTAGCTTCTCCTGCAACACACATCAAAATGTAGATAAATTAATTTTAAAAAAACAAGACCTTTAATTGCCTCTCCTGATCAGTATTATAAAAAGTGTCCATGGTAAAAGCCTCTTCTAGTTTGTAATATGAAAATCCAGTAAGTAAATAAAATACATATACCAAGCCAAATTAAAATCAGTTAAATACTGGCTGAATTGCTAAAAGCTGTAAAAATTTAACTATCACAATCAATTTGAGACCATGGATAAAAATAATATGACTCACACAGTCACACTGGATAAAAATGTTTAAGCTGTTTGACCTGTTATATACCTGTGTGAAATTTGAAGCAAGTGTGGGCATTTTTATCCATTGTTGTTTTATCCATGATCTCAAATTGATTGTGGTAGTTAACTTTTCCAGCTTTTAGCAATTTAGCTTGTATATGACAGATTTTAAGTTGGATTGGTATATGTGCATTAAATAATATATGACAAACTAATTGGTTAATGTATCAGATGAAAAAATGTGAGTACATACGTTCCCTGAAAGAGGACTGTGCATCCACTGGCAGTGTGATAGGCTTTGGTCGTATCAAATTCCTTGGTTGAATAGGTTGATATCTCTCCTCCCCACTGGACGGATAACCGCCATCTCCTGCAGAAACATATATAATTAGTATGATACGCTGAGACGCACAGATGTATCCAGATGCAACTTCGTGAGAGACAGAATCTAAAATCTGCTGGAATGTGAGCAAGGGCAAATGATAAAGTCAAAATTGGGCAAAAAGAAAAAGTTGTATGTAGCGATGCCCTGCGTGGAAAATAAAACTCAAATATTTTCTGTCTTCTCTTTAGTTTGCTTTGTATCGTTTGGGTTTTATTTTTCACGCAGGGCATCACTACATATAACTTTTTCTTTTTCCCCAATTTTGACTTTGCTTATGGCCCTGCTGCGACCCCACAGTTTTTCTGTGGTTTTTATGATATAAGGGCAAATGATGGATGTACACTTTAAAAAAATTCAGTTATTTAAGCACCGCTAAATCTAATTTCTTTCATTTTATTCTTCTGCGGATTTATTTCATAGTTTTCTTATTGTTTGTCCCAAATTGTGACTTTGCGTTAATAAAACTTTACAAAATTTTTCTGGCCCACATTCTAACTTTACGCCAAGCTTTGCCCTAACCCCGCAGACTGTCTGTGATATTTTCACAAGTTCATCCTTTACAGTTGCGAAGTAGTCAATAATTACCTGAAGGCAGATTAAGTTAAACAGATTTTTTTATTTTTAAGTTTTTTTGTATTGCAACTGGACTGACAATAATTGCTATACTCCTGTGATTTTTCCCTTGGCTGTGTGAACTCAGCCCCTGACAAACTGAAATGACAAACTGTCAAATGTTAAAACATTTTCTTTTTCTGCGCAAAGGCAAAGAGAAAGGAGGCCCAGATCCAAATAAGCCAATTAAGGCAGCAAGAGTTTCGAGCTATCACGGAGTGGAAACGAAAAAAAACTAAGCAAGCTTTCAATCATTGTGGATTGTCTTTATCTTAACTCTCTGTGTGCCAATGGCTGATGAATCGGTCTTTCCGCTGGTCACCTTCGTGCCAATCACCAATGTATCGGTGCAAAAGGATGCTAGGCTATTTTGTTTCAGGAGGCAAGACAGTCGATTTTCTATTCATAAATGTTGCTATAGTTACTCTTCATTCATCTCCCCCACTATTTTCGTCCTATAGCAGCAAACATGGAAAAATTCATGGCACACAAACAGTTAAGTAAAGTGTGAGCAAATTTTGAACATTTTGAAAGAATTTAAACTATTATATAAGTGGAGGCCACTCAGCTTTATTAGTACAGTAATTCCACATGAGTCGACTGTTCCATCAGTAATGGGAGAAAGTTTTGAGCAGTAAGGTACACAAACACAATATCTGATTAAAAACCAATCCTCACCAACAAAAGAGTTCCGCCTACGGTCAAGTGTTGATCCCTGATCATCTGTTTGATCTGCCGACCCCCGGGATCCCCGTCTCAAAGTGCTGGTGGCTACGGATGCCGAGCTCTCACTGCGCTGCGACCTCTCCATCTTCTGAAGTTCCAGATGGCTGCTTTGATGGATCCACAGATCAGGAGGTTTAACATTTGGCGGGGGGATCTTGTTCAGTTTTGTTTGTGCTTTGTTTTGACTGTGGAAGGATAAAACGTCATCAGAAATCAATGTCGCTGTCTGAATGCGTGGGGGACAAGGTGGTCTAGAGGCAAGGTGCTTGCCTCTCATGCCCAAGGTACCGAGATGGATCCCTAGTCGGTACAGGCATGTTGTCCCTGATCCTACGATAGGTAGGATCGAGCACCTAGCCTTCTTGGATAAGGACGAGAAACTCAGAAGGGCCATGTGCACATTGCGCACGTTAAAGACACCTTGGTAGTTGAAAGTCGAGAAGGGCTGCTGCCTTGGCAAAATTCTAAAAAACGAATCCCCTCCACAAAAACACACAGAAACAAGACCAAGAAAAATAAAAACAAGAAAAGTTGAGGTGTAAATGCCAAGGTCGGGGGAACCTCCAAATATAAAGACTGAAACACACAATCAATGTCACTGTTTGAATTTATGCAAGGCAAATACCAAACCTGTCAACAAAACCTCGGCTAATCAATGCACTTGAATCATCATTGAGATTCTTTTCCTCTGTTTTCTCTGTATTTTTGTTTGAATTTAGAAATTCAGTTATTCGATCCGCATAAGTGGGAACTGGAAAATCTTCATAGAGCTGAAAGCATGGAATGAAACCTCATCCAAGTTTCTTTCCAAAAATGTGTAGTTATTATGAGCTAAAATTTTATGCCAAACAGTTACAGCCATTTTACTAAGCCACTATAAATCTTTAAAAAGCTCCTTAAAACACTGGGAAGATCTGTATGCGGCAGTAATAAGGTTAAAAACAGGGTTCTGGCACCTCTTTAAGAAATTTTTTCCAGGGGTAAAATGTTAAGTTCCAGGGCTTCTTGAAGGTCGGAAAATAAGAGAGAGAAAAAACAGTAACTATTCACAGACTCACAGGACCTCTCTCCTGTTCTCTTGTAATACAGTACAATTCTCTTGTAAAACATCTTGTCCTTTTGCAGAAAATACATTACATACATGCCTTATCCATCTGTTGAAAAAATAAATTTCAGGGCTATAAAATTCCAGGGGTAATTCACTTTTTTCCAGGGATTTTTATAAAAAATTTTTAATCCAGGGGTTTTCCAGGGGCCCCTGGAATTCCAGGGCTGCACGGGAACCCTGTAAAAAGTACGCACTGGAAAATATTCACTCAGACTTACTCTGCTGCTCTGTTTCCACGACACTTGCATAAACAGATGATAATGATGATGACCACCGTGCAGAAAACGAACCCGGCCACACATGCACAGATGATGATAATGACATTGGTCGTCAATCCTTTGTCTTTCTCTCCACCAGCGGCATCAGTTTGTTCCACTGCAAATAAAATAGCAGTAAGTAAAGAAAATTAACAACCGAATCATATCGTCAGTTGGCTGTTGGAACCTCGTTAAAAAGATTTTTGTATTTTGCATTTCATATATTTCATATTCAAATCTTTTACTGCTCAATTGTTTTATCTGTTCAATTTTCCAATCTTTTTTTTTTTCTGTTTTTTCGTTTTTTTTCCTTGGCTGATGGCTGTTGCCGAAATATTGCCTTCTCTTTTAGTTTGCATTTCATTGTATCATTTGGGTATTATTTCTTAGGCGAGGCTTTGCTACATTACAACTTTTTCTTTATTTGTAAGTCGTATTCTTCTTTAATTACGTTTGGGAAATTTACAACTGCAGCGGCCACAATGCAGTGCTGGAAATGGTCTTGGCATGGAAAGAGTTAATATGACTGAGCTACGAGATCTGAGATGAATCAAATGAAAAGGTTAATGCTGCCATTAGTTTTGGCATGCCTTGAATGTTAATATCAGTGCAGTTTAGTGCAAGCAGGTTAAGTATCTGACAAAGGTGTTAGAGAAAAAGATGATAATTTGATGCAGACCATCAATGTTTCAATTGTGACTCACTTCCTCAAACCGGTAATTAAGTCACATGGTCCAATCAGGTGAATCAACACGTCTATCTATGATGAGCGCTTTCCGTCAAATGTGAGCTTTTGGTTGATCGAATTTCCTCAGTATATGTTTCTTCTGAACAAAACGCCTAAGTAAGTTAAATATGACTTTTTATGACCAAACTGACTTAATTACCAATTTGACCGCCTCCTTCACAGTAACAAGAGAGCTTGTCGTGCAGTTTGGAAATGATAGTCTCTGTTATTGCCTTGGGATTTTCCTTGAATTTCTAAATTTGTTTAAATATTTCATCAGTCAGCTATTGTAATCTCATTCAAAACATAGCCTATGAGCGTCTAGTTAGGAAAGCATAGCATTTTGCATAGAGAGCCATTAGTGAGCAGTGAACACAACCCAGTTTTTTCCCTATTTTGGCTCTGTAATTAGACAAAGTCCCCTACTATCAGCCTCAAAGACTAGTTTTAAAGAGATATGAACATTCGACTGACAATTTCCACCTTTCTTGATATTTCTTGTTTTCAAATCACTGTCAAATACCATTTTCAATATTTTCCTTCATCCGTCCCAAGTTTTACAGACAGAAAGAAAAGACAATATTTACCGTGTGTTGGAAAATGACAACATATGCCAAAATCAAAATATGGCAAAAAGAAAAAGTTGTTTGAGCAAAGTCTCAAGTAAGAAATAATAATGAAATGATGCAGTAAAACACAAAGGAAAAAGAAAAGGGAAGACAAGTCGATATTTCAGTTGGAAACCCCTTTTCCTTGCTTTTTAATCTATCGATTCAGTATTATTTCTTATGTGAGGCTTTGCTACATACAACTTTCCCTTTTTGCCAATTTTTAATTTTGCAATCCCCATGTAGTGAGGAACAAAGAAACTGTTTGTCATAAAAAATTCTAACCCAAATACAAAGCTGGAGTATACAGTCAGTCGACTGTTGGAAATGCGCAAAACTAAAATCACAGGCTGTTCTGCCACCCATAGGAAAAAGGAACTACGTAACTGACAGCATGGCTTTTTTGTACTTTATTGTCTCTAGGAACCTGTCTCACACAGAATTCCTTTATGCCAAAGATAGACATATCTGCTGAAGAAATAGTAGTTTCCAGTGTGGCAAACCAACTTTCGTGACTGTCCGTAAACTGAGACAATAAAGTGGAAAAATCCATGTGGTCATGTATGCCGTTATTCCTTTGGGGTGGCAGTGTTGTCACTGAACCACAGTTTAATCACACAGCCAAACAGAGAAAATACTGGAATGCTTTCACTCCTCAGCCATAGCTTTCTATGCAAAATACTACAGTGCCCTTTTAGCAGCATTTGAGGCCAGTTTTAATGAGGTTCCAACAGTCGACTGACAATATGTAAAAGCAAATTTTTACAGAACACACAAAAATGTTTCGCGCTGCCAACCACTTAATCCTCTGTTCGATTCCCACGTAGTTATGGCCAAAAGAAACTATAAGTTGTACAAAATTCTAACCCAGACAGAAAGACAAGGTATAAATTCATTCCACAATACTGAGGGGTATTTGCCATATTGTTGTATGCGACATTTTACCGATTTTGAGGTTTTGTCATGAAAATGGCTCTCACTCCTTATTTCATTATGTGTATGTGCCATTTCACTCGGTTAAAAACTATGTTTGTGACATAATGTTTTATGCGTTTTAGCCCTTTTGCCGACCAAACTTCAATCCATATTTTCTTGAAAAGGCAAAAATGCACATAAAGCAATATGGCAAATATCCGCCAATATAATGTTAAAAAGTGAATTTGAACAGGCTAGTCTATAATGTCTTTTTCCTTAACATTGCAATATAGTGTCACTATCACTTTATTCTATGTTTCTGGTCAAGGTGAAGTAATTTTGAAGTCTTATCTTGAAACTCAAATGAGCGAAAAACCCAGACTTGCAAAACCATTGTCTGTTTTTACATTTTAAGTGCTCGGGTTTATGATCAAATTTCTAATTGGCTTCCCTTGAATGTTGGAATGTTAGAATCAAAATCACCAGAAAGTTACTTAAGCACTTATAGAAATGATCAAGAGCTATAAAAAGTGGCCTCAAAACTATGAGAAGGGCGTAGGTGTAAAGATGTTGATGATGTGATGATCATGCTGATAACAATGTTGCTGATGATGATGGTAATGACAGATGATAACATTAATTATCACACCTTCATCCTTATTCCCGCTGGCAGTATTCGTGGCATGGGTCTTGCCCACTGGAAGAAGAGAGATAAAGAAAGAGGAAGATGTGGGTGAATGTGAAGGGGAGATGATGATGATGATGATATTGATGTTGTTTGGGAACTGAATGGTCAGTCTGTCAGTGATGGGTTAATGACATATCATGGGGATGGTGCTGAAAATTATATGGTAGGGGTCTGTTTGTGCCATGTAGGCAAAATATTTGCAGTAACATTTTAGTTAGCAACTTTTGGCCAAATTTAAAAAAAAAAAAAAAAGTTATTTTGGCCTGTTACCACTATTGTGGACATTTAGCTAAAACTAACCTAATTCTTCCCGAAAATTCACTGTGCAATCAAAACCTAATCTGGCCACATTGCTCTGAAACTATTTACTGACCTCTCCCTCTCAAAACTACTGCCCTAATTATGGGTTACTTGTTGAAGTGACATTCGGTTCATTTGTAACTGTATCAATAGTAATGGTAAAGATAGATCCAACTTCTTCATCTTAACTAAGCCCCTTCAACATAAAACCGTCTTTCTCACTCTCCAAACATAACAGCAACATGTAGCATTGAAATCATAATGATACAATCAAAGTTATGGTTACAAAAACATGTAACGATAATCAGCCATGTAGCATCCAAACTGGCAAACTACATTTTGGACAACTCTGCACTACAGAACATTTAATGTCAGTGACTCCCCTTTAAATAAAATAAAAAAAAGTACTAATTTGCAGTAACATTTAAAATTCTTCACTAAAACCATTTTATGCATCAACATTGATGTTTCTCTAACCATTTATGGCCAGTTTATATATTGCATCGTACAAGGCAGTTATGTTAATGATCTACCATATACTGATCATGAATATCTGTGTATGTTGTACATACTACCTTGGTTAGCGGCTGTTCTTCGCCGTGCTTTTAGTTTCTTGCCTGGCGGCTGGGTCAAAAGCAGTGCAAAGATCAATCATGCCCCATTGCACCCATGCCCGCCAATGCCGTCGGCTTATCGCTAATTAGTAATTTTTTTTAAGCAGTCACAGACAAGCCCGAACATAGTGCATGCTTCTAATAAAGAGAATATCATAAACTCAAATTCGTGAACTTTTCTCTTGTATAATTTTTTAGATATTTGACATTGATCTGTGAAGAATAACGGAAAAGAAAAGAGTGGTGTAAAAATCCACTGTTTCTACTGAACATGCGCATCATTAAATAATTATTTTCAGCAGTAAGACTCCGGGGATTGCCATAAAATTGATATTTTTGTAAAGGTGATTTGGTTCTATAAATATGGATTGACGCTTATCTCTCGTTCAGTTGCAATTCATTTTCAAATATCCACATGGTCAAATTCAGACATATTCGCTGACTCACAAGACACAGACAGAATATGACATGTTGCACAGTATTTTTTTCAAATCAAACAACCAGATTGTGTGGCCATAATCACAAATTCTGTCCACATTTTTTCAAGGTCTCCCCGATCTGTCTTGCTGCCTGCAGTGACAGTTCTCCTCTTTCTTTTTTTTTTTCAGATTGTTCAGTCTTTTGTGACACTTTCACGTTCATAATAAAAAAACAGTAAAATGTCAGATTTAAAGTCTGCCCAAAAGAGGTTTTGCCTGTTTCTGTTTTTCTCTTGTTTTGTCAATGCTCTTTCACCACATAATCTGCACAGTTCATTAAAAAATATCATGTGTTTTCCTTGCAATGCTCCATAGTTCGATGACATAATGTGGGCCCTAAATCTAGAGGGTGTGAAGAAAATCTTAGCATAACTCAGCTGCTGAAGGTGAGTAGCATGGGAAACTTTCACACAGTAAATGAAAAGGACAGAACAAACACATAGTGGTCACAACAAAATGTTGACTTTGGCACAGACAGTGAAATAATGGGGTGAAAGAATGTGATAATAAAGCTGGACCACCCGGATAACGAGGGACACTGGTGCGAGTGCGTGCCACCTAGAGGAATCCCCTGCACCTTTCAGGTTACCGAGATTTATTACCCTGGCCACGGCAAACTAAGCGCACGCTCTCAGGCCATTTCGAACAGCCGTGGGTTTCCACTGTCAACAAGGTTACACACAATGAGTTTTGATCTACAAAGTCACGAGATACAGTGCGCTTATTTGGTTTCAGATAAATACGATGGGTCTGATCTAATTTGATTTCCATATTGTCAACAAAGTTACATACAGTGGGTTTTTTGCCTAATTTGGTTTCCATATTGTCACAGTTATTCATAATGAGTTTCATCCACAGCAATATTGGTTCCAATATTTTATCTCATTTGGTTTCCATATTACCAACAAAGTTACATACAATGATCTTCATTGTCGAAATAAGCCATAAGTTATAGCCTTGCAAATTTAAGCCATGCAGGGGGGATAACTGAATTTGATATAAATAAATGGGTACAGGTGAGGGTTAAGGTCAGTGATGGTCAGGTCAGCATGCTGGTTCCACAAATTTCCCAGCTCAAAGGGGGAAAAAAATATATAATTTGAACATTTTTACCAACTTCTCATGTAAAGCAGTTGATGCAGTTGGATGTGTAAGACTGTTTATTCTTTACTTACCATTTTCAAACAAACAAAAGAAAAAAAAATGCTGTGGTTTAACTCTTTACCTATGAAGCATCTAATATTTGACGCTTGCGCCCTCGGTAAACTACGAAGTGTCTAATATTAGACGCTCAAATTTGGCCACTAACAGGAACGAAAAAAGATGGCAATGGGGTTAGTGACGGCTATTTTTGTTTTCCTTCTAGTTTCCCGTTTTCAGGCAAAAAAAATAAATTCCGTAGTTAAAAGAGTTAAAATTATTTTGCATAAATGTTTAAATCTGTCCAACACAGTAGTAATCTCTATGTTTCAGTGATTTCTTCACTAAAGACAAATAAAAACTGTTGACATTGAATGGGATAGCTTACCTGGCGGGGTAACAAATGTTACAGCTTCTGACTCAGGACTGTAACCTTTCTTGTTCCGAGCCTGAACTTTGAAATGATAGGTGGTGTCTGGTGTCAACTTTTCAATAACAGTCGACAACCTGTAAGATACAAAAAAATATAACACATTATATACATTTGTCTTGCGACCAGTGACTATGAGACGTAAGTCGCTGGTCTGGAACGGAGGAATCGGGACATAAACATAATGGAGGAGTCAGATATCGAATTTTTTTTTATTCTCGAAATGAAAAGTACAATCGTTTCTGAACAAGAAAATGTTAATCTTGTTGGCGAATTATGACTATAAATTGGTTAAATTAAGGTTTTCCTGAGGTAAGTATGACTCCTAGTGTTGACAAACTGTTCATTTTTGCCGTCATTTTGACTCATTTCGATCAGCTGTATTCGATATTCATATATCCGCTACCCTAACACAACGGGTATCGTTGGAAAGCTTATTTACTGTACTTTCATCTCATTGGCTTTGTTAAGGAGCCAAGTTCAAATCCAGCCAATGGAAAACGATTTTATAGCGTAAACAAAAAGCAAGGACCTTGGGTCTTTGCCCTAGCAACGCGATCTTTGATTGGCTGGATCGTGTCACATGACCAAAAAGAGTTCCAATCTTTTTCGTTTTGACCACTTCCGCTCCACTGTTTCGGGTTTGTTTTCACCCACATTCAGTCATTTCATTCATTGCGACACGACTTATTGTATACACTCTTACTTATTTTATCGAATTTGATCATGGCCTCACGCGAGGAGACGATAGCCAAACTGTTGACTTCATCATTCATTGGGAATGAGGACAATAATTTTAATAATCATTAACTTGCACTGTTGGTGAAACTACTGTGTTATTTCAATGATCTTTAACTCACGCTGGTGGTGAGAATGTGAATTCTTGGATTTTGGAGTTTGTAATTACTGCTGTGTACTTCCTGAGGTGTTTTTCACTGAGGGGTAAGTTGGATCTACTTTTATTACTTTTTTAAATTCTGCAAGTAGTACTTTGTTTTCTACATCTGCATCTTTTAGTGTTTCATTGTTCCCCCTTCCCTTTTCCCTTGCACTAATCTTCCACCTTTCGTCCTCTTCCTGCGTTACTTGCATTGCGCGTTGACAAAACTGCTATCCCTTTTAGCATTTAAATCCCTTTAAATCTACTCTATATTGGATCATTGTTTTATCATGCTTTGCTAACTACTATAGTTTACTACTAACAAGGTGGTCTGCATCCTCTATTTTTTTCCTCAATTTTACCATTAGAAAATGGATGGACAGGGGGAAGGGGTACTCTCAATTCTGCTTTGCTTTTTAAGGTGTGAATGGTGATTTCTACTGCCAATGCTGAAAATCAGTTAGTAAATATATTACTTTAGCAGTTCAACTTCAACTTTCACACTTTTATGCATGGTTGCTAAGGAAAAACCTGGTCTGAACATGCCCGATCTTTAATCGCGATTTTCTCGGAATTTCCGCCATTGCATGGAGGCCACCCCCCATCTCTTTAAACTGCTATATCTCGGGCTACAAATGAGCTAACTCAAAAATTTTTTCATCACATGAAAGTACAATAAATAAGCTTTCCTGTGACACCAAAAGCTCAGTTACAGTAAAAATCGACAAACGTCTCATTTTGACTGGTCGCGAGACATTTGTCTTTGAGAATTCTCCCAAGAAAAAAAATATATATAATATTATATGGGCTTGGTAACCTCAGTATTTTCTCATGTCAAGTAAGAGGCAAAGTACATTAATTTATAATTATTTTCTTCTGCTGAAGATCTCTTGTAGTGTTGTAAATTTACGACTTCCAGTTCTTCTTTAATTCTTTAAGGTCTGTGTATCTTGACACAATTTGTCCACATTGACTTTTCCATGCCATGAAAGATAACAGGGCAATATTTTGTCTCAGCAGGGGTGCCAAATGATTTTTGCAAAAAAACCTGAGGATTTTTGCAAAAAAAACTGAAAAATGAACGTGTCATTGTGTTTGCACCAAAACAAACATTTTTTTAACAGTTTTTAAATAATCACTAATACACAAAAGACAATTAAATACACACAAAAAAAAAGGGAAAAAATCTGACTTTTGGCATCCCTGTTTCAGGTTTAATGTGGGATATGAACTATGAAGTTATACTGGATTTCGTGCCCTGGCAAGACTGAAAACGAATCTGCTTCACTATTTTTGGTGCGTAAAAACTATCGAGTCAGCTGACGGAAGGACAGACTTCGCACACTGAGTCAAAACCAGCGAAGAATAGACTTGACTTAGCACGCCTCCAGTCTAAGGTATTCAAGTTTTTTTATTGCCAAAACACCGCCCTCCATCACTTACGAATCTCCCACCACTGCCTCTGTTGGCCACATAACGCTGTCGGCATGTAAATCATTGCTGTAGAGGATGAAATAGCTAGTGATCTGTCCATTTGGCCTGGCCGGGGGCTGCCAGTTCAGACGAACAGCCAGGGGGTTGCCTTCTACAGCCGTTGGTGTAAGGTCACGGGGCTCAGTGCTGGGAGCTGAATGGGAAACACAACAAAAGTTGAAAAAAACGTGGTATATTCTGCCACGTAAGTTAAGTCACAGCCTCGTAATATCGGTTTGGGCACATTACGTCACAAACCATTATAGCAAATTCTGTTACACTTGCATTAATAAATGCTGAAGGCAAATTCTATTCCAGTTACTGGTACATCAGTTAGGCCCAAGGCAAATTGTATTACAACTCCATCAGTTATGCCTACGATAAATTCTATTACAATTATGTCAGTTATTAATGAGGCAAATTACATGCAGGCCTATGTCACAATCACATAAGTTACATTACTAGTATGACAAAAAACAATCTGCCGTGCAAAGGCAGAGCAATGTAGCTCTGCCTTTGCACAGTAGAAATTGTCATGATTACATCAGCCGTACTTGTGTGATGAAATTTTGTCATATTCTTAATCAGAATTCCGAGTTACAACCCTTTGTCTTTTCTCACCCGCTTCTTCTGTCTTCTTGCTGATTGTCATACTGAAGTCTGACTCTCGCCTGCCTTTGATGACCTTGACCATGAACTCATACTCCGTGGATGGTCTCAGTGATTCTATGTGGTAGTTTAAATCTGTTGCATTGATGTACCTGGACAGATACAAATCTAGGTTTTTACAAAGATGCAATTGGCATTTCATTTACGATACACCAAGGGTTTTTTTTATCCTGGGGCCATGAAGACACAGATGGGGCGGAGTCAATCAAAATGGGGTGAAAAGGCTTCAAGATCTTCAACTCTCGATGACCCACAAGTGGTTTGTATCCCAACTTGCATAAGATCTGGCTGAAGTTTCTATCAAAATGATCACTTTAAGGAAAAAATACTGCATGATGCAGAGTGCCAACCTCGATGCATGACACTAAATCCAAGACAATAAGGGCAAAAGTTCAGGAACAGATTTGAGTGAAAATTCAGAACTAATAATAATGAACATACACAATTGTTCACCCATTATCTCCTAAAGTTAATCACATGTGTAAACTTCAACTTTATATAAATCCAGTTTTTCCACAAATAATATTTACATCAAGGGGTGCTTGTTCATACTGGGATTCTGTTTGTCAGTATTTTGTTGGCTTTTCTAAGCTTAGGTCGTTTGTGCTATATATATATGTAAGAAAAATGCTCACCTAAACTTTGAACCCCGGCTATTGAGGGGCCGATAACGAATCGTGTAATATCTATTATCCATAATTTTCTGGTTTCTGCTGAGAGAGTTGTCTGCCCATGTCAAGACGATAGATGTTGAGGAGAGTACATGGCCCTTGAGTCCTACTGGTGGCATCATTGGGGTGACAGGTTCCTCCTCTGTGAAGAATAAAAATAAAAACTACATTATAGTAGAGTTCTGGGACAACCGTATTTTTTGTCCCGCCATACCAGGAAAAAGCGTATCGGTCGTTGTTTGGCCAGCATTTACTAAATACATGTAGATGTACATTGTATCATTTGTCCAAACTGGAAAAAAGCGTAATCCCATCTTGTAGTCGTTTGTATTCGTTCTGTAAGAAAGCATAGTGACCTATTTCCACTTTGAATCTTTGCCGTGTACGTTTCTATGAGCTTACACATAAATTTGCGCATGTAGATAGTATGCATTTTACTTAATGTCCAGTTCTAACTTCTGGTTGATTGAAGAAGTAACATTCTGTTAAATAATAAAAGGCTTTGAAGAGAGAAACACCCGCAATCCAGCCAGCCAAATAAACCCAGTTCCTGGAAGACAACACTGGTGGTGGCTGTGCATTATGCTTTTTCACGGTCACCTCACCTGTCACCTGTCGGCTTCATCGTCATCGATGTTAGCTGCTACAGTGGATGTCACGACAAAATCTCCTCCACCCAATCCTGTCCTTAGCTTTCCTAGTTAGTTCACTTATTTCACGGTACCGTCAAAAAAAGTTGGCGTTTTTTTTTTTTTAACCCTTTGAACCCTACTGCCCTCTTAAGAGGGCAAATTTTCTGAATACAATTTCCCTGCTTTCCACTTTAGAGGACAGAGACCTTTAGCTTGTACAAGGCACATCGGTATTACCGGTGGCCTCACAGGCTTTTTGTCAAAATCATGATGTGGGCATGCTACATCTTCATACACTTACCTTCCCTTTCCTTCCATTACTGTTGTGTTTGTTTGGTGTTTTTGTCCCCAGAGTACCACATATAAAAACTGGCTAATTTTGGCTAGGAGTCCGGGGATATACTAATAGGCATGTAAGGGTTAGGCCGCCAGTGTTCATAGGGTTAAGGCACTGGCCAGACAAAGGACATGACCTTTGCATTTTACTATGATAATGATCTAACTTTCCCCCTCGCTGCCAACAGAAAGCATCACCATACACCAATGGTTCTCAGATGGAAAAAAACTTGGCTCCCCATGGGACCATTTTCAAATCAAAGGGGAGGAACTTTAGCTATGTAAAAGTATAATGGTGAACAACATTATTAGAAGACATGTCAAGGTGTGAGATGAACTGACGAAATCTAGGAACCCCAAAGGGAGGAATATGGCCTAAGACTCCATGAACCATTGCTCTATGCCGATGAATTGAACAGATTTTATGGGTGGTACAGATAACTCCATCAACAACTAGTTTCATTATGGGAGCATTGTCATGAAACTTCACACAAAAAATCTTTTTAAAAAAATACTCTTTTTCACTGTTACTGTAATCATTAGTTTCAGGTTTTGGCACTAATACTGCTTTCTAGGTACACAAAAGGAGTGTCCTCTTCAAAAGTCCACAGGTTCTCCAGAATGCCGCATGCCGACAACCAGTATACAAAACTGGCCTGGGCAGTGACATTTTTCGCCATAATGCAAATGACATTTTGCTGTCACTCAAAAAGAAACATACCCATTTCTTCCGATGTAATAACTGTCTCGTATCGACTTGGTCCCTGGCCCAGAGAGTTAAATGCTCGTATGGTTATGACATACTGTGATGCAGGCTCTGTAAAATCAAAGGTGTATAAAATAAGTTTAAAATACTTTTCTCACAGGAAGCTGAGACATTTTTGAGACAACCACAATATGAAGATTGCTGATGTTTTCTGTACTGAACATTTTCATGTGACTCGCCATTCAAAAGGAAATTGCACTTATATTTCGTACTAGGTCATACTGGGGAACACCAAACACTCTGAGGGGTTGAATGTACAAATAAATTTTAAAACAAAACAAATGAAAATTTTCAAATTGATTAGACTATAATAAAAATTAAAAAATGGGGGGGGGGGGGGGGGGGGTTTTAACACTTTAAAAAAATTGTAAAAACTCTACAGACAAAAAAATGTCCAAACTTTTAAGTATTAAAGAAAAAACAGAACAAACTTACATCTGCAGTTACTGTAGTATTTGCAAAACCTCATCAAGGGTTGGAAAAAAAAAACTTACGTAAATTCTCAATGATGTAATCGTGGGTGTTGGCATCCAGGGTATGCTTGAAAACATCGGCAATGCCACGGCCGTAGCCTAAAACATAGCCTCTGACCAAAATCTTGGAGTGAGGAGGGGGAGGCGCCCAGGACACGATGATAGAGTTTGCCTTTGGTCGAGCAAACAGATGCGCTGGTTTTGGAGGTACAGTTGATTCTGTGGATACGAGAGAAAGAAACAATTGGTGGATATCACTTGGGTCATATGGCCAAAATACTCACCAAAGGATTTTTGTTACCGTCTTATTGCCAATTTACATAAACATTATTGTTGTCATGTCACCAAGGAAAACGTCATAGTGGCCCACTGACAAAACCTTACCCTAAACCTAAAAATTGAGAAGAAAAAAAATGGTGGCGCAATATGATTAAATACTTTTAAAACCATATTTATTAGTTGAATGAGGACTGAAAACTTGCATTGGAAGACAAAAAAAATAGCAACTTGCAAAATCTAGTGATATGTCAAAAGGGACAAAATATGACACGCAGGCTCTTTTCTTCCAGTGTCTTTATTCCAGCAGATGCAGATTTTATTCAGTCTGCTTGTGACAAGTCACATGATGGCCATTAAAAAAAAAGAAAAAGGTGGAGCCCTTACATCATGTCTGCCAGATTTCCCAACTTACCATCTAAATCATCTCTGTAAGTGGTGGCTGAGGCCCACGGAGTTGCTGGCCCTGATCCATTCACCGTCATGGCAGAAATTCTGACTTGATATTCTGTCCCTTTACGCAATTCTGTTGAAGACAGATTACAAATAATAAAAAAATTAAAACAAAAAACATGAGACCAATGCCAAATAAAAAAAATATGAGTTTATTTAAAAACTCTATAGAAAAGCATAAAGTGCACACTGAAAGACATTTTATGTACACAATGAACCACTGAGCTTCAGATAACTTACAACATACAGAAAAAAGAAAGACAATAAATTTGTTTTATCCTTTCTTCACTCAGAAAAGCATTGACCATCAGTCAAGCAGCCAAAAATTTTCACACCAAAACAATCTACATCACATGTGCGGGATCTCTTATTACTTTATCTGTGTCAGTTAACCCTTTGTGTGCCATGAATTTTTTCACGTTTGCTGATAACAGGAAAAAAATAGTGGAGGCGATGAATGAAAACTGACTACAGCAACATCTTTTAATAGAAAACTGACTTTCTTTCTTCCCCAAACAAAACAGCCTAGCATTCTTGTGCACCAATACATTGGCGATTGACATAAATGTGACGCAACGCGACAGTTCGGTCCGGAAGGTACAGGCCTAGTTATTGAGTAATCGCCCAAACGAACTTTTCTCAAAACCTTACGTCATAAAAAAAGTGATAGTCATCAACTTCAATTGCTTATAACAGTCTAAAAGTGTTTAGAATTCAATGAATCTAGCATGAAATCCAAGGGAAAAGACTTCTCTTTCACTTGATATCAATAACTCAGTTTGCCTAAAATGTACCTCGTGGACCGAACCATCAATGCATCACAAATGTGACCAGCAGAAGAAAAGACATATCGGTGTTTGGCACACAAATAGTTCAGCTGGGTTTTCATGTGTACAGAAACAGAAGCGGCAACGCAAATGTCAAAAATCCATCAAGTCGTAAAACGAAAGAATGTTTTTGCGTGTTTGGGAACAGCGTTCCCGGACAAATGAAAATTTTCTTTCTTTTTCACTTCAAGAAGGTTTTTTGACGTTTAATTGCCGTTTCAGTATACATGAAAACTCAGCTTTATGCTTTTCACTGTTGTTCTTGAATCGAAACCACTGACCTGTCAAAGCATAAGTATTTCTGTTGCCGTCAGTGACCACCGTCTCCCCTTGCCTGACCCCTTTCTTCCTCAGTCGGATCTTGTAGCCAGTGATCACCCCGTTCTGGGCATCTTCAGGTGGGGGTTGCCACCGCACAATCAAACTCTGCCAATAGCCAAAGAATTAGCGGTTATGTCCAACTCATATATCACTACGATCATAACATATTGCCTAAGTCATGTTTTGGTGTTTTTTGAAAATCAAAGAAAACTGTTTACTTCGTATGTTGTAGTAGCTATTGTTTGGGGGGCATGGTATTTTACATAGAAAGCTGTCACTGAAGAGGAAACACAACTCTGTATTCTCTCTCTTTGGCTTTGTCATTAGACTACCTACCCCCCCTCCAACAACTGTCTAAATGGTAGTTTAGGTGGATGTGCGTTTTTGTTTAAAAACCCATACGTCAACAAAACAAAACAAAGTAACTGTTGAACGGTGCGACGTGACTGTCTGATTGAGGTGAGCAGTTCATCTCAGAACACCGAAAAAATTACTTAGGAAGTTATGTTATGAGCATGACGATATGGGTTTAATAAGTGAAAATAATGTGACAGAAATGGTACAAAGTCCCATGTCAGAGACAAAGAACAAGAAAAATATACTTAACTGAGAGTTCTAGTGGAATGACAATAGTATTTCATTAATCACAATTAATTAGGCCATTATTATCTTTCTACGGATTTTTCAATTTTTCCACAACTTTTTAAGCCTGACGATTGTCCTCAGTGACTGAATGCTCTGGTAAAGTATTTAATCCAATGAACACTGCATATTTTCTTGCTTTCTGTTCCTGCTAACTAGGTTTTGCAAAACAATCACTGGCAGATGGAATGATAACCTTTATCAACCATACAAAATTGCCACAGCCAAATCCTCTGAGATATCCAAAACTGATATCAAGACACTCATATAAAGGCAAAAATATAAACATTTACACAAAAAGAAAAGTATTTGTTTATGAAGTAGGAAGTGTATCCAAAGTACATATTTCAGCACCTGATGACCCGTTTCAAACAAGAGGGTTAAATCTCATACTGTACAATTCTATGATGATGTTTACTCCTGTCATACAAATGACTCACCGTCGAACTTGAGACCTCCAGGGTAAAATTTTGGGGTGTGGAACTCGGTGTATCTGAAAATGTCCTGGCTACAACCTCGGAGGTGCTTGTTCCTGGTCCGTTTTCATTGACAGCCACCACACGGAAACTGTACTCACCTGCAAATCATACATAAATCTGATTCACCAAACTATCCACACAAATATCATTACACCTTAAAATTTAGTGTTTTCCCCATGTGTATGGTTTACAAAAACATTGACAAGACTGTGGATTCTACCCTCACTACTTTTCCTTTGACACAGCAAAGAAGTGTTGTCAAGAAATTCATCTGTTCCTTATATGTGAGGCACTCAAGGGAAATGGTCCACATGTCGCGTTCGGCACTTTCGAGATAAAGCCAAAAATAGGTGGACCGGGACTTCCCGGTCCTATATCAGTTTTCGGCATAAATAGATTCCTCAATCATTTCTTTATGCCTGGGCAAAAGGATTTTAATGAATTCTGCCTAAAAATATGTTGTTTTTTCCCCATTTTTCTGACCCAATCTAATGGTCTCTTTAAATTAACTTAGAGTTTAAACACAGTTTTCTCAAAAGTGACTTTTTCTACGTTGCCTTCTTGAAATAGCCATAACTTGGACAATTTTCAACATTTATACATGCAATAAAGTGCATTCTTCTCAGGAGAGTTTGTACTTTCATAGTATACCCTTAACTCAATTTTGAAAAAAACTGGCAATGTGGACCATTTCCTTGGAGGGGCTCACATTTATATCAGACACATTGTCACACTGTTGACATAATTATACTGTCATACAGAGACGCAAATCAAAAGTCTTTTTTAGCCATCCCTGTCACCATGTTGGTGGCGCCAGGACATACTTGCTATTCAACTGTTGGAGGTTTCAAATGCACATTAACAGACCACTGACTCCAGAATGAATATCAAAGCACCAAAAACGTAATGTCAGAAGAAAATACTGCAAAAACGGCTGGGGTAAAAAGGACTGCTGATAAGAACTGTGGATAATTAATGTATGGTTCAAATTCTTACTGAACTGAACCCTTAATAGTGGCCCCTGAAAATGAGAATGTTACGGTTGTTGTCAGAGAAATTCTACATTAAGTCTCATAATGAACAATGATGAAAATCACTGAAAAATTGTCAGAGAAATTCCACATTAAATCTCATGATGAACAATGCTGAAAATCACTGAAAAATTGTCAGAGAAATTCCACATTAAGTCTCATGATGAACAATGCTGAAAATCACTGAAAAATTGTCAGAGGAATTCTACATTCATAATGAACAATGCTGAAAATCACTGAAAAATTGTCAGAGAAATTCTAAATTAAGTCTCATGATGAACAATGCTGAAAATCACTGAACTCCAGATGAACCACACAGCTCACCAGTATAGGCCCAATACATTGTATTTGTACACATGGACCAAACCATTAAAACTCAGCGGACCAGCTGAGGCCATTTTGAGCTCTATGTAAGTTTTAGCAAACACTATCTATGTATATTGTCAGTGGGCTATTGGAATCTCATTAAAACTAGCCCTTGAATGCAATTGTTGAGGGACTGTAGCATTTCACACAGAAAGCTTTGGCTGGGCAGAGATCACAACTCAGTATTTTCTCTACTTGGGATTTGACATTAAGCTACGCTATACGGTCCCCTAACAAGACTCAAAAGCTGATTTTAACAAGAGTCCAACAGCAGACTGACAACAGATAACCTACATAAATCTGATATAATTTCTATATGTAGTATTAAAACTGGGGGAAAAAAAAAAAGAACATGAAAAAAGATGAAACAAAAAAAATAATGAAACAAATTCTGACACTTATGGAATTGAAGCTGGCAAAAATTGACACACAGCCAAAAGTAATAATATTTTAATAATAATATTTAAATGCCAAAAAAGATACACTTTATAATATACCAATAACCCTCAACACTGACAAGCAATAAGATGGAATATTGCAGCAAATAAATACATTTGCATGAGAAAGCTTAAGAACATGAATAAATGAAAATATCCACATACATGCAAGTCAACAATAAATATGGTGAAAAAAAATTCAGTGAAAATGTAAATGATCCAACACTTCCAAAGACATGAATCAAAGTGAAGTGAGGCATAGCATAATAGCAAACATGATTGAAAAAGCCAATTCATTTAGGTTATGGAATAGATAGCTGGAAAAATCTGCCCTGCAATAAGTGTAGTTCATACATACAGTAAATTACGAGTTTTGGATTGGATATGTGGGAAAATTTGGCCTGTCTGTGAAAGCTTCAAAGTCATCCTTAATGTGGACAAAGTCAGTTCTTTACTATTAAGTTTTGAATTAGAAAACTCTATCGATTGTCTGAAACCATCTATTTATGTTTCTTATATACAGCTTTCTGCTGATTTACTGATCAGGATAATAAATGTCATGGCTAAATAATTTAATCTGGATTTAAGACCAAAATGATACCTTTCAACAGGTAAATTCTGATTTTCATTAGTGACATAAATTATACAAGTTTTGGGGTTTGTTTTTTTTTGTTGTTTTTTCAGATCCTGGCAAAAGGTTCCATTTGAGCATGATATTTTAAGAGTCAAGTGAATAATTTCTGTTAGCAAAAGGTTCTAAGACAAAATTATTATACAACAAAAAAAAACACCTTCAAATCCGGTTAGAGAATTTATGATCGTGCGGGTTTTTTTTTTCTTTGGTTCTTTACACTAATGGAATTGTGTGGTACACAGCCTGATCATATTCATTTTATTCAATGTAAAAACTAAAGAAGCAATTTCTTATTGTTCCAGATTCAAATTTCGCCCTTGTTAAGTTATAATATCTTTCAAATTTTAAGCTATGCCATATTTACATAATTATTGTGTTATCTTTGAGTCCAGCTAAGAGAGGAACATTTTATGTTATGTTCAAATTCCTAGATTACTATGATGTTGGATGTTGCCATGTGTTTAAATTCCAAGTTACATCTAATGTTGGATGTTAACTTGTGTTCAAATTCCAATGTTGAATATTGTTGTGTTTTTAAATTCCAAGCTACACCTAACGTTGCATGTTCAATTCTGTTCAAATTCCAACTTCCAGCAGATGTTGGATGTTATGTTACGTTATGTTCAAATTGCAACCTAAAACTGCGAATATTATGTAAGGTTCAAATTCTACATTATGAAAGATGGTGGATGTTGTATATTATAAAACTTACTGAATTGCTGCAATTTCTTCAGTGTGTAAGACCTGTCTTTCACTGGGATATCATTCTCCCTTTTGGAGCCAACCTGTTTGTAGAAGAATATTGAAAAAAATGCAACTTAGAATGAAGTTGACCATGGTAAGTTCCAAATACAACACAAAGTAAACCTCAGCTTACTTTTTTCTTCTTTTTTTTAATCTAAAATAATCACAACACTATAAATTTAAATGCACTATAATTTATGGTAATAAACGGTATAATTCATATTTCATGCCATGTAGCAATAAATTGCAACATACTCTGGGGTGTATAATTATGTTGTTCAAGGTATAAGAACGGCTGTACAGTTCAAATCATGAATTGTGACAGGCATGTTCACAGCCTTCAAAGGGTTATGTGGAAAATATCATATCAATCTTCAATGAGTTAACTGAGATGTTATGTCAGTCTTCAATGAGATGACTGTGACATCACAAGTCATTCTTCAATGAGTAAACTAGAATTCAATAATGTTAACCCTCAATAGTGGACCAGTTGAATGACTTATTATTGATACCAGTCTCCTCTGAGTTAACTGTGATATCATAATTTAAGACACCAAATATGTTAAATGTGATTTCATAATGTAAATTCTCAACGAGTAAAATGTCGCTGCACCTGACAAAAACCTGGCTACAGGTGAAATACATACCCCTTTAAAAGATTTTTTTAAAAACTTTTCTAGAGCAATTTGATGCAAAATGGTTTAATCGAATGCAGAAAAATGGCTAATATTTCATATTATAAACAAATCTCAATTTCCACAGAAAATGACTTTTTCCCTCTGAGGAGAGGTTCTCTCATGAATTTGAACTTTCACTTTAAGCCTGGATTTCATCAGATCCACCCACAGATTTTATACCATATTTTCACTAAATGTCATGAATTATCAGTCTGAGTGAGTTGTGCTAAAAAGTTTCAGAAATTCTTCAAATAACATCTTCGTAAATTTGATGTAGACTAGCAGTAAAAAAAGAAAAGAAAAATATATCCAAATCACTTCAAATTCTGAAAGAAACAAAAAGGAAGCAGGAAAGAGCATCTTCACCTTGTAGTAGATGAGCACATAGGACTCCACAATCCCTTTAGGATCTACAGGAGGGTTCCAGGTAACTTTGATCTCCATGGAAGAGATAGTAGTGGCTTTCAGATTGATGGGTGGACTGGGTACCAACACTGGAAAAAACAGAGAAACACAAATGATTATAAGGGGAAGTATAACAAATGTACTTTAAATGTTTATGAACAAGATTAAAAATCTTTACTATAAAGGAAGTAAGGCCCCCAATCTAATCATGAAAGGCTTTTTAACTGCTGAGTCTTAAATTCTAGAAAATATCATATAGCGTATATGAAGCCGCAAAGGTGTACGTGGGCATATTATAAAAAGTTCTTGAAGTTCTTTATATATTTAATATTTTCTTTGATTTTGAGACACAACTGGGTTGAACAGAAGAAAGTGTTCTGACATTTCGAGCTGCAAAAAGAGACGCATTTTCTTCAAGTAGAATTAAAAACTATCACAGGAAATGTTGTTCTGTACCTCTGTTTACACATTGGTGATTGAAATTCAACTTTAAAAATTACGTCTGTGTATTCCCCGAGTCAGTGGGCCAACTAGTGTATTAAAAATAAAGAGTACATTGCAAGTTCACCAGTTTTTTCTCTCTCGAGCAGTACTGGGTCATTCACAGTTGCGCAGTTGCATACAGAGTCAGCACACTGCTTTTGACAAATGCTGATTACAAAGGCTTACAACAGATATGGGCAAACTATGGCCCGCAGGCCAGATCCAGCCGGCCAAGCAAGTTTGGCTGGCTCTAGAGGTTAATTGAAAATTAACATCCAAGTAATTAATATGCCATTAAAAGACAGGCTTTAAGGGTGAGAGTATCCGATATTCTGCAGTCTCACATTTTTTTAGGTCAGGCTCCTACTATATGAAAGGTTGCCCATGCCTGACTTAAGATTAAAAAAATTCCACTTCCATCCATGACTGACATAAACAGCAAACTATAACAAAGTCACCAACCTTCTTCTCCAGTGTTGACGGTAATTTTGGCTTCTCGTAGACTTGGACCCTGATTGTTGTATGCCCGTACACGCACCTCGTACTCTGTTCTAGGTTTTAACCCTTGGATGCTGAACTCCTTCAGGGTTGTGTTTGACACTCGTTCTCTGGAAGCAAATACAGGTGGTTTGTATAATCTCATGTTGACAGGGTCCATTCATAAAGATGTACCCTTTGGGGGGTGGGGGGGTGGGCGGCATGTGCCCCCAGCATATGATAGGTGCATGGCCAGATTAAGATGTTGAATTTCATATAAATTTCTTATGAAAAAGTCCATCAAAATGTAACTTCAAGTTAAAGATGATAAGATCTTATTACAATTCGTTTTCACCATTCTAATGGTCGCATGTTAGTATGCAAGTTGAAGCATGAGAAAAAAGCTACGTGTGGGAGGAGAGCAAGAAACTGCCAAAATCCAGTGTACGTACATTATATTCATAGATGGTGGAATGGAACAATACACTTCATAGTTCTCTTTTCTGTTTGTTTTGCTTTATTTCATTGTACTGTTTTACATTTTGGAATTTTTGTGTTGGGTAAAGGATCTCCCCATAACACATACATTTGATGCAAGAAGATGATATAAACAAAGTTTGCATCACTGCTGTTTTGCTACATCATTATGTGCGCCACAACCGAACTGCTATTCAAAATATGACAGTACAGGACAAATTAGAAATGCTGCATAGTGTAAGACCCATTCAAAGCAAAGGCCTCTAAAGAACTATGTAAATGAAGTCCTCAAATTCTTCTATTTCTTATATATTACAGACAACAACCAAATGCATCAAAAACAAAATTTTACAGGAGATATGTAAAAAAGACGATTTAACTCTTTCCCTACAGTACAACGCACTCTGCGTCGCACACTTCCCTAGCGATGGCCGGTACAACACAGCCTGTGTTGTGACATTGTTAAGATATTCCTTAACCACTATAATGGAAAATTTCAACATCCCGTGACATAGACCGTTAAAAATAGGATTCTTGGTAAAGCCTCCTTTGTCCTAGCGTGTCCAGTGAGATACCATATGTGCGATAAGTGTGTAGTTTGGACAGCTGTTGTGTAATAAGCTGAGCTTTGTTAAAAAATACACAGTACAGTATGGCATATAACCTCAGGAAGTGCTCCGGCCAGATGTGCAATGCTGGCCCGCAGGGAAAGAGTTAATGTTGCTTCCCACTATATTCTTTCTTTAAGTTCCATTTTGTGATCAGCAGAGGTACAAAATTATAACCCAAATGGAACACATTTCAAAGTATAAAATGATGATAACAAATCTGATCTTAATCTGGACTGCCATAATATTTTAGGTTATTTAATTTTTTTTTCAGACCACTGCAGAAATGCTGGAAGTTCCAAAACTTGGTTCATGCCTAATCGAACTGACATTATAATGAAAATAATTATGGTTTCGTTACTTTATAATAATTAGTTTTTCTTTCTCCAATAGGTCTTACCATGTCAACAGGTTTTTTATGTGAAATTTCAGTTTGGGAATGTCAAGTATTTGACATTAACTGATTTCATGGTCAAATATGAGCTTGAGAATGTCAAGTTTTTGGCATACACTAGTGTCAAATTTGAGCTTAGGCATGTAATATTTTCGACATAAGTATCTTGGTCTAACGACCAAATCTGAGCCAAGTAACTCAAGTTTTTAACATGCACTGACAAACAATTGAGATTTTGAGTGTGGGTCGGCACAGTAACGGCCACTTTACACCTGTCACGGTCTATTTTGGTACCGTTCTTTAATTATATTTCGCATTCAGAGTTTCTAACTTTAACAAATACAATTAAACAGTTCCGTATGAATTACATTGATAAAATTCTCAAAAGTTTTGAATATATCTGAAAATGGTTTGTAAATGAGTATAAAAGTTTTCAAATCAAGTCGTAGATCTTAGCATCTGTCAGAAAGGACAGGACGTGCTGCAGGTCCATATCAGAAAATCATTCTTTCATGGATCCGCAGGCATATAGTGCCTTCTTCGGATATGCATGAAATCTACACGTTCAGTTAAAATGTTTTATCGACAGTTGGCAATTGCATGCCACACATTTGGGGGGATCTTCCACACCGAAGAAGGACATAACATAGACGTCAAAGTTTACCTTTCAGATCCACTTTCTCTCCAGAAGACAGAGTATGATGTGACATCAGCGGCACCAGGGGTATCAGGCAGATCCCAAGATAGGGTGATAAACCTCTTGGATATCAGAACGGCCTTCAGCTTGATGGGCGTTGGAGCCTTAGAGTGGGCCTCAGAGTATAGGGCCCCTGCAGGTAAGGCGTAGGGGTAGGAGGATGGGATGGTAGGTAAAGGGATATCTATTGGTGCACAGGTGTGAATGCAGGTGTGTTTGTGTACCCAGGAAATTTGACAAAATATTACATGTTCCGAAATGGGAATTTTACACCAGTGGAACAGATGTAGTTGATATTATGTGCGGCATTGTTTATGTATTTTTTTTAAAGACAATCATTCATAATAAACAAGCACGATTGTCGGGAATTTTTTAAAACAAAAAATAAGTCCAAGAAAAGGCCAGGTGAGCAAATGTGTGGAAAATTTTCAGGTGAAATTAAAAAGTGCATATATTACAATGATATTCCCAAAAATATAAAAATCATATATAAGTGGCAATTTTTGTTAGCATTGAATGTGGAAAAAAAGGGGCCATGGAAAAGTAATTTAAAAAATAAAAAAAGCGTTTTCAATTAATTATGAAAATAAAAAATGTCAAAAAATTATTACATTTCACACCATACAATCCGAATATTTCACACGATAGTTAATTTGTTAAAACAGTGAAATATCCAGGGTAGTCACACACACACAATAAAAATTATATTCAAAATTTAAAAAAAATAAATTAAAAAATAAAAATCAAATACGAACAGTGAAGAGAAAAAATAAAAAAATGAACACATAAATATTTAAGAAATATAGAAAGAAATTAAGCATGTCGGTGAAAATTAATAAAAAGATAAAATGGTGCGTTTTTGTTGTTTTTTTATTTTGAAAGCACACAAGAATAAGCGGTGCAAATGGATGCAGCCGGATAATCATTTTCAAAAATATTTACAATATACGAATGAGGATGCCAAATAGTGGGAGCAGGTGTTGTGTGCATATTGCAGATTACATATCCAAAACAGAATGAAAAAAGATGTGATATTTGGTTGCAAAATAGTTAACAGAAGGCGTTTTTGTGCAAAAAATTTTAAAATATATAAACATATTTAATTTATTTATTTTTTTTTGTTTCGTTCATGCAGCCGATTTTTTTAAAGATTAAAAAAAAATTAAAAATTGCGCAATTGATAGGACATTAATCATACATTAATGTCAGAGCAAAAATTTATTGAAAAAGTGTGTGAATATATATCCATAATATTTTGTCACGGATTAGAGACATTTTATATCAGTAAATGATAATTTGAACATCAGATGTAGTTGTGATGGTAGTGGCAGGTGTGAAGTTACAGAGAGGGCAGGGTAACAGCAAAAAGCGTGCCACAATATTTGAATGTTTTGTTTAATGGAACAAACATCATTTTGGTGTGAATAAATTGGTGCAACAGGTTTGTAGAGTGAATTTCGTGTTGTAGTAGATAGAGGAGGTGTTCAGCCAAATGCGTCAGCAGAGGGGGGTTGGGAAGGGATGGGCAGGGGTAAAAAGTCAGGGGTGAGGGCAGGGGTAAAAAAAAAAAAAAAAAGTTAAAAAAGAAAAGAAACAAAAAATAACTACATTAATGCTATGTAACTCAACAAAAATGAAAAGCTATCACAACAAAACTAAAACATGTAAAAAAAAAAAAAAAAAAGTCATACTTAGATGTGACCTCAGAATATGTGAAAATGAAGACTTTTACTAATTATCTCTGATAAGCTCCTCGGCAAGCTACTTGGTTGAGACAAAACACTTCAAATCTAACAAGACATTCTAATGCAGAATTTATTTATAGTTGAAGAAAAACTTCATGACCCGATTCTTCCTTCCCAAATAAGACCTAAATGATGACCCAAGGTCAAATCCTAAATGAGGATCAAAGCTAAAGATCTAAATGAGGACCAAAGCCCAAAAACCTGATAAGGACCAAAGTTCAAGATCTAAATGAGGACCTTTAAGCTCAAGACCTCAATGATGACAGGCATAATGTCATTTCAAGACCTAACTGAGGACCTAAGTGAATGCTTAAATGAGGACGCAAGTTCAAGACCTAAAAGAGGACCTAAGCTAAAGACCTCAATGATGACGGTCATGACATAAGTTCAAGATCTAAATGATGACCTAACTGAAGGCTTGAATGGCGACACAAGCTCAATTCAAGACCTAATTGAGGACAAAAGCTCGGATACTGACTCCTTGACACTGTCAAATTGGTTTACATATTTACTTAATTCCACAAACCCAGATCTGTCTAACGCACAAGAGATATTCCAAACTTACAATAGCTTAATGGTCTTCACTCTCACAGAAGCTGAGGTCACACATAAATATGAACACACAGTTAACTAAATACAATTATTATATATTAATACATTAAAGGGAAAAAGAAAGGCAAGTGGGGCACACCTGTCTAAAGCTATTGGGCTTATCTAGTTTTCTTTTTTTTTCTATTAATGTTCTTTCTTGAATATCAGGCGCACATTGGCTCCATTTTGTTGCCTTAGCTTTCTGAGCAAGTACACCACAGGTTTACACACTGTTCTGAAAGCAACTCCTAGGCTTACTCTTATGCTTCTGCAACATGCAGCACAGACGATCGACTACGTGTTGTGCACACAATGTAAGACGTGTGACATATATCTCTACATATAATACAAAAATTCTCCACCTTCGAACGCAAATCTTTTTTATTAGGCCACCTGCAGTTCCCAATTTTTGCATGCAGGTTTCAAATACCGCGGAGGTTGCACCAAAGTTTGGATTTTTGTATTGGCTTTGTTTTTCTATTATTTTGAGTTTACTTTGTGTCCCTGACTGCTCATCTCCGATCCCTTTCTTTCAAGAGCACAACACTTCCTGCCGTAGGTAGGTCATTGCTACATGCTGTGAGCCGATTTAAACTTTTTGACATGCTCACGGCTAAAATCAGAATACAGGAATAAGGAATACCCCTCTGCTTGCTTTGGGTAGAAAGTGATGGGCAGGGAGGGAGGCACGGGACGTAACTTGTACAACAAAATTTTGTACCCCTTTTTGTGACAAAATTCAAAATAACACAACATGATATAATTTTAGAGAGCCCATGCGGATTTATATCAATTGCCAGTTAACCCCCCAATGTCCAGACATAGATTGACTTTTCAAAAACTTGTTTCTCCAAACAGGAAAACAGATCTAATGTACTTTGGGGGTTGGGGAATATCACAACTGAACTGAATATTCCCACGCATTATTTTGTGCCTATCATTACGTTGCTGGCTCAAAAAGACAATTCAAGTTTCCACGAAAATGTAGAAGCCCGTGTGTTTCAAGCCTGATTCTAACTCTGAGCATACTGAGCCTGTGTGTTTAAAGCCTAATGATTCTATCTCTATGTGTTCAAAGCCTAACTCTATCTCAGTGTCAAACAACGACATGCACGTCAAATTTTAAGGGGGTTACGTTAATCAACAGTTGAGGTATTAGGGCAGATTCACACTGCATCATCAGTAACTTCCAAAACACATTTTAAGTACACAGTCACGAGTAAAACTGATCGTCAAAATGATTAATACGGACATTAAAATCTCGTCACAAAATGTTCTAGACATTTTTTCATTGTGTTATGGCTACACTGAAAAGACCTCCGTTTTGCAGACTAAAGTTATAGCAAAATGGGTTGGGTGTGCACAACTTTCTTTAAAAACACCAAAAAAACGGAGTGAAGAAAAGAGTCAGGAACAAAAAAAATGTCTGGTCCAGGACCAGAAAACTTAATGATAATAGCAATAGACCAAAGTTTCTTTCGGTGAATCCGTTTTTAAACAGCAGTCTCCACCTGATGAGCCAATTGCCCAAAACACTGTGTACTTGACAGTTTATCTTCAGGTGAATGAATTTTGGTTAAGAACGCAAGAACAGGAGGCATAAAGAGGCTTGTGAGTGAAGTACTGCAATTTGCACTTGTCGAGGTAATGTCTACTTAAACGTAACATCAAGAGTTCCTAACCTCTTGAAGCTTAAACCCCCCAGTTCGATAAACTCTCATCACCTCATTGTTCAGGGTAATTACGGCATTAAGACATTATTAACCCTTTCAATACTGAAGCAGCATTGCTGTTAACTCACGGCTGCTCCATCAGTCACAGGTTTTGTTTCTCCCGTCACTAGATTATAAATACAGACCAACAGCCTGATATAGATTCTTATTTACCATTTAAACTAACTGAAAAAAAGTGGATCTCAATATAAACTGGATTTGAGAAAATCTAGCTTTCATGGCGTCAGTAGTCAAAGGGTTAATGGCTTTTCATTTCATTAAACTGATGGTCGTCTCTGGAGTGGAGGAGGAAGGTGGATGGAGGATCTCCCCACAACTCTAATCACTTTACACCAAGGGTTCTCAGCCTCTTGAAGTTTCAAACGCACATTAAGTCAACTTTAATCACAACACTGTTCATATTAGTCGTCTATTTACAGACTCTACGGTAAATGGATTTTTACTTCAATGGTCTCGATGGGAAAAATCTCTGGTCAATTACGCGAACTTTACATCAAGGGTTCTCAGACCTCTCAACTCCAATTAGGTCCACTCAAAGTCTTTCACCGTTCAAACCGATGATTGTACTTACAGACTTAAGAAATTTTAATGGATTTTTACTTGTGATGGTCTCGACTGGATAGTCTCTGCTCAATTCTACTTAATTTACAACAAGAGTTCTTAACAGCTTGAAATTTTGCAACCCATTTAGCTCGAACACTGCCATCATTCATTCCATTTCACTTCAATAAACTGATGGTCCTCGAACTTGGCTCCATTCTAGCAACTTTACATCAAGGGTTCTCAGCTTCTTCAGATGTCCAATTTGGGTAAAATCTGATGGTCACCATTCGTTCCACTCATTGTCAAAATATGGTAAAAAGAAAAATTTTGCATGTAGCAAAGCCTCGTGCAAGAAATAATACAGAATGATAATAAACCACAAAGAAAAAAAAAAGACAAATCAAGCGTATTTTTGTATCATTTCGGTATTCTTTCCGAGGCTTTGCTACATACAACTTTTTCTTTTAGACACATTCTGGCTTTGCTTCGTGCCTTGCTGCCACTGCAGTTTTTATAATATTTGGTCGTTCCATTCATAGCATTTTTTTTGGACTTTCTGAACTTCACTGGCGGTTTCAGGTGGAGAGTTTCTGCTTGTTTCTATTCAATTACAGGACAGACACTGAACACATAAACCATGTGAGGTGACTGGACCAAAGGAGAAACATGTCAGTAATCAATGTACCTGAGATAATCATACAAATAAAATAAACAAATACATAAATTTAACAAATCAATCAATAAAGAAAGAAATATGATCTAGTTCTTTTGCGTGCACAACCGGTTTTGTGTGCTGTAATTGATGTGAGCTTGACAAGAATTGAAATACCAACTTCGAAAACAGGAAAAAAAGAAACAAACAAAAAATCTGCATGGATTACCCAAAATTCACAAAAAGAAAATGCAAGAAAGATTTTTAAATATTACCGGAAACAGTAAATTTGAATTTAAAAAAAAAAAAGAGAGAGAGAGAGACAGAAAGAAAGAAAAGCAGAAAAACATTTTCATTCAGCGAACAAAATCATTTTACGCGATCATCTCAGGTACATTGCTCTAAGATCTGTTCCCATTTGGTCACCATAATATATTAATTGTATCAACATTTGTTCTAACACATAATAAACATTTCTTCAGCCTTGAAAGCAGCATAACATGCAGAGTATGACCACATTAAATACAACAAACAACAACAACAACAAAAACAAAATAAATATATGTATGATATGTTCATAGCAACAGGTATACGATACAATTATGACCTTTCTCTCTAGAACAAAGTGTCATTTCTCTAAAACACAGAATGTTTCCGATTTCGGGTCCCACCCTAAACCATTTTAACACTATATCTTTTTTTTTTTATTTAATCCTCATATTAAGTAGAAAGGTCACAACAAATTTTCACATTATGCCACTTCATATCAATAGGGTTCTAACTCATTATTTTGACAGTTCAAAAAAGCATCCTCTGTTTTGAAAACTAATTAAACTATGAAACACTTTTTTAAAAAAAATAATAATAATAAATAAATAATAACGAACCATCTAAATATGCATTGTCACTTGGGCAGAAAATTCTACTTGGAAAATATCTACTGACTGACTGATGTTGTTGCCCTTAAAGCATGTTTTGCAGAAAGAGAGCGTTGTTATAATTTCATTGTAAAATGCTTTGAGTCCACTTTATGAAGACAGGTGCTATATAAATGCACTCCAATATTATATATATACATCAAATGAGTGCCTTCAAAGAAGACAAAATTATGAGCACTGAGCCACTGCCACACTCACTCCCACTATCGGAAACAGTGGTAAGAAACTCCTCAGGTGGCGCGAGATAGATGACGATCTTCAGAGGAAGAGTGGATTCTTTCATTAGATGTTTCGGCCCTTAACTTCCTGACATCTTCTAGAACCCCGGCCACACCGAGTTCATGACTCTCGGTGTTCGTCACCCACTTTTTATTTTTATAAATTTCGTCGCCAGGTATTTCTTTTGGTTTCAACCAGTACAGCTTATTTTTGGTGCAGACATTACAATATATTCTTTCAAAGATGAAACATTCCAATGTAGATCTAACGCAGTTCACAGATATGTGCTCACTGGGTGAACTCTGTTGAGTCAACTGTACTAATTGGTCTGCTCAGAATATTCTGATCAACTGCCAATGCATGAAATTGGTAGAAATCAGGGAAAATTATGAAAGGAAAATTTCAGCACAGACATCTTGAGTTAGAACCCTATTAATGAAAAGGTGACAATCAGCCTCCATTACAGAACAGGGAACGACCTGAAGCGAAAGAAGCCCACTTTTCGTGACTACAGGAGGCATCACCGCATGCCCTCCGCCATTTTGGATGAAATGCAACTTCATGTGACTTGATCGGTGGTAAACAATACCTGTTTGTACATTTCCAAAGGAGTAAGAACTTACAAATGGCTCCAAATAGTTTCAATCAACCTAAAAATATGAACAGACCACAGTAAACATATACGCACACTGTCTTTGGTAAATATGATCTCTTTCAATTCTTGTTACCGCCGTGACCTAGTTTCACGATTTGACGGACATGAGATCTCTCTCTAAATATATACTCTCTGATATTACCTGAAACAATGTTGCACACGGCCATAGTAGTTACAAACAATTAATCTCATCCAAAATGGCGCAGGGTAGTCAAAACTGATGACGCATTCCTGCCTTGTGTCGCTTCTGGTAGTATCTTATTCTGTGGTCTCCATCAAATGCCAACGAACTCACCTTCGCTGAGAACAACCAGCTGCGCACTGGATTGCACATCTCCAAGCTCATTTTCTGCTACGCACTGGTACATGCCATTGTCTGAACTAACCAGACCTAGAATCTTCAGCGAACCTTTGGGCAAAATTCGGAAGTATTCGCTGGTTTTCAAAGTCTCGCCATTCTTCATCCACGTGATGACAGGACGGGGAAAGCCGTAAGCCTCGCATTCCAGAACAATGTCTGATTGCGTATGAGCAAATTTGTTCGACGGCTTCTCCGTGAAGACAGGGGGCACTGAAAACCAAGAAACATATAAAAATCTATGCCGTCACTCATTTTCCTATGGAATAATTCACATTCATGATGAAATATTGGAAAATACAATGGAAACCAATGCCTAAAGGCAAGTATGTTGTGATTTGTGTGATTCTGAATTAAATGCATTTCTTAAAGACCAAAAAAAAAAAAAACAACTCTTTATGCTCAAAGTGACCTCTGTATTATTCCATTCTCTTCATTATTACTTTGCTTCACAAGTCCTGAACTTAGTAAATGCATGACGATCTGTATGGAAGCAGAGGAAGCAATATTTCAATTCAGTTGAAATCTTCTTTAAAAAACTGACAAAATCATAAAAAATTGACCTTTTTGGATGACCCCTAGAAACTTTTACCGACTCAGCTGAAATAATCTAGGGAATATACAGTCTCAGTATTACATGAAACAGACTGATGTAGTCTGACCATTCACTGGACTGTGGTCACTCACCCAGAACAGTCAAAGCAGCATCAGCGTCCACCGAGTCCTCTTGATTGACCGCTCTGCATGTGTACACACCAGCATCACTCTCAGACACATGTCTAATCATCAGCGTGCCGGCACCGATCACTTGGACACGCGTGTTGTTGTTTCTGTTGAGAGACCAGACAATACAAAAATACAATGAGGGTACCTTTCACAGATGACTAAGAACATAACATAATGTTTTGCTACAATGTGCAAAAAGAAAATGTAGACATTTATCAACACATGCCTCAGAAAGATCCTGCGAATTCTCTGGCCTGAAGTCATCAGCAGCCAGGACCTGTGGCAGCGAAGGAAACAGCAGCCTATACATATAGAAATTCTACAGAGACACTGGAGATGGATAGGTCACACGCTTCGGAAGCCTGCATCCAGCACCACAAGACAACCCCTCACATGAAACCCTCAAGGGAAATGGAAAAGAGGCCGGCCGAAACACCTGGCGCCGGGACTTGGAGACAGACACCAAGAATATGGTCGCACCTGGGGACAGCTGGAACGACTGGCCCAGGGCTGGAATGCCCGGAGAGCTCTTGTTGGCGGCCTATGTCCCAGGAGGATCACATGCGGAAGTGAAGCAAGTGACAATGTGCAAAAAGGTGACCGAAAAACAAAATGTGATACATACACAGACTACGTAAGATGAATATGTAGGCCCTAAAGCCCTGCGACTATGTGACCACAAATTGTGAAGCATTGAGCACTGTCTCAATTTCCAATGATACATTTTGTGGACACATCTATTTTGGTAAAAAAAAAAAAAATTATTTTCATCGATTTTGATAAAAAATTCACTCTTCATCCGTTTTGGTCAAAAATTCAGTCTTCATCCCGTTTTGGACAAAAATTCAGTCTTCATCCGTTTTGGTCAAAAATCCAGTCTTCATCCCGTTTTGGTCAAAAATTCAGTCTTCATCCGTTTTGGTAAAAAATCCAGTCTTCATCCCGTTTTTGGTCAAAAATTCAGTCTTCATCCGTTTTGGTCAAAAATCCAGTCTTCATCCCATTTTGGTCAAAAATTCAGTCTTCATCCGTTTTTGGTTAAAAATTCAGTCTCCGTCCATTTTGGTCAAAAATTCAGTCTTCATCCCGTTTTGGTCAAAAATTCAGTCTTCATCCGTTTTGGTTAAAAATTCAGTCTTCATCCATTTTGGTCAAAACTTCAGTCTTCATCCCGTTTTGGTAAAAAATTCAGTCTTCATCCCGTTCTGGTAAAAAATCCAGTCTTCATCCCATTTTGGTAAAAAAAAAAAAAAATCACTTTTCATCCATTTGGGTAAAAAAAAAAATTCCGTCTTCATCCATTTTGGTAAAAAAAATTCAGTCTTTAATGTTATTTATTATTTTGACTTTTTGAGCCCTAAAACAAGAGATATTTCGAAGTGTAGAATCAAAAGTAAATCAAAAATTTCATTCTTCACCTCTCTTTATACATTTCTGGACGAAAGCCAACTTTAAATACCATATCTGTATCCTCTGAGTCAAGGGGCCATCTAGTTATTATAATGCCATAACATTGTAGTCTGAGAATGGCTGGGAGCATTATGTTCATGACGCAACGTCTGTTCTCTTTTAATGCAAGTCTGAATTGAACATTGTTAAAACTGCTCCAAATTGGTTCCTGCACCAATTTATGTTCACTGAACAGATGCAACACTAGTACTGAAAGAAAAATAACTTCTTCAACAAGCACACTTTTGACTAGGCTACAAACTTTTGACTTGGCTACGGAAGACAGGTAAGTGGATTCCACATTATTCCTTATTTAATTCAAATTTTTTTAGCCTGAAGAAGAGCCTAGTCAAATTTCTCGACAGTTCAACTTTACAATAAGGAGACACTAATATGTTGAGGATCATTCCCAATCCCAGCCAGCAACCCTATGGAAACCCGACGCATAGTACTGGGGTCAAGTTTGCATATAGGAATGACATAGTTCCTGCATAAATCCACTGGTAACAAAATCGCACAGAGTCTGACACAGGGAACACGCCCCTATATACTGTAATCCTACCAACCCTACATATATCCTATACAAATATGGGGATACTGGGTGGGTTGTTTCTCGAGGGCCTCAGCCAAAGGCTGTTGGCCCTTTATACACTAATCTGTGTTCTCTGCGGCATGATTAATCCTTAAGAATGGGAAAAGAGATCATGCATCACCTCTACTGCAGAGCTTGCACTGGCTACCCGTAGAAAAACGAATAATGTATAAGCTGGCTGGCTATCCTGTGTCACAAATGTATGTACAAAAACACACTAAATTATTCTAGGTGATCTTTTGAGTTTCTATGTACCATAACGGCATCTTAGACCATCTGCTGACACTAAAAACTTTAAACTTCCTAAGTAAGATGTCCCTTAAAACCATGGCTGAAAAATCTTTTTCTTTTCAAGGGCCTCAGGTTTGGAATTCTCTGCTTCTGTCTTTGAGAAAGACTTAAAAGTTACGACTTTTAAAGATCAGCTGAAGAGTCATCTCTTTACACTCTGAATGTCCATCAAGCTTCTGTTTTTCCTGAGTATGCCTGTGTATTGTGTGTGTGATTTACATAATATAAATGTTGTAAAGCGCTTACAGCCTGATTGCGAACGGGATGAAGCGTTATACATAAATGCTATGTATTATTATTATTATTGTTCTCTGTCTCTTTATTTTCAAACAAACAGTGAATTGACGGGGATTTCTGTTGCAGCCATGTTTGAAGAGAGAAAAAAAAAAGTGATAAAAATTAGAAGATTACACAAAGGAAAAAAAAAAAACCTCTCCTGGAAACACAAATCAAGTGTCATCCACTCAATAAGCCACACAACATGTTTTATCCTCGCATTCTCTCCCTTTTCCCCTCTTGTCTCCTTTGTTATCTCCCCTTGCTTCCCCTCTCTCACCTGTTCAGAATTACTTATGTGCGTCTTTCCACCTTTGTCAAGAGTTTTTGTTCCCCGAGCTAGACAAAGTCCCAAACAAAATTCTGACGTAAATTAGAAAACAAAAATGATGTGATTCCCCTTATCAGCCTTCCCCGTTTTCTCTGCTCCAACTTCGCTTCTATCAAAACACAACAGTGGTTTTCAGCCTGGGGAGTACTACTGCCCAAGGGTTTCCAAGTTTGGACAAAATTTATTGATTTTATTATTACTATCATTATTATTATTATTATTAATTACACTGTAAGAAAGCTGAACTACGGCCTTTAAGTAAAACACACTCCAACAAGAATTTTTAACTTTTTTGGATGGTTGTTGTTACTTGTACGTACGGCCCCCAAGCATTTTGCGCTAGGGACGAGTACACGCATCTATCCCTAACCCCGTCCTTATCCTCAACCCTAAATCTTATCGAATCCCTAACCCTGCCCCCTACCCTTTCAACCAAAAAACAGGAGGGAAAACAAAACGAAAATCTGAAAGAATAATTAATTAAAGCTGTTCTTAGGAGTATTTCAGGAGGAGCTCTCTAGCTCTGGTGTCACAAAAGGCTTTAAAATATGTACCTCTACAGCGCAAAAACTTTGGGACCGTACGTACTTGTAACAACATTCTTTTTTGGATTGGAAAAGGTGGTGGGTGGAGGGGCCTTTACCACAACCCAGAGGCTTTCAATTTTGGACACTAAAGTTGATAAGTTGATGGTGTGTTCTTTGCACTGCTAGTGAGCTGGTTTAAGACATTAACGGTACCTGAATCATGCACCAAAAGCCATTTATTAAGGTGCAGCGTAGGGGTTGGGGGGGGGGGGGGGTAAAGGTACGGGATTCAAAAGCTCAAAATGAAGCCCCATGAAGTATCTTAAGGAGTATGAGTTCGAGATACTTCTAAATAAACTTATTCTGCTTGTTTGAAAAGGTGGTTATTAATTAATTAGCATTCCCAGTTCAGATCTTACAATTAATGTCCACCTTAAACAGATTCAACTCTTCACATCAGTCTCCTGTTTCCTTCGGGGCATGTGTGTAAGCTATACGGATGTATGAACTTTTCTCTAATTTCCTACATTCATTATGGTTACTGTCATAATTTTGTATTCACTGTCTTTACTAATGATTGAAGTCAAACTCTCATAATTCCAGAAAGAGAACTTGCATTTTGCCAAAACGCAGATACTTTATTTCATTCTTTTAGAATATAATTATTCAAAGTAAAAAACTGGCCAAAAGAAAAAGTCGTATGTAGCAAAGCCTCACATAAGAAATAATACCCAAACGATAAAATGAAACGAAACTAAAAGGGAAGACAGAAAATTGCCGACATTTCGGCAACAGCCTTCGTCAACATTGGCAAGAACTCGCTGCTAAGTAGACGCACTCATTTAATATTCTATTTAGATTCCATATATTTCATATTCTATTTTTTATTGTTCCATTGTTTTATCTGTTTAATTTTCCAATATTTTTTTCTGTTGCTGCTGCTGCTTCTTTTTTTTTTTTCCTTGATGAAATATCGGCCATTTTCTGCCTTCCCTTTTAGTTTCATTTCATTGTATCGTTTGGATATTATTTCTTTGGCAAGGCTTTGCTACATACGACTTTTTCTTTTTTGATAATTTTTAAATTTGTTTTAAGCCTTGCTGCGACCCCACCGTCTTTCTGTGGTTTTTATAATACATGTATTTTAGAATACATTGACTTGCTGAATGTCTCTACTGAATAATGAAAATAGCTGGCAATGTTGAAACATGAAAAACACAACGTGTTTTCATGGGCCTGAAAGATGATCCAACGCCAGACCACACTCGTGAACAAATCTTTGGTCTACAAAAGGGAATGCAGTCAAGTGCAGGCCCACACAACTGGAGTTAATTCCCTGCCAGTAGTTGGCGGAGGTGAGACCATCTGTTCCTGGCTGTGCAAACAGAGACAATTGTCTCCCTTCCCCCGCTGCTCGGTGGGTGACCTCCCTTTGATTGTGTTTCCACCTACGGTTCACACAGGGCAGAAAGGGCCTTGGCGGCTTTGATATCCCCGGCCCGAGTCCTAGCTGATAGGGCTATTTTACAGTAAGTGTTGGGCGGTGGTATTAATGTTCTCTGTGCTTACTTGCAAATTGCAATTATGTACCATGCTACAATTACTGGTCCAAATTGTAATTATGTAGCACTGTATGTACTGGTCATTGCTATCGCGAAGAGACGAGAATGTAATCATGATGTCTGAATGGTATGCTGGTATGATTTTATCCATTTAGAGTTGGTGGTGTGTTTTTATGCACTGTTCGTGTGCGGAACTAAGACATTCACCTGAAAAATGTATCAACAATTAACTCTCTCTCTCTCTCTCTCTCTCTCTCTCTCTCCGTCGGTTTCTCTGTGCGTGTGTGTGTGTGTGTGTGTTGTTTTTGGTTGTGGGGAGGGAGCTGCAAAGGTGTAGGGCTTAAAAAACTCGAAACAATATATATTTTTATTACGTCTTTATAAGGTGTCTTCACAAATACAATTGCTCTATTGTTTGGAATACACTTAATCTGCTAGTTTCGAATTTCTGTACTGTTCACGTGCTTACTCATAATACATGTATCATGCTAGCTAATCATATGACCACTTCAGCAGCACTCACATTCTTGGGGTGGTTTGGTCGGGGGGGGGGGGGGGGAGAAGACAGTCACTGAATGAATAAATGAATGGATGAAAGAAACAAAAATAACGCGCGAGAAAAGAAGTGATACGAACTAAGAACGTGGCACCGAAGGAAAGTGATACCCTGTTTTGTGAAAGATCAATGCCTCAAAATATGTTGATACAAGGTGGTCTAGAGGCAAGGTGCTCGCCTCTCGTGCCAAGGGTCCCGGGTTCGAAACCCGGGCTGTGCAGGCATGTTGGAAATTGGGATTTTTCTCATATTTTCGTGTCCCTGATCCTATTGAGGGGTAGGATCGAGTACCTAGTCTTCTCGGATAAGGACGAAAAAATTCGGAGGGCCCGTGTGCACGTTGCGCACGTTAAAGATACCTTGGCAGTTGGAAATCGTAAAGAGCAGGTCGAACAGGCCGCTGCCCGGGCAAAATTAAATTAAAATTCATCCCTACCAGTCCCTCCCCCTCCCCCCCCCCAAAAAAAAAACCGCCGACCGGCGCTGCACTGTGGCGACGACGTGCCAGCTCCAGTTATAACTGGGCTGCAGTGGCACAAAGGCAAATTTCCCAAATGGGATTAAAGAGAACAAATACAAATACAAAAAAATTAATGTTTTACACAGGATTCTGAACCAATCCTGAATTTCGTCTGAATAGCATTAACCTTGCATGCTACAAACATGCTCCTACATTATAGGATTTATTATACTGTTTCATCATTCATCCTTTTTATCAGGGCCACCTTGTTAATAATAATAATAATGTATAGCATTTATATAGCGCATATCCATTTAAAATGCTCTATGCGCTTTACAGAAACAACATGTCAACCACAGAGCAGAATGGAGCTGCCTGCGAAGCGCTCAACACACTGCACTGCTTCTTTCTCTCTCCCTGTCTCGTTCACTCTCTCTCTCTATCTCAGAGCAAATTGTAACGCAGCCTGTTAGGCGCAGTTCACAACTCGCAACAGTTCACAACTCACATCAGTTCACAACTCACATCAGTTCACACAACAAACAACTCAAATAATATTTGAATATTTATTAATAACAATATATATATGATTTTGTTGTTGCTGGTTGGGGAGGGGGGGTGGGGGTGTGATATGGATAAATTTTAATCTATTAATTTCAATTTTCAATTTTGCCCGGGCAGCGGCCTTTCGGCCTGCTCTTTACGATTTCCAACTGCCAAGGTATCTTTAACGTGCGCAACGTGCACACGGGCCCTCCGAATTTTTTCGTCCTTATCCGAGAAGACTAGGTACTCGATCCTACCCCCCAATAGGACCAGGGACTTGAAAATATGAGAAAAATCCAATTTCCAACATGCCTGCACTGCCCGGGTTTAGAACCCGGGACCCTTGACATGAGAGGCGAGCACCTTGCCTCTAGACCACCTTGTCCCTTGTTATAGGATGAAAGAGTTTACTTAACTGAAGAATGTTATATCATGGCCATAGTTCTTGTTTGTTCCAACTCCACTTTTTGTACAACTGAGAAATTCGACGTTCAACGTTTGTAGCTTTAGTATCAAGATAAGGAGTTAGAGTAAATCGGAACTGTGAAACAACTTGATATTAGTGCCACAACGCATTTTAAACAGGTGTCAAAGTGTGCATTTGTTATACCTCTTCTACATACTGAAAAATCTCCAGCTGTTCAGACAATGAAGATAGAACAAATAAGAACTGAGGTCGCGCTATGTCTCTGAAAGCAACTGTCAGTTTCGTTTATGGAAAAATCAAAAATTTGGATAGACTGAAAAATGAAACAAAATAAATAATAATATCGTATTTTCCAACGCCAAAGCTTGGCAACCAATAACAAAAACATGATAGCTATGCAATAGCCTAGAACAAAAAGAATAATTCACAATCAGTAAAAAAAAAAAAAAAAAAAAATTTTTTTTTTAAAGTTATAAAACCCAAGCTTCAGTTCTTAAGATCGTTTTCATATTAAAAAAAAAACAAACACTTGAAACTATGACCCCTCAGCTTTTTGCTGTTATTTTTTCTTTTGTTTTGTTTGGTTCAGATCTCAGTTCGGAAATACACACTACTCTTATCATGCCAAAATCAAATGCACTTGACCTGACTATGCCTAAATCATTTTGTGCCGCATAAACTTTATACAGTGGCATAGCGTGGGTTGCTAACGTCCGGGGCAAGACATGTATTGTGCACCCCTTGATCCGTGAACCCTCAGCATTCTCTAGGTCCCTTCCACCAGCCTAGTACTGAATCCCCCCCCCCCCCCCGCCACACGCACATCTACTATGTTTTAAGAAAATATAAATGCAATTCAAGTAAAATGCATTTAATGCTAGTATACTCAAATTTATTCAAAATCGCCTGGTTTCATTTTGTGCAAATTGCTCAATAACAATATTGAAATCTGCATTGAAATCTCTCTCAGTTGACAGTATTACTAGGCCACTCAGTCTTTCTTGGTTCATAATATCATTGTAGATCTCTGATAAGTTTTGATCATTTCAGTGCTGAGAAACTTCTGTCATAATTGGTAGTTAAAACAGCGATAGTTTTGAAATTTTGCGCCCGCGACGACCGCCCCTGTGGCCCCCCAACACGCTACGCCACTGATGCCAAAATCATACAGAGTTGCCCTTAGTAAAAAGAAATTGGCAAAACGAAAAGGTTGTATGTAGCAAAGCCACTCGTAAGAAATAATACTATAGTCTCTCTCTCTCTCTCTCTCTCTCTCTCTCTGTCTTTCTTTCTTTCTCTCTCTGTCTTTCTTTCTCGTCTTTCTTTCTTTCTCGTCTTTATTTCTTTCTCTCTCTGTCTTTCTTTCTTTCTCTCTCTGTTTTCTTTCTCTCTCTCTATAGCTCCTTCTCTGTCCCTCCCTCTGTCTACCTGTCGCTCTCTCTCTGTCTTTCTCTCTCTCTCTCTCTCTCCGTCCTTCTTTCTTTCTCTTTCTGTCTTTCTTTCTCTCTCTCTCCTTCTCTGCCTCTCTCCTTCTGTCTGTCTGTCTTTCTCTCTCTGTCTTTCATTCTCTCTCTCTCCTTCTCTCCCTCTGTCTGTTGTCTGTCTTTCACTCTGCCTCTGTCTCTCGCTCCTTCTCTGCCTCTGTCTCTCTCTATCTCTCATTCTGTGTCTCTGTCTGTCTGTCTCTCTCTCTCTGTCTCCATCCCGCTTTCTCTCTCTCTCTCTCTCTGTCCCTCCCTCCCCCCACCCCCTCTCTTTCTCTTACATCAGTTTGTGCAGCAAAAGCTTTATATAATAGAAATTTGCACAGGTGCAAAAACTCATAGATTTATGATCAAACTCATTGTCGTGTCTCTTCCCGATGTATAAGAAATCTGCTATGATGTATAATCACTGACATAAATATGTTTTTGTTTACACTAGACTAGATAAAAGCTGAAGGAGAATTATAAAATGATAAAATATGGCGTTATCCCAGAATGCCACTTTCATTTTGTATCCCCTGAAGGCTAACACATGTGCCGTGTGCTTAAATAAACGCAGGTATTGTGTAATGTAGGGCTCTTGCAAAATATTGTTTAAAAGGTACAGGGAATTCTATTGGGTGGGAGCAGGGGCTTGGGACAATACTGAGAGTGGGAGAAAGAGTGAGAAAGAGAAAGAGAGAGAGAGAGCGAGAGAGAGAGAGAGAAAGAAAGAGTGAGAGAGAGAGAGACAAAGTGAGAGAGAGAAGGAAGAGAGAGACAGAGAGTGAGAGAAAAGAAAGACAGTGAGAGAAAGAAAGACAGAAAGAGAGGGGGAGGGAGAGACAGAACAGACAGAGACAGAGAGAAAGATGGTATGGAGACAGAAAGACAGAGAGGCAGAGAAAGAGAGAGAGAGAGAGAGAGAAAACGATGGAGAAATGGGAGAAAGAGAGACACGGTGAGAGAGAGAAAGAAAGAGACAGACAGCGCGTGAGAGAGAGAAAGAGAGAGAGAAAACAAAGAAACCATACAGAAAAGATTATTGTTGCGGGAACGTAACCTAATTTCAATGCCAAATAGAGAAAACATTAACTTTCTATGTAAGACAAAAAAAGAGTATTGTACAGTAAATTACAGAAGAATCAGAAATGAATTTATTTTATTTTTTTGTGGTCATTTCTGACCACATTTTAACATTGCTCATGCAAAGTTGTATGAAGTATGTCCAGTTGTTTTTGGTCCATGAGAAAGTGTGTGGCAACACAAACCATCTCAATACATAAATGTACCTGTCTTTCAACATTGTCTAGATGGCATAAAATGAACCAATCTGGTACCATCTAGTTGTTCTTTGTTTGACTAGTTTCAACATTGCCTAGCTGGATGGCATCAATCTGGTACATTCGCTATGTTCTTTGTTTGGCTAGTTTCAACATTGTCTAGATGGCATAAAATGGACCAATCTGGTACAGACACTATATTCTTTGTTTGACGTTTCAACATTGCCTAGATGGCATCAATATGGTACATTCACTATGTTCTTTGTTTGACTAGTTTCAACATCGCCTGGATGGCATAAAATGAACCAAGCTGGTACAGTCGCGATGTTTTTTGTTTGGCTAGTTTCAATATTTCTTGGATAGCATAAAATGAACCAATCTGGTACAGTCACTATGTTCTTTGTTTGACTAGCCACCTGTTGCCATCAGCTGATTAAATTCAGCTAAATTTTCAACACTGCGCTGCCACAGCCAATGAAATCAGCTGTCCAGAAATACATGCTGTTATGCACCAAGAAGTTTGTTCAGTGAACATGTTCCCTACTCCACTTGTTCATGCCAAATTTCGGAAGCATATTTGTTTTCGTGCCTTCTGGTAACTATGGAATTATCTTGCAGTTTTATATACATGTGATAACAGACCTTTCCAAAAATTTCCTGTGAACTGAAGCATTAAATTCGGTAACTGATACACTGCCTCTTTTATCTCTTACATGAACAGTATACATTTGCCTTATACAGACAACAGAGGGTAGACAGCTGGCCCCGAGGTGCGGCACTTCACACTAAGCTATAATATGGGACAGAAGAGGATCTCAGGGGTTACCATCTCAGGAGGACAGCGTCCTTCATAAAGGCTACTGGCTTCCTGATATAAACAGTCTGATGCGAAGAATGCAGAAGAAGAAGAAGAAGAATCTCGAGAGCACCAGGCCCGAGAAGGCCGCTACCGGGGCAAAATTAAAGAAAAACTAACCCCTGTCACCAACACACACACACCCCCCCCCCCCTTCCTCAAAAAACCGCCAGCTGTTACTGCACTGTGGCAATCGCCTGTCTGCTCTATTTGTAACTGGGCTGCAATGACACTAAATTTCCCACATAGGACCAAAGAAATATACCAAATGCAAACAAAATACCAAAAAAAATCTGTATATCAATCAAGAATGTTTCCACTTACCCCATGACAACAGTGCTGCCATCTTTCAACCATGATATAATGGGTGGCCTCCCTTCCCTATCCCTACCAAAGGCCACGCAGTGCAAGAACACGGTCTCATCCTTGACCACTCTCTCATTGCGAGGTGTGATGATAAACTTGGGGTCACCTTGAAGTTTCGGGTCTGAAAAAGCATCCAAGTTACAAATAAGTTATACTCAGCCATTGGTTAATAAATTATTGACAAGACAAAATCGGAATGTTGTTAGGGGAGCATAGACAAATTACAAAGCCAAATAGAAAAGACACTGAGTTGTGTCCATTGTTCAGTAATGGTGTATGGTGTAAAATACCACGTGCCCCTAACAACAGCCAAAAAAAATAAAACTCTTTCCAGGTCATCATAGAATATGTCGCAAAAAAGAGTTGTTTTCTCTGCAGTTGTGCGAAAACACCTTTTGTGGTTTTCGTGGCAGAGCTAGCAACATTAAAACAGTCTGAATTGTGCACATTTGCATTTACAGGAGTTTCCCCTGGAGCCAGTGACAGGACAAGGAGTGGGTACTTCATACCTAACCCCAGGGAAACACATTGGTCTGGTGGCAAAGTGCCCCCCACCTTGTGCCGAGGTGCCGGGCATATTGAAAATTTGTGGGGAATTTTCCTGTCCCTGATCCTACTGTAGGTATAGAATCAAGCACCTAGTTTTCTCCGATAAGGACAAAAAAACTCTGTGCATGTTAAAGATGCCTTGGCAGTTGGAGGTTGAGAAGAGCAGGCCAAACAAGGCCTCTGCCCAGGCAAAGCTTTAACCACCCCCCCCCCCCTCCGGGGCACCAAACAAGTATACAGAAACAAATACAGCAACGAAAAAAATAAAAAAAAGATGCCAAGGGCAGAGGTCCTGCAAAAAAGAAAGACCTTAAAACAAACAAACCTTCAGGTGAAGCCTGAGACAGCATGGCCATACGGCTCGTTCTAGATTTGTCTGGGATTTCTGCCTCACAGGCATAAGCACCATAGTCTTGCACTGTGATGTGTCCAATCTCTAGTAAACCTGTCAAAAAACAAACAAGAAAACATTATGACACTGTGCTTGAAACAATGGCCTACATTTTAACTTTTTATATTCTTTTTGAAGTCAAATCCAACATTGTCATATAAACAGAATTGGGTTTGAGTTTAAGTTTCAGCATGTGGACGCAGTAACAGTCACATTGTGCTCAGAAGAAGCAAGACCATAGACAGAATATAACAGAATGGCAGGACAGAAGTAGACCTTATCAGAAGTGCCCACCCACTCGCCTGAAGCTGTGTTTTCATGTGTATGGAAACGGAAAAAGGCAAGAATCCATCAAGTAGTGAAATAGAAAGGATATTTTCATAGCTGTTTCAGTACACATGGAAACATTCTTTCTTTTTATTACTTGATGGATTTTTGACATTTCCCTTGCTGTTTCTGCATTCCCTACACAAGAAAATCCAGCTATATGTATAGAAATCAGATGTGCCAATATGTACCAGCAATAATAATCTAACCAACTAGCACGGTAAGGATAAATATTTCATTTGATATAGAGTTTTATTCACTTTTCCAAACTTTGAAAAACGACATTAAAGCTTAGCTTGAAATGTGACAAGTTGAGTAAATGAATTTGTTTCACATTTCTGGAGGAGTCTGCAAGGAAATAATGTATTTTATAACAAAAATAAATGAAATAATTCACTTGTACAGCATCCATATCCACAAATATGGTGTGCTCTAAGGCACTGCACTAAAATTAGAAACAGGATCAACAACTCATCATGCTCCCACTCACAGACATTAACCAACACTTGATCTACCAAAGAGGGACATCATTCAGTTTCAAAGAAAACAGTCCTAAATTATTCAGTTTTCAGCCTATTTTTAAATACGATGATGTTCTCATTTTTCCTGGTGTCAACGTCGGTGTTCCACAATTTTACTAATTTGTTTACTTTCTTTGGATATCGATGGTGTTGGGCGCAAATCAGCCAAGTCAAGATAAGCAAATTTTACAGGAGGAACAAAAAGTTGCGACAACACAAAAGGGAAATGTACTTAGCTGTTTTGATCACATGTCTATTTTGAATGTTTCTATTGAATTATGGTAGGAGCTATTTTTACAGATGATGCGGGGTTCCAATCTACATAAAGTGGTACTATAAAAAGAAATATATGTTTGAAATTTTCTGACTTGGCCGGTTTGCGCCCCACACCATCAATATATTCTCAACATTCAATGCAGTCAATGGGGAGGGGAGCGGGAGGGAGGAGTCACTGTTTCAAAACATGCCAAATGCACAGAACCCACAGCCCATCTTACCAGTAGGATAAACCTTCATGTTATCAGTAGGGATCAGTCTCATAGGGCCCTTGTACCAAGTCACTCTAGGAGAAGGGTCTCCGTGTATCAAACATTCAAGTGCTGCTGTGTCTCCTGGTGCCAGGTACAAATCTTCGGGCTCCTCCTCAAAATGTTTCGGTAAATCTGTGGCAAAAGAAAAGAATATCATTTGTAAAACACTTTCATATTCTTCCAGCAAATTGCATTTCTCTTGCAGTGAGATGTGATCGCTAAAAAGGAGTTGAAAATCAAATTGTGTACTTGTGTACAAAGTGCATGTAGTGACTTGATTTATTTAGAACTTTACTGCCCTTCAGAAAGTCTGTAGCAAATACTACATGTATTGAAAAATTGAAGAGGTCTAAATGTTTTGAAAAAAAAAGCAAAAACTGATGAAAATCACATTAGCTTATCTAGCTCTGGTTACCAGAGCAAAAAATGTCATTTGTAAAAAATACTTTTATACTCCTCAGGTGAATTTCAGTTTTATAGGCTCTGTATGGCAAGCATAAACTATTTCTGAGTTCATAATATAAAAAACTTGAAAATTTTATGAGGCCAATGAAACAAAATCATCAAGGTTTTGTCAAAATTAAATACTTCCACGTTTTTCCAAAATTGTCATGACAACTGCCATCACAAAAAGCTCAGTTTTGTTGACTTTGTCAGATGGGATATTTTGCGAAAAAGAGCAAAATGCCCTTTGAATTTGTAATTTTTCAAAACTTGCGGCATGCTCATGAAATCATCTTCAAGATTTTCTCAATAATTCATTTACAAATTTCTTTTTCACATTCTGTCTAATTTCATCTTTCCTGCTTTATCTTACTACTAGTGTACCAAAAAAGTGGCAATAGTAAATGCTTGAATGTGTACAAAAGAACTAACAACCACATGAAAGAGAAAAGGATAGTCAATAAGTATGAAAACACATACATCAAGGAAAAGAGAAAAGAATGATGTGAATGGAAAGAATGATAAAGAACGGGAGGAAACCAGAGAATTCTCGAGATCCACATACGAGCAATTTGCAAGTTTGCCCTCCTGCTGACGATGATTCCCAGGCTACTAATGGTTGCCCTGCACTGATAGTCACCCTCGTCCGACTCTCCAGCTCGGGTATTGAGTATGGACTTGAAATACAGGGACCCGTTCGATAACATATATCTGCCAAATCAAATGAAACACAAAAATGAGTTTCTCATACACTTCATCAAACAGACATTTGAAATCAAATACAGAAAGGTAAATCTCTCTCTCTCTCTGTCTCTCTGTCTCTCTCTCTCTCTCTCTCTCTCTCTCTCTCTCTCTCTCTCTCTCTCTCTCTCTCTCTCTCTCTCTCTCTCTCTCTCTCTGTCTCTGGCGTCACAGAAGACTTCGCAGCCAGCTTCTTCCACTCCTCCCCGGTTCTCAGACACTCCTAGGCAGTTGCTGAGTGTGAGGCCAGTCCATTCCTCCCATTCCTTTCTCTGTCTTCCTCTAAAAGGCAACTATTAATGCTTAAAATAGCAGTATCTCAGGAATACACTATATCATACGAACATTCAAAATAAACATTTAATGCAGTATAGCAATCAGTGGCTCAGAAGTACACCTTACCACTTAAACGTCCAAATTAAATACAACAAATTAAAATCTCTGACATAATGAAATACATAATACATCATAATTCAAAATATGAGGGGATGCAATTTAAGATTCAGAAACCTGAAACTTCCAAGAGACTCATTCGTGAAAAGGCTTAAAGGGAAAAAAAACAAAAACAAGCAAATAAGACCTTTTTCCGTGAATAAAAAATCCCTAAACAAGTGAAAAATACAGGCATCATATTGACCACGTCCAAACAACTACCAACTGGATCAGATGAAACAGATGTCAAGATTTGGATCACATTTACCATTTGAAAATAATTAACTGAAATAGCTGGATGTAAACATGAAAAAGGACATCATGAAATCCAGCTCTCAGGGTCTCAGCCCCCTCCCCGCTCCACAAGGCTGGACCTCGAGAGGCCCGAAGCACTAACAAGATTTCAGTACCCCCCTATACTGTTCACGTAATTTGAAATATAAACGAAAATAAAGCATAAAATAAAATCCAATTTTTCGAAAAATGTAACAAAACTTACAGTACGATGGAAAATCGTGTTTATCTCTTAATACTCTCCCTTTATTTTTATTTCCAAAATTTTCTCCTACTTTTTTGTTTAATTCCACAAAATCTTTGATCAGATCCTCAAAACTAATCTTACTATACATAACACCTCTGTTTTTACAGTTTGTAGAAATAATTTCTGTGGTGGTGCGCCCCCCCCCCCCCCCATTTTCCCTTGATGCCCTAACTAAGCACTGCTTATTTTGCTTGAGGGGTAATCCATCCCTGCACCCCCCCCCCTCCTCCTCCAAACACACACACTTTATAAGTTATTATTCAGTCAACACTTACAGAGACCAAATTAGGTTGCTTTTGTGATTGTTCTTTTGTTGTTAGTTTGTTTTTCTTAACCAGTTTGAAATGTGACGTCATAACTGTCTAAGTCATGTTGTTTGATTTGAGATGAAATGCCCACGTTAATCGGACAACTACACTGCACCGTTTAACAGTTACTCATTGAGTTATGAGTTTATGAAACCCCACATCCACCACAATCACCATTTTAAACTGTTCTTAGTGCCTGGAGGAATGTAGTCAAATTACAAAGCCAGATAGTGAAAATACAGAGATGTGTTCACTGTTCAGCTAGAGCTTTCTATGTAAAATACTACACTGCCCTTACAACAGTTACCACTATATTCGAAGTAAACAGTTGTCTTTGATTTTGAAAAATGGAGTTTCTATTCTGACGGCTACCTACAGGCACCTAGCAGCCTGAATAGAGTAACGATGGGGTGTTTTGTCCATTCGGGCCTCTATGTAGCGGCCTGAATAGAGCCGGGCCCCCCCCCCGGGGGGGGGGGGATGTCTGTTCTGGCCGCTACCTAGAGGCACCTAGCGGCCTGAATAGAGAAATGGTGGGATGTTTTGTCTCTTCGGGCCTCTAGGTAGAGGCCTGAAGAGAGCCAGCCTTTTAAAAAACACCAAAACACGTCTTAGGCACTATTGTGAATGATCATGACAATAAGCTACAAACAACAGACACAATGCGCTTTTACTGTTTCTGGTACCTTCTAGAATTGTCATCCAGCTGTCTGTTATCTCCATATCTGATCCAGCTAATTTCTGGCTTGTCCGAGCCACTGTAGTGTACGGTACAGTCTAGAATGGCCGGCTGGTCTGCTATAGCGATGAGGGATGAAGGTTCTATCAAAAACCGAAACTCACTGAAGATGGGGAGAGCACCTGTGAAATGCACAAGAGAAGCAAAACATTCAGTTAAGATTGTTTAGTATGACCACAAAGAGAAGTACTTGTTTAAAGTTTATACATGTAATGAACAAGAAACAGAACTAATATAATTTATTACATATTCAAAGACGGACGAAAAAACTGATACGGGAATATATCTCGAAGGGTATTTGCCATATTGCTGAATGCGACATTTTGCCGATTTTGAGGTTTTGTCATGAAAGTGGATCTCTCACTCCTAATTTCATGTATTAGTGTCATTCCAATGGGTTAACATCTTTTCAAGTTATGTGTTTATGACGTAATGTGCTATGCGTTTTGGCCCTTTTTGCCAACCCACTTTCTACTTCCTCGAAAAGGCAAAAAATGCACATACAACAATATGGCAAATACCTAGTGATACATTATATGGACAATGAATACATCTAACATAATTGATTACATATTCAAAGACTGATGAGAGAAAGAGCAAAGAGAATGAAATATGACGACCATATAAAAAAATGTCATAAAATACCTTCTTAATTCTTGTTCTAATTTCTATTTGCACTTTTGAGTCTTCAAAAGCAAAATAAATAAGTATATAAAAACATAAATAAATAAATAAATAAATAAATAAATAAATAAATAAATAAATAAATAAATAAATAAATAAATAAATAATTTAGCACAGCAAGGAAGGGCGTGGGGGAGGGGGAGGGACAGCTGATCCCAATGGGAGAAAGACAGGACGAAAGAGGGGAGATTTCATGCACATCCGAATTCTTCCATTCAGCCGCACTCTCTCTCTTCTTTGAGGAACAAGCACACTGGGAACAGGAAAAGCAGGAAGACAGAAAAAAAAAAAGGAGAAAGATGGTAAGACAGAAAGAAGGAATGCATGTATCTTCCTTTACATTTTTCTTCATTCTGCTGAATAAATTTATGCTTTATCCGTCAATGTTTTTTTCTTTCTTTCTTTCTTTCTTTCTTTCCATACATGAAATCAATGCATTTCTTGCCACCGAGCAAAAACGAGTATACATTAGAGATTTCTTAGAAGGATTTTATTACGAGTACGTACGTCCCCCAAGTTTTTTCACTAGGGGTACGTATTTTAAAGCCTTTGGTGACCTCAGAGCTAGACAGCTCCTCCCGAAATACTCCTAACAACAGTTTTCATTAATTGTTCTTTCAGATTTTCTTTTTGTTTTCCTCCTGTTTTTTGTTGTTGTTGTTGTTGTTTTGGGGGGGGGGGGTAAAAGGGTAGGGGGCAGGGTTAGGGATTCGATAAGATTTAGGGTTGATAAGGTATTGGTAACCTACGAATACTACGCGCACCTAGCGCAAAACGCTTGGGGTGCATACGTACAAGTAACAACTGAACAACCTTCTTAGAATAGATGAGCACAGAATGTGGAGTGGAGACCTCCAAATCACGGGAGTTGACTGATTCACTCGTTTCTTTCACAGAACAAGCGTTCTCATACTGTCCCCACTGAAAGACGATGATCCATGAATATGGCTGTAGCGGAGTTTTGGAGAAATGTGGTAATATGCCAAAATATTGGCAGCCAAACAAACAATATTTCTCAGTGTAATTTTCATACACTATTTGAAATAGGTGTTTTTTCGGATGGACCGCTCAAAGCGGCTCGTGGTAGTGAGTCAGTTAATAAATTGGGCCATCCCTTAGAAAAACGATTCTGTGTTTTGTTTCCCCCCAGATTTTCTGGCCCTGCAGTTTTTCCCCCTGCCAGGTCATGGGGTCCAATTTATGGAGCCTGCCTGGCGTTCAAATCAGCCGAGGGCTCACACCTGTCCTGGGGTGTCATTTCTGTTGTCACGCAACTCTTTCTGAAGTGCATGGGCCGGGCGTAAACCGGGTGTGCGAGTGGGGTGAGGGGTAGGGTGGTCGAAGGGGTGAAAGAAGGGGAAGAAAGATTGGTTGGGTAAGTGAGGGAAAGAAGATAAAATCCAAGAGAGGAAAGAGGCCCGAGAAAGGATGAGACATGTAAACGCCAGATTTTATAATTCGCCGTACTTCAGCACAAGAAGGAACAGGAGCCTTAGAGTGCAAAACAACCACATTAAACTTCTCTTTCTCCTTCTCTCTTTGGTTTTCAAACAGTGCATTAATTTCTATAACTGTTGCTCGTATATCCAAAGTTTGCTTCACTTCTTAATCTCTTTGTCTATTTCGCCAGCTCTTCCTCATCCTCCTACCGTCACATAGGCTGCTCCATCCAACGCCCTAAATTCGTCCATCCATCTATCCAACCATCCATCTCTCGGTCCGTCAACCATCCACTCAGCTCCTGCCGCACCCATTATACAACATATCCACCATTTTTTTTCAGCCTATCTATACTTCCTCACCAAGCTACCAATCCACCTACCTACCTACCAATCTGCCTGCCTACCGGCTTATCCACCTCCCAACCTGTCTATTCATCTACCCAGACACCCATCTCGCGAACACCCGTTTCCCTACAAAAACTACTGAACACAAAACTCCCATGACTGAACAACCAGAACCCGACCCCTCTGGCCTCCAAAGCCACTAACCCAAGTCTCATTAAGCATAAGTAACAATGTGTAAAATGCATTACATTTGCAGCACAACTGGCCAAACTCCGTGCAAGCAAAGGTAACCAGCGTAAGGCCCGGCGCGCACTTTGTTAAAATTAACCATCCGTTCAATGCAAGCAATCTTTCGCGTGGTGTGCAGCACTGTAAACTCTTTGCCAAACGAGCAAAAATCTGCGTTTGCACACCGTGCAGCAGGCGAACCGGAATAGTGCGCGCCGGGCCTAAGAGCCGATTACATTACAGTGACTACGGGAGATATCATTCCAAAGATACTTGTTTGAGGGTGAGGGTAGATACTTTCAGATGCTGCCGGCGAAAAGTAAACGAAACAGTGGCAAAAGCTGACTGTGTCTGACCGGGCTTAGTATAATCGAATGACGTCTTCTTACGGCAAGGCAAACATAATGATAAATATTGCCTGGTCATAATACGCAGGGTTAATAAATGGTCAAAGGAGGTGGGTGGTGGAAATATGACAGATGAGGAGTTCTAATAAGTGAGAGAGCGAGAGAGGGAGAGCGAGAGCGAGAGAGAGAGAGAAAGAGAGAGAGAGAGAGAGAGAGAGAGAGAGAGAGAGAGAGAGAGAGAGAGAGGAGACTAGAGACAGGGACCCCAATTCTGTACAGGAACGAAAAAAAATGCATACTAAAGCACTGTCCATTTTTCCTTTTCCTTGCTCTAGACACACAAAAAAATGTGCGCTGCTCATGTTATCCAAACAGATGCCATTTGCCTTCCACTCACTATTTACAGCATGTCACATTAGTGTACGCTTATACGTCACCACGGAGATCACTGCGTCATTAATCTCGGCCTACCACGTCATCAATCAGTGAGCAGCAGATGTCGTTAAGATACCAGTGCGCGATGGGATACTCTCTAGCAATAAACTCTTCGCTGCAGAGATTCTCATGCTGTGTATTCTCTCCCGTTTCCAATCTACATACATTGCAATAGCATTAACACCGCGGCCCCTGCAGGTACTACACCTTTTTCGTTCTTGTTTTTTTCTTTTTTGTGAATAAAGTCCCAGCGACTTCAGATCAATCAATTCGACTTAATTACCGAAGTGACCAAACGGGTCACATTTTATCATTAAGCACCGAAAGGTCTGTTCTGGCGCTGACTATGACCAGACTGCAATGGGGAGATAAATCATTCCGGTGCACCTGAAACTCTCCACCGGTGCACCGGGCACACACGATGGGCTTTTATCTCCCTTTTGTCTCTGGCTGTGCCGTTTCTCCCCCTTTGAACCACAGCTAATTACTGGGTGAGTAATGAATCGCACGGCTCATTTGAGCCCGCTTGATGAGAGACAAGACATGAGAGAGATGGCATGTCCTGGGAGGAGGAGGGGGCATCTGATTTGGGGGGGGGGGGCAGAGCTGGCCGTGGGCATGGCAGGGTTTTCTATCGGAAACATTTTGTAACAACCCTATTTCATAACAGTAGTTGTCGTTAGGGAGCGACCGTATAATAACAACAAAGTCGAAGAGCGAAAATACCGAGATTCTATTCACTTTTCTTCTATAGCTTACTGTGTAACACACTAGGGTTCCCCAACAATAGCTCCACCATACGGGGGAGACGGGGGGGGGGGGGGGGGGTTGTGTGTGTGAGCCTGTCACTGTTAATATTGTATTGTTGTCGCTGTTGTTGTGAACATGCAGTTGCTGCTGCTGCTGCTATTACGGCGTTGTTAATATGAACACTCCTGCTACTGTGGCCGCCAGTCTTGACACGGTTGTCGTTGTTCTTGATGTTATCATTATCATTATTATAACTAGTCGGCCAAGTGACTCCTGGAATACACAGATCTGTGATTTTTAAAAGTTGAATTTCTATCACCAATGTATAAATTGAGGCGCAGAACGAAATTTCCTGTCATACTTTTTAAATTTCACTCGAAGAAAATGCGCTTTTTTTTTTTTTTCCCCGATCGTTCAAAATGTCGGAACACTTTTTTTCTTTTCAACTCAGCTGTGGCTCAAAGTCAACGAAAGTATTAAAAATACAGCAAACTTCAAGACCTTTTAAAATATGCCCACGTACATCTTCACTGTGCGTAACATGATATTTTGTAGAATTTACTTTAAGGCTCAGCGGTTAAAAAGCCGTTCAAAATTACATTGAAGGCTTTACTTCCTTTATAATATGATTATTTTTGCGTTCTTATTGCCATGGTTACAGTTGTCATGGATGTTGTGATTTTCCATTTCCGTTCTCAAGATTACTCCCCGAGTCGTCACGACGCTTGGCAATGAAGGAAAAGTCAATGTAATGTCAGGGCGACCTGACTTTGTAAACCGACACAAAATGGGATCGTAATAACGAATGACAATAATATCATGCTTGAACGGACCGGTCATAATAATAATTATGGAAGCGTTGTTAATCATGTAGTGGGGAGAAAGAATGAGGCACAGGGAGAGATAGACAAAGAGAAAGAGAGAGAGAGAGAGAAAGAGAGACAAAGAGAGAGAGAAAGAGACAAAATCTAAGAGAGTGGGAAAGGGAGCGAGACAGAGACAGAGTGAAAGACAGAGACAGAGAGAAAGAAAGAGAAAAGGAGGGAGCGAGAGACTCAGAAGGGGGGAGGAGAGAGAGAGAGACAGAGAAAGACGAACACAGAGAGAAAAAGAGACAGAGAGAAGGTATTGAAGAGAGAGATAGAGAGAAAGACAAGAGAGAGAAAGAAAAACCTGGAAAAATAATAATTATCATCGTAACTCCCACTGTGTTCAATCGTGTCAAACGGTGTTTTTCGGTGATTAATACCTCTATCACTGAAGGTTATAAAAATTATTACTATCGTGAAAATAACATTTCTATTAATAATATCATATCACATCATCACACAATTTCTGTAGTTGCCGCATTTATTTCTGTGCTTGCGTTCATCTATTACATCATGATGGCTAGATTTTATCAGAATTATTACAAAACATGAATGTGATTAATTACTTTTCTGACAGCCAAAGCGTGGATCTGCAGCAGAAATATCACACATCCCCTAGAGATATAAAACTACAATAACAGCCCATTTATAATATTGTGTAATATCCCTAATCATTACTTCAGCGTCGGCTGGTATCACGCCCTTAACTGAAAGGCAGGAGGGGGGATGGAAAGCGAGAGTGAGAGAGAAAGAGAGAGAGAAGGAGAGTGAGAGAGAAAGAGAGAGAGAAGGAGAGTGAGAGAGAGAGAAAGACAAAAGAGAGACAGAGAGAAAGATAGACAGAGAGGGAGAGTGTATGTGAGTGAGAGAGAGAGAGAGACAGAGAGAGAGAGACAGAGAGAGAGAGAGAGAGAGAGAGAGAGGGGAGAGGGAGGACAGAATGATCTGCATATTCCTTTTTTCTCCTCAGATCTGGGGAGCCCCGATATTTTACACACCCCCCCCCCCCCCGACAGTGACAATGATGGCTGGCTGATACAACTGGAAGTGGTAAAGGCTATTTACAATTCTGAAGGTGATAATGAGGTGGCCAATTTACATAACTTTACAGCGATAACTGATGGTCCATTTAAATGCAAAATATTTTTTTATTTACAGCGGCAATTGATTGCCGATTAAACAAATTTACGGCAGTAACTGATGACCAAGAATACAAATTTACAAAGGCAACTGATGGCCGATTTACACAAATTTCAACTCTTTAACGATATCTCATTTGCACAGATTTAGAGTGGCAAACGATAACAGGTTTATATAAATTTGAAGAGGCAAACAATAACTGATCTACATACAGATCTAAGTGGTGTGACAACTAATTTATATATATTTAAATATAACTCATGTGCACAAATATAAAGTGGTAAAGGATAAATGATTTACACGCAGATTTAAGTGGTAAATGGTGAATGTTTTTTTGTGGTTTTTTTTTTATACTAGGTTTAATGCGGTAAATGATAACTGATTTATAATGATTTAAAGTGGTAAATGACTACTGAGTTGAACAGATTTACAGTGGTAAATGATAACTGATTTACACATAGATTTAGGTGGTACATTATACTAACTGATTTTCACACAGATTTAAGCGGTAAATAACAACTGAATAAGCGCTAAAAACTTAAACGCAACAAATTCATTCACAAGTTACGGAATACGTTCAAACTAAGTTCAACAAGTCGACAGTAAAGCTAACATCATCGGCACAGTTCGAACAGCATAGATCAAGAAAACCCCAGGGAATTACACTACATTTCACAGTAACTTTTTTGTGTGGCTAAAAACTCCACTGAGCCTTGCCCTTCCTTCAGTCACACACGGGTTAATCAATAGCCCAGAGAGACATTTAACTCGTGAAACTCGTGCAGGAAACCAATTCCGTTTTCTTTTGTTTGTTTGATCAGCTACTACAATCACGGTGTTTTCGGGACTAACACCGACGGTTTCCATGGAAACTGCAGTAATTTTCTAGCATTGTTTTGATGCCCAAAAGGG